>JASDQU010099769.1:113084-165201 GCA_032191745.1 Picea mariana | reverse complement strand
ACCACTTTCCAAGGTACCCAAATCTCAACACTTTATGCTTTGCTATTTACGACCATTTATGTCTTGTTGATTGGACATAAGTAAAAGGGAAAATCGTTAAGTGGTTTGACATAGTGTTACACTTATCGCGATATTATCGAATTTATCGCGATAATATTGCCAAACCGGCCCTTAGCGATAATATCACTCCAATTTATCGCGATAAATACGATAATTTGAATTTATTGCGATAAATTGAAATATAGCGATAAATTCCGATATTATTGTGGGTCGATGGAAATTATTGCCCTGCGGGGATTTTGTCCTCTTTTTGGCTTATAAAATCGGGTTTTTGGGTTTTATTTGCTCATTTTGCAAATGCTGCCTATGGGGTTTGTGCTTTAATGATATTGTAACCATTTTCAATCAAGCAAACAAGGAAAAATCCATAGTTTTCAGTACCATCAAGTAAGCATTTGTGGAGTGGGGATCTACTCCAATATACCATATCCATTGAACCAGGTATGTACTATGTAAACAAAATTATGCCCTCATTTTCTTTGTTTTTCAAGATTTAGTATAGGGTTTGCATGTCCATTCAATATATCTCGTTTTGCCCCTTTTTAATGGAGGATTTAACACTTATGTAGCTATGGTATTTTAATTGTAGCATTTTTGAAGTTTTTTTGTGGATTTAGATTCAAAATTTCCCCCATTTTTTTTGTCCCATAGGTTTACAAATTTAATCAGTGATCCACACATGTCAAAATGCCAAAACCATTGGACCCAATGTGGGACTATGGTCTACCTTATGATGGCTATAACAAAGTGAGGTTGAATTGCAAGTTATGTGGTATGGAAATGTTTGGTGACATCAGTCACTTGAAATACCACCTTGCCAAAATCCCAGGGAATGAAGTGGGGATTTGCACAACATCTACCCCAAAAATTGTCCAAATTGCTAATCATACCATTTTTAATATGAATAGGAAGAGAGATCGAAAAGAAGAAATGAGGCTTGATCTTGCAAATAGATATGGAAGCACCTCATGAGTGTGGGAAAGCCAATCCTCGGGCTCACATTCCACAATGCCTAGCCCCTCAACATCCTCACCTTTCTTTTTGCCGAGGTCAGTGCCTAGAGGGCAACCTTCTATTCGGTTGATGGTGGAAAAAAAGGAGGAAGCCGACAAGATTGTTGCTAGATGTTTTCTATGGAGTGACATACCATTCAACGTTGCCAAGAACAACCCATTCTACCACTCCATGTTTGAAGCTGCTGCTACTGTTGGTGGAGGATACAAGGGACCTTCTTTTAATGACTTGAGAGGGCCTCTACTTCAAGGGGAAAAGATCGATTGCACAAAGAGATTGGGTGAGCTGAGGGAATCGTGGGAGATCACAGGATGCACCGTTATGTCAGATGGTTGGACAAATGGGAAGGGCAGGTCCATTCTCAATTTCTTGGTTAATTGTCCCAAGGGGACAATGTCTATCAAATCTGTTGATGCATCTGCATATGTTAAAGATGCACAGTTATTATGTGAGTTGTTGGATAGCTTCATCTAGGAGATAGGCCTGCAATATGTTGTTCAAGTCATTACGGACAATGCTGCTAATTATGTTGTTGCTGGCAAGTTGCTCATGGAGAGGTATCGAACCTTATATTGGACTCCTTGTGCTGCCCATTGCATTGATTTGATGCTAAAGGACATGGGAAAAATTCCTTGGATCAAGGAAATTGTTGAGTTGGCTAGGAGTGTTACAAAATATATATATAATCATACATATGTTCTTACACTCAAGAGATAGTTCACAGGGAACAAGGAGTTGGTTAGTCCTACTATCACGGGTTTTGCCACAAGCTTCATTGCTCTTCAGCTTCTCCACAATTCTATGTTGGAGTTGTAGAGGATGTTTCTTTCAGGTGAGTGGAATGCTTGTGTCTATAGCACTAAAGTGGATGGGCAAGCCATAGCCCAACTTGTGAGACACAATCAAAGTTTTTGGATGGGAGTGCCGGAGTTGTGTGCTATCAGTGAACCTTTGGTAAAGGTTCTTCGCTTAGTTGATGGTGAGAAGCCCGCAATGAGCTACTTACATGAGGCCATGGATAGGGCCAAGGAAGCTATCCATTGGTACTATGAGGGCAAGGGGGAAGAAGGATTTAGTAGATGAGCCGAGATATGGAGTGTGATTGATGGGCGATGGAACAACACTCTCCATCGTCCGATTCATGCATTAGGGATCTACCTCAACCCCGCATACTCTTATGCATGTGGATTTAGGTTTGATGCGGAGGTTATGGATGGATTTTTCCAATGTGTTCAGAGGATGGTGTTGACTCCTGTTGAATGCTCGGAGATTTCCAAACAAACTTAGATATATATGTTGAGTGCTGAGACATTTGGGTATGAGATGGCTATCCAAGACATGACCACTACGATGCCAGGTAAGCTACAAGTAAAATTTGTTTCAAACTTTCAATTTTCAACGTCTTTCCTTTCTATCTAGTAAATATTTGTTACTCAATGGGAATATAATTTGTTGTCTTTCCTTTCCATTTATTTGCTATAGATGTTTGGTGGGAAAACTATGGTAGTAGAGTCCTAGAGTTGCAAAAACTTGCCATTTGGGTGCCGAGTCAAACTTGCAGCTCTTTAGGGTGTGAGCGCAATTGGAGTGTCTTTGAAAAGATACACTCCAAGAAGCGCAACAGGTTAGAAATGTTCAAATTAACATTTTAATTTTTTATGATCTCATTAATTTTACTTTATGCCCACGGGACATCATTTTCTAATTACAAATTGCCCCTCATATAGGTTAGATGTCCACCACCTCAATGACATGGTCTATGTCTACTACAATCTTAGATTGTGGGTGAAGCAAATAAACAAAGTACTCGACAATGATGCCATTTCATTGGATTCGGTTGATACCACGAGTCCATGGAGGGTGGAGACCGAGGTTCCTGTCATGGAGGAGGCACCTGAGTGGTTGGAGCATGATGTTGATGAGTTGGAGGAGGAGGAGGTATCAGAGGATGTTCCACTTCCAGGAGAGATAGATTTGGAGCAGCAGGAGGACATTGAGAGTTTTCCTGAGCTAGTGCCACGACCTCCACAATGACTGCCAATTAGGGGAAGAGGTGGAAGACATCCGACTCTATCTTCCACCTTATCCCCGGGAGTTGCACCTTCCACCTTAGGATCATCCTCAACACGTCCACCTATTGCTTCTAGATGAAAAGCGCCAGCAATGATGTCTTCATGTAAAGGGGGTAGAGGGAATTGTTGATATCTTAGTGCATCATGATTAGCCTTGTAGGCTTGTAGTATCTAGATGCCTCATGATAATCATCTCATGTGATACATTTATTTTTGTTTTGATGTGATTTTGTATTATCTTATTAGGAATTATGACTCAGGAGTCAGGACATATATCATATTTCAGTATCGATGTTTGATGTACCACTTGACATCTTATATATCTTATATTGCAGTTTTATTTTCATATTTATGTGACAATGTGTTTGCTTGATGTTGATGGTGCTTTAAAAGTTTAAAAAGTTGAAAAAATGATTATTTTTGTATTTTTTAAAGTTTCCTGATAATTTCTGAGAATTTCCGATAATTTCCCCAATATTACCCATAATTTCAATTTTGGACCCCCGGCGATAAATTCCCGATAATGATAAGTGTAACATTGATTCATAAATACAATTGACGTGACCTTTGGTTTCAACTTCCAAGAGGTCTGAATGACTATTCCTATCACCCATGACTCTTGATATTTCTCCTAAATGATATTTAGTTTTTACAATGATATTTTCAAAATAACATAATCATGAGGATTAGGTATACAACATTAACAACGCCTTATGAATATAACTAATGACAATTTATCAAGTATCTTAACATAGGGTAACTTTATTAAACTTCAGATTCTAGTATTGGAGTGTTAATACTCCACTAAATACCCTCTCTCACTGACATGTTCAGTTGGACAGAATATTGGAATAGAAAGAGAACATCAATGTTTACTTCAGTTGCTTTGCTTTGGACTCTATATCAACTAATTACAAGAATGGATAAACCAGAAACAGAGGTGGGGTAAACATTGCTGATATAATAATCAAAATTCTAATATATGAGGTGGATGTAATCTGGGCAGCACAAAATTTACACAGCCTACAAGAACGTCTGCGGGCTTTAGAACCTTTAGCACAGAGGTGGAGCTGAATGTAAACATGGATAAACTGAAGATAGTGGTATTCTCACTCAAAAGGAAACAAATACACACACAAGTCAACATCAGAGATGAAACACTTCAAATAATCCAAAACTACAAATACCTGGGATAGAATTTAATGAGAAGTCGAGTTGGGACACATGCACAAGGAAGAGACTTCCAGGGGTCAAAAGCAATCTTCTTACTTTTGAACATATGCAGGGCAGCAAAGATTTGGGATTGGAGCTTGTTGTGCTCCCTCTTCTAAATGCTCATAACTCAGGTACTCTTGTACGGGTGTAAAGTGTGGGGGGAAAACATACCAAAATTTAGATGGAACAAGATCAAGGGGTGAAAACATACCTGTTAACAGGTTTCCTTGGGGTAAAGATTAGCATCACACATGAGATACTTTTGGCTAAGACAAACCTATACCCCATAGAACTTGATGCAGTAAGAAAGTTGAATCATGCAGGTAAAGAGTAACAGCGATGGGAATTGAGAGGATTCCCATCACAATTAGCCAAGAAAAGCTAAAGACAAGAAAGAACATGCCAGATCTACAATGTAAAGATGGTTTAACGATTGGGATATAGTAAGGGAGAGTTGCCCTGTGGATGAGAAATGGCCAAGATTGTACTTGCAAGAGTGATAGGGGGGAAGTGGAGAGACCTCAAGAAAAAACATCAATACTATATTGACAACTTCAACACAAAAGAAGAAATTAAGATCCAAGATTACCTAAGGCTTAACAGTGAACATCCCTGCTGAGAAATATCAGTATTAGCATAGCCAGGAAACTGCTCCCATTGGTTAAGGTGTGAAACAGGAAGGTGGAAATAGCCCAAGGAAGAATGGGAAAATAGGGCATGTCAAGTATGTGGGAAAAAGGAGCTAAAAACCAAACAACATTTGTTGATATGTTGTGAGGCATACACACACATCAAGAAGAGAACAAATCTGTGAATCAGTGGCTGGGAGACCATGTTTGAAGACTAAGTAGCAAACACCGCAAAGCAAGCTGCAGGAATAATGTGCATCAGGGACAAACTACTAAAAGCCAGCACGACTCATTGGAATGGGAACAATATTGAGTTTATGTATGATGGATAACATACAACTAACTGAGCTTAACTTCCAACAACATAAGAATCACTCCTTATGTCTCCCATTATTCTGTGGATTTACTTGACATCACTTTCTTCAAGGACAATGATTTCCCTATTTGACGAATCTTGGCCACAAGGTGCCATAGAAAGCCTCAATATGCTTATTAATGCATTCCTTTTTTATCATGGCACCCTTGCCATTACAAGAAAGCATTTATCATCAGTGAACCCCACTAATATTTGCCTAGAGAAAAAGATACTGAAGGCTTCATTATGTTGAGGAATTTGTTCTTCAATGTTCAAACGCCTTCAAGCTCAAGGATATACCAAAATTATGATTGCATTGTTCCAATATAGTCTTTGTTGGTGATAACACAACGTTGCTCAATCAAATTTGTTTTAATAAAAATCAAAAGAGAAAGAGGCCACCCTTGTGATAAAATTGGATTATAGCGAGTCTTCCAAAAAAATTAACTTGGAAGCCACCCTAAACCATAGAAGCTTTTGGCTTTTCCAAGAAGATCTCAAGTTCGAGCATTTCTACACCCTAAAGTTTGCTACAGAAACCCTAGAAAATTGAGCTCTTTTTTTATGCGTAGTAGGTTCTCTTATCAAGAAAGCAAAATAAGAGATGGACATTATAGTCTTGACATTCTTTAAAAATATATTTATGATGCTTGTTTCGATTGAATTTTTTGGCCAATGCTTTTCACGTAGACTTATTTTTCAGAAAAAACATTTTCTCACATAAGCTAAGTTTTTAAAGGCCCCCCAACCAGTATTTATACTAGCTAATCCTCTCACTTTTTCCACAACTCCACTAGTCAGATCACAAGAAACAAACCTAGTTTAGCCACCATGCGAAGTGCACAAAGTGAAGAGTGTATTTTGGGGGGTTTTATGTAATATTTTAAGGACCTTTTCTTTAAATTTTGAATACTTTAATTTTAAATTTTAAACAAAATATTAAATCTTAACAACTTTTTTTTATCTTTGAACTTTAAATTTTGAAAACTCGAAAATTTAAATCTTAAACTTTAAATATTAAAGTTTTGCACACAGAGAAGTACGAAGAAGTTTATCTTTGGGGGTTTATGTAACATTTTAGTTTCTTCATATTTTATTCTCGATTGGCCTCTATTTTGTCATCTTTTCCTTAAATTTTAAATTCTGGAGTTCTACCACTGAAATATTAGCTTATCCATCATACAATGCCAAATTGTCACTCTGGTTCAGACTAAAGTTGCTATATGCATCTCACTTTAATGATTCCATGTGAATATGTGCCTTTGGTACAATGACCAAAACTACATGCCCGTACTTAAACAATTCTGGGGTAAACTCTCTCTAGTGCAACTCCTCTAGTGATGGACTTAGTTAATTTCTGATTTTTTGCAGGATCATTGAGTTTTTCTTTCATATTATATTTATTTTAACTTAGGAAATATTAAGCCTCTACGATTGTCAATTCAGTTTTACTCTACTTCTTAGACTAGAAGACCATTGAAAAATTAAATTATAGCCTCACCGCCTTTGTTAGACCTTCCCAAAGCCATCCATCTGGTTTTGTTTTAATTTTTATTTTTAATAATTTTGTTGTGAAGTCATCATTTGTCATTCTGTTGTTTGTGAGTCAGACTATCACCACCTACCTTTGATCTATTTGTATGACCATCAAAACCCCACTCAAACCACTATAGTTCAGTTTTTTTAATTTAGTCAATGTCTTAAGGTTACACTTTATAATTAAAATTTAATCCAATGAGCCTTTAAGATATTAATTAAATAAATCAAATACCATAAACCATACTTTCTTTTTTTAATTTGTTGTGTGATGCATGTGATTCATTGCTTCACACAATTGTCTCTCACGTGCCACATTTCTTGTGCAAACCTGTGCTAATGTGCCATGATCTTCCTTAATTGTTCGTTGCAACTCCTAGATGCCTAGTATTGAGCTCTCTCTCTCTCTCTCTCTCTCCCCCCCAGATGCCAGCTTGGCTCTACTATCATATAAAAATATGCACATTGTTACACAGTGCACACACATGCACTCCCCCTATAGAGAGAGAGTGAGAGAGAAGAGAATAAAATAGAATAAAATTTATATTAAATGTCAACCAGACCAAATTGACCTATGGGATGTAGTGTTAAATCTTTGTGGTGCCAACCTTTGTAAATTAAAATGAAGTGTAATTGTATAAATGAAGAAAAGTACAAATTTAAAGACATAGCAGGTGGGAGAACAATGATTATCTGATCCTGTTTATCTAATCCTCATTATATAACTACTCATTTGGGTGACCTCTTATGGGGTGCATCAATCCCTCTTGCCTTCCATCTTTTGGAACCTTTGTCCTATAGAACATCATCTTTGTTGCTCTCTTTGCTATGTCTTCCATTTGATCGCCTCAAAATTTCTTTCCCAAGTGACCCTCTCTAGTGTTGACTGTTTTTTAATATGGTTGTGTGCTTCACATTTGAGAAGGAAGAGTTGCTCTACTCCACGGCCTTTAACCCACAGATCACACTCCTTAGGCTCTTTCCATCTTTTTCTTTCACACCTTAATTTGTGGGGGCTTGAGCAATGAGAGATAGAGCAAACTCTTATAAACTACCCACGAGGCCACTAGCCTATAGGACTAGAACTGCTTACATTCCAGCAACATTTTCATCAAAATAAATTGCGAGAAAAGAACAAGATGAAGGTGAGAGCTACAGTATGGTACAAAGAAGTTTTGGACTACTCATCTAGACTCGAATTCCTTTCTACACATCAAAAGTCATTAGCAAGTAAAACAAGAAGAGTGCCTACACCAACTCCTACCTAGACATGCTACAAAATATGTTTAACAAAAAATGTAAACTCTAAAAAGTAAGCCTTAAAAAATGCATGAGATGCAATATAAATATACAAAGAGCAAGAGAAACAATTGTTGTCTTAGAACAATCGTGTACATACAAGACATTTTTTACCCAAAAAAAGTGTCGCAAGGGTGCCCACTACAAGCATCTACTCAAAAAATTTAAAAGTTGTAATAACTACCAAAATTTCCCTATCACAATATACATAAATATGGAAATTCAAAAAAATATTTTAGTGCCCAAAAATAAATACCATGTTGGTTCACAAAAACAAGTAACAAATTATAATGCAAAACAATTGTGTTGCAAAGGGAATCAAACCTTATGCAAATGGTATAATCTCCTCATCATCCTTGAACGGGCCACCCAAGGGCTTGCCTCTTATTTTGCAATCACATATTTGGTACAACAATATCCTTGCCATCATTCTTTGGCTACTTCTCAAGCTCTAAAATGGTAAACTGAAGAGTCAATAACATCATGTTGGAGGGTTGCATGGCTGATGATGATGTTGATCTCTCCTCTTTCCACACTGCCTAGCTAGCCCAATGCCTTGCCTAACCCTCATCAATGAGATTTATGAGAATGCACAAACAAAGCCACAAAAGTGTCAAAGGACTTTCTGCTCATTGTGCAAGTCACCCCTCCCCAACATTGCAACAATTGGTGCAGATGTGCCACATCTAACATAATATTTTACGTCGAGACATAATATAGAGGGGGAGATATGCATTTGGCCAAATAAAGTTCAAAGCATTCTTTAATAGAAAACTAGTAATTTTAACCTCTTGCAAGCAAAAAATGTCCATGTCTTGAAGAAAACTCCTAATTCTTCAAACTATAACTTTACAACAAGGTCTCGAAAGCACCCCCCCTGCCCCCCGACATTCCAGAACACTACTTTCATTGGGATTGAGAAGCCAAGGCAACCATATGACCATCATTCACATTTTCACTTAGCATAGCTAGGACATCGAATGAATCTGAAATGGGAAAGGCTTGAAGAACATGAGAGAATTAATCCAACATAGTGCAGACATTTGATTTAATTTGGGCCTCTTCGAGACCTGGGGAAACCTAGGAATTCCAAACGGGAAGTGGAGAGCAATCCCTTTTTCCAACACCACGAGGGGTGGTATCTTGATAAGCTCGCATAGTCTCCTTACTCATGGCCTAGAATGGCAACCTATTATTGATAGCAACAATTAGGTCAATGGCCAACTAGCTCAAGTCTTTTGGGCCATAGTGGCTTTGTTAGCCTGCGAGCATTTACATGAGTGTTGGACCCAACCGTCTTACAAATGATTGTTCGCTTGAGAAGAAACAACGCTTTGAGTAGTCAAATGTGCCTAATTAACTTAGAATTGGATCGGGTTAAGCATAAACATCAAACGGAAAACTACGATCTTATAGTCCAAACTCTGACATCAAAAACAAGTGTTAGATCCACTGATATACCTTACAGGTTTGCATGAACATCTTTTCAACCACCCAAATCACAACAAGCTCCTTAAGATCTTTCTACAAGTCAACTTTCAGACAGATCCTCGATTGAGGGAAGGAATTGAAAAAGCACTTCAATTCATGGCAAATGAAACTACCCAAAGGCCTGAAAATATCTTTAAGGAACAACTAGAATTTCATCAATAGGTCCAAAAACTTTACCCACACAAGGCAGCAAAGTCGGGTGCTCTACTCAACCAAGAAGTCCTCAAACCAATGAAAGAAAACAACTATCTATTTCAAGAAAACCAAGTGGCATGGGAGACAATTTCCTCACATGCAAACTATTCAAGAAAGAATGTCAAAATAAAGCCATTAGTTGGGATTTTAGTGCTCAAATTTGATGAAATTTCATGAACTCGGGCAATTAATGCAAAATTAAAATTTCACCTTCTTCCTATAAGTTTTCCCAAATCTTAACCCTAGAATTTTCATCCTTTAGGACTGCCATAAATTAGAGTATAAAACAACAGTGGAAAGCTCACAATAATTCACTTCAAACAGCCCCAAACTTCTCAACAATTCAACAAGAAAAAATACCAAACAAAGAGGTAAGTTTTAGGCCCTTCTAGGGCAACTTATCTGCCAAAAATTAGCTCTGAAAATGCACTTTTACAGCCATAATTACAGCAATATAACAGTAGTAAAATCAGCTCCTTGTACTATTCCTTAGATGTCAAATCACTTAACAATTTGCCCTTTTACTTATGTCCAATCAACAAGACATAAATGGTTGTAAATAGCAAAGCATAAAAAACATATATTGATGAAATTCAAATCTGAAAATGACATACCATAGCTGGAAACTTCATATATAAGCTCAATATGAAGTGCAAGTACATACCATAGCTTTTTCTCAAGGCTAGTACAAAAACTCCAACTATCCAAAAAGCCCTAGCTAGGGTAAAGCATCAAACCCTAGTTCAACCAAGAAGATCCAAGCGCAAGAATCTCTTTGGCACAACCTCCAAGGAAAAACATCCTCCTCTTTTCTTCTTCACAAATCCACCCTAGGGTTTTATCAAAAAGCCCTAATATCTAATCTCCAAAGGATAAACCCGAATACTAGACCTCCAAGATGCTCCAAGAAGACCAAGAAACCCTAGAGAGAGAGAGAGAGAGAGAGAGAGAGAGAGAGAGATCAAACACATGTGAAGACTCTAGATAGAGAGAGGCTAGTGCACATTCTCTTCTCTTTCACATCTCATCACAAGAGCGAATGCAAATGAATGAATGGATATGTTGTGGAAAGAATCTCTCCTTCCTCTATTTATAGGAGAGGTAAGGGAGGCCAACAATATTATGTGGGTCTAAGCCCTTACAAGCAACCTACATGAGCCCTTATAGGCCACACAAGTGAGACGTCCACTCTAAAGTACAAGTGTCATGCTCCAATGGCAATGTCGTGCACAATAATGACTCCAATGTGATGTTGCTACACAATGCAAGTCCACACCACTCCATCACAAGCCTCCACAAACTCCATCTATCCTCCAAAGCAAAGTAGTCCACTGGGTTAGCTACCCCCTGCAAGAACATTGTCAAAGCCCCGGGCGTTCCCAAGCCATCTCCAATTCTCTGTGTAGGAAACCAAATTGCCACATGCCAACAAGGGCCTGAAGCCCTCCTCCATGATGCACAATGCTCCATATCCCTCGTAGGGCACTCTTCAAACAAGTGACTCCTCCATGAGACATAAATCAAATGCGTCCACCAAACTACCAAGAGATCTCCAATGCACAAGGGATGAACATCGAGCCTGCAAGCAACTGAGGTCAAGCATGCACTAAACAAGCTATCTTAGTTGTGCATATCCATCATGAACCATCTTTCATGCTACAATCGATTTCAGACCATCGAGGGGTTGAACATACACCATGTTCTCCAAATCCCATGAAGCATCCCCAAACATGGTGTAAATACTTTGGAAGTAACACAAAAATCTAACACTCCTTCACAAGGAAAACGTTTACTCTAACACCTGTCGACTCCCTCTACAACTCCACCAAATCTACTCGATGCAAATCTGTACCTATCAACCATTGTCATATGTAAAGAACCTATCTCACATGCTATCATAACACCTCGATCCTTCAATGAATGATGACCACCAGTGAATATGAATGAATATCTTTCTGGAACAAAAGCATCATGCCAAACTTGTGGTATAGTTATCAAACTACGCAAAGTCATTATCAACCTATCAACATGAGAATCCCTCTCATGTAGCTCAAATCCTCTGGAAACTGAACCAACCTGAACTAGATTAACTTCTTCATCTCAAGAGAATCAAGAATTAAGAGTATCACCAAGGAAAACTCCCTCGATCTAAAGAACTGAAATCCCTCCTGGATCTGTACTCCACAATACTCCCATCAACTACAACTCTAAAATCAATCTCAACATCCTCCATAAAGGTATCACACCTCTCCTCCAATGAACAATTGGAAATCTATTGGATTGAAAAAACCAATGCTACATGACTAGCATATCTCCTAGGGGTACATTCACCCTTAGTAACGATCTGGGCACTCCTATATGTTCCTAAGCCTCCAGAGTAGCAATCCCCACATTCTCCTATATGTTCCTAAGCCTCCAGAGTAACAATCTCCACATTCTCCTCAATCATTGAAGGAGAACCCTGCACACTAAAAGATCTCACATCGTCATCTATATGAGATACAATCAGAGTGTTTGTGCCTAAACTTAAACATGGCTCAATGATATTTCACCATGCATGTGCCTCCTAAGAACCGGAAGGCCATATCAACCTCTAGCTAGAATGTAACAGTTGCATTGTATCAACAAATAACATGTAAAGGCCATCCTCTCTCACCCTTATAGCTAAAGTCCTCAAACTAGCGAAACTACAATCATTGATGGTACATTGTTGTCCCTCAAAAGCAACTCTCCAATGCATATTTGTCATGTAAGAAACTAAAAGGAGGTTTTCCCTCATACCCAGAACAAATAACATACCACTTGGCTCAAGAACATCACCTAAGGGCATCCACAATGAAAGGGGCCAACTCCTCTCACAAGCTACGTGGCATCATCACCAAGCTCCACAGTCATGCCTCGCTCTTGCCTGTAAATCCTGTTGAATAGAAACTTGTCATATGTCATGTGTCTCAAAACTCCATTGTCGACATGCCAACCAACACTAGATACACTATTAGAAGATAAACAAGAAGTCATGGAAAAGGTAATCACAAAATGAGAGGACATCTCCTCTACACCTGTTATATTCCTGGCTACAACCTACTTCACACATTTTCCCTTCTTCTTCAATGGACATTGTCCTACATAATATCCCATCTCATGGCATTGAAAGCACATAACCTTACTCAGGTCCTTCTTTCTTGTATCCATCGCATCTTTCTTCATGGAGCCTTTCTTGCTACCCTTCTTCATCTTCCCGACGAGATCAATAGAATCTACTTCCCCTTGTTGCTCCAAACTACATTCTAATTTCTTCTTGCACAAGATTGCTTTAGGAAATCTTCTTGCACAAATGCTTTTCCCAAGCAACCTAGGTTTTCACACCCAATGTCCTTAATAGGTCAAGTACCTTTCCTAGGTAAACTCCACCTGATATACAAACTCCCTCTTGCTTGAGAGTGATCTCAACCATAACAAGCTCTGATCCATGTGGAAATTTCATGCACTCAAGCAATTAGTGCAAAACTGAAATTTCACCTTCTTAGGAGAAGGTTTCCTCAATCTTAGCCCTAAAATTTTCAGCCTTTAGGACTACCATAAAGTAAAGTATAAAATAGCAGTGGAAAGATCACAATAATTCACTTCAAACTTCTCGGCAATTCAAGGAGAAAAGATACTAAACAAAGAGATAAGTTTCAGTCACTTCTACGACAACTTATCAGCCAACAATCAAATCTGAAAATGCACTTTTACAAGAGTAATTACAACAGTATAACATCAGTAAAATCAGCGCCTTATATTCTTCCTTAGATTTCAAATCACTTAACAATTTTCCATTTTATTTGTGTCCAATCAACAAGACATGAATGGTCATAAATAGTGAAGCATAAATAACATATATAGCTGAAATTCAAATATAATAATAATAATCTAATTTTAAGGTCACGGCCAAGCCAGACACCAAATTGGTGCATGAGACCCCCTTGTTTGTGGGACAAGGGACCCCCTCCGCACATCGATTTGACTGCTAAATTCTATGGAGGTATACATACCCTACCTCCCTCCAGATTTTAACTTGTGACCTCTTAGGTGGAAACACAACATGTGGACCGTTGGAAACTTTGCATATAAGCTCAAGATGAAGTACAAGTACACACCATAGCCTTCTCTCAAGGCTAGTATAAAAACTTCAACTATCCCAAAATCCCTAGCTAGGGCAAATCATTAAAGTTTCAAACCCTAGCTCAATCAAGAAGATCCAAGTGCAAGAATCTCTTCAACACAATCTCCAAGGCAAGACGTCCTCTTCTCTTCTTCATCACAAATCCACCCTAGGGTTTTATCACAAAAGCCTAATCTCCAATGTCCAAGGGATAACCCCTAACCCTAGACATCCAAGATGCTCCAAGAAGACCAAGAAACCCTAGCACTCCAAAGTGAGAAATCAAGCACATATGAAGACTCTATAGAGAGAGAGAGTAGTGTGCACTTTCTTCCTATAATAACATTTCATTACAAGAGTGAATAGAAGTGGGTGAATAAATATGTCGTGGAAAGACTCACTCTTTCCTCTATTTATATGAGAGGTAAGGGCGACCAACAATACTATGTGGACCTAAGCCCTTACAAGCAACCTACATGAGCCCTTGTAGTCCACACAAGTGAGACGTCCACTCTAAAGTACAAGTGTCATGCTCCAGTGGTGATGTCGTGCACAAGAATGACTCCAAGGTGATGTTGTTACACAAGGCAAGTCCACACCACTCCATCACGAGCCTCCAAGGATTCCATCTATCCTGCAAAGTAATGTACTTCACTGGGTCAACAACACCCTACAAGAACATTGTCGAAGCCACACACGTCCCCAAGCCATCTCCAATCCTCCGAACAAGGAACCAAACTGCCACATGCCAACTATGGCTTGAATCTTTTTTCCATGATGCACAACGTTCCACATCCCTTGTAGGGCACTCTTCGAACAAGTGACTCCTCCATGAGGCCTCGATGAAGGGCATCCATCAAACTACCAAGAGATTTCCAAGTGTCCCAACTAGGCGTGTTGCTTGTATTCATGACAAAAATACCATAATTCAAAAACATGTGTATCAATAGGGGACTTGTCTAAATTAGTTTCAAGACCTCGTGATATGCCTTGGGGGTGAACTTCCTTGGTCTCTTCAAAGGTGCCATTTTTCTATTTGTCTCCAAACTCAAGCTTGCCAAGAATTATCAAAGAAAAATTAGAGTCAAATGACCCGTTTCTGGGCTCTATGATAGCCATTATAAGCTCTCAAAGACCACGTGGCAAGAAGTTTAGGCCAAGAATGGCTAGGACAAGCCAATAACTAGAAAAGGGCACCTAGTAAATGTGGGGAAAGGACAATTACAACAAGTTTACAAACGTACCATACACCTCAAACCCTAGAGCCCCAGTCTACCTATAGAGCACAATTTTGAAAATCCCCTCATCAACATCAGAAGTAGGATATGCAATATTGTCCACCCAATAATCCTAGAAATAACTAACATGGACATATACTTGAATGCCATGACTCAACTAAATCTATTTGGAGATGTTATATCAATAGTAGCCTCTTCAAGTGGAGTGTCTGCATCCTAATCAAATTGTGACACATTTTCCAATATTCTAAGCCCTCTGGAGATTATTGATGATATATAGAATTTAAGTGATTGTATTTGACACTGATGATATGTAGAGTCTAGATAGTAGAGTAATGAGACACTAATTGTGTATGTCCTATTTATTTATTCATCATTCGAGTTATATTTCTAAATCCATGAATGGTATTTCGAATTTTCTATGTTTCATGAAATTATTTTGTATATTTTTTTCTAAGGAAAACATCGCAACATACCCCCCTCAACCACCAACCACAATAACATATATTAACCCTACGAGACTTGACTAGATTTGGACCTATGACCTATGGACTCCTCGTCGACAACATGCCTTTGGTGGATAGAAAAACAAATTGAGGTAAACCTTGGGGCTGAAATGATTTTGTATATATATGACGATATATACATATATTCTTATATATGATCATATATTTCCTATCCCAATGATATGATATCTAAACTTTCTTGGAAAACATATAAGTAATGGATATTATCTATATTTGCACCCATTTTTGTATCCATTCAACTTAGACAAGAAGTGAAGTAGCTAATGATACAACCTCAGTCACAACCTCTAGACTAGGTGTCAGAAAGAGCAACTCTCAACATATTCTTATATATGATCATATATTTCCTATCCCAATGTTACTATATTTAAACTTTCTTGGAAAACATATAAGTAATGGATATTATCTATATTTGCACCCATTTTTATATCCATTCAACTTAGACAAGAAGTGAAGTAGCCAACGATACAACCTCAGTCACAACCTCTAGACTAGGTGGCAGAAAGAGCAACTCTCAACTTATTCTAACTTTTGCATCCCCCATTGTGCCTTGACCTTTGAACAGTGCAAGTGAAGGAGCAATGCCAAACTAATCTATTGGTGTATGCGCATATGTCAATTGCATCTACAAAGTGTCTCACACTCCAACTAATTCAAATAGGTAGAAGAAAAACACAATCAATCATATTGATCCAATTTAACTCTAACCTAACCAACATCTAAAGGTGACCACATTTCTAAGAAACAATGCCAAGCATCTTGTGAAGGTACCAAAAGAAGGTAAAAGTGCCCTGCTCCCCCCCTCAAAATCTCTAAAAAGACAACAATGCCTCCCTATAGTCTCAATCTTCACTTCATGTCTGGAGAAAAATTCGCAGATCTTGTTCCCCACAAAAGAATATCTAGATCTGTCTCAACTCGTAGTTGGAATGAACCTACTCTATGTTGGATAAGAGGAAACCTAAGGTTGTGCAATGAATGATGTAGATGGTCCACATAAACAAGCTGGTCATCTAAAATATGTAGAAAGTGCTCTAAGTTGAATGTTGATTTGTGGCTAAGAGGCCTAGAAGGGGAAAACTAGGTCATCTAATGCAATGTATACGACTATCTACACATGTCATAATATTACTCTTCTTATGAGGGAGAAGATAAGAGAGGCATGCAAAGAAAATCTATGACAAGGATTTGGTCAGTTGAAATAACTAATATATACACATATGATGCATGGAGAACATAGAAAACCAACATATGTCTCCACTTGAATAGTGCAAAGAAGCAAGCCCCTCAAAGGAGAAAAGAGCCAAGAATGTATTACAATAATCGAAGAAACCCTAGGTAGGGTTATGATACCGAAGACATGATCTCCATAAACACTGAATGATCTTATTATTGATCAGTACGATATTATAATGAGGTTCCTTACTCTTATAAAGAGCTTGAGGGACCAAAACCCTAACCCTAGGAAACGTAGAACCTAAAAAGCTGAAAAACCCTAACTTTTAACTTAAAGTCACTAAGGTTACATTATTACATGGGTAAGCCTTATATATCGATTCTCTAATACCCCCCCATAAGGCGTACGATGTTGAAAGATAACAAACTAAGATCAAATAGATATACTAATTGTAAAACACATAAACTAAACACTAAACATCAATAACATCCTTTAGAAGCTTCTTCCTTGATCATAGTTCCCGAACCAATTTGAGCTCCATCAAGGTAACAGTGTAGCTACAAAATTGAATTCCCAAGTTCTCGAATTCCACCTCCCCGAATTCCTGAATCACAAATCTCTCGAAGTCAATCACTGGACAACTATCCATATGCATGTCGTGTACCTCACTAGTAGTCTGCAATCCACATGCATGTCTCTCCAACTAATGAGGGATTTTTCCCTAGATCCACAACTTCTGAACTAACTGGGGAACTATCCATTTTGAGCTATTAATTGATCCCTTCTTGTCTTCAAAGCGCGGGCTTCCTAAAATGCATAAAATCCCTTTTCTTCAGTAGATTCTTCACCATCGTCAGCATCCGATGGATCTTCAATCATGGCTATATTCACTATATGTTGTCTATCTTTGACCTTTCCCTTAAGAACGTCATTGGCTTGCTGTCTACAATTTCAAGTTGTATAACCCAACTTCTTGCAATAGTGGCATTCTATTTCTTCTGTCTTTTGCTAATCTATTGCCAAAGTATAAGCATAATCAATCTATCCCCTCCATTTCCCATGGGTCAAATCCATAGGGATTAGGTTCCACTAGAAATAATTGTAATAAGGCTCGAAATCAAAAACTGCCAAAGTGTTGGCGTTCAAATTCAAAAAAATCATGTCAAATGTCCTCGCAGGCAACCTATTTCAAGCCCCATAGAAAATTGTTAGCCTGTCAACTGCATGAGGTCGGATACCCAGAGTCCGTAGTCACGTAATAGGGAAACCCACATGTCACTTGAAACGGTGTCGAATAACACGATACCCTTGCGTCGCGACTGAATCTGTTTTGCAACAGGACTCGAATGCCAAAAGTAAGTTATCGGAAAGAAATTATTCCATGGAGTAATAATATGATTCGATCTCCGGTCTCACGCTGCTAGAATGCAGCCAAAGAGATGTTTTTGAAAGTCCTGTCTTGTAGTTATCTGATTCAATCTTCGATTTTGTCTTTCTTCTATGCAAATGGAATGGTGATAAGATTCTATTCACCAAACTAGCGACTACAACAAATAAATGGCAGCTTGGCCCAATCCAAACAAGAAATTGATGGTGGCTGCCTTGGCGGTGTATCCTTCCTCTAACAACAACTCACACAACAACTCCTTCATAGGTAGATCTATGGGCCTGAGCTCTCCTTTACGATTGGTTGCAGATCCATTCTTTTGGCGGCTGACCTCGGTTTGGAATATATAAAAGGGTGGCTTCATGCAAACAAAAAACAACGGTTCATCTTTAATCTGTGGAATGTAGATAACTCAAATCTAGCTAGGTCGGATAACGAACTTGCTTTGATACCATATTACAAGAATCAAAGAAACCCTAGGTAGGGATATGATACTGAAGATGTGATCTCTGTAAACACTAAACAATATTATTATTGAACGGTACGACAATACAATGAGGGTCCTCACTCTTATAAAGAGCTTGAGAGACCAAAACCCTAACCTTGGGAGACGAAAAACCCTAATCTTTTAACCTAAAGTCACTAAGGTGACTTTATTGCATGGGTAAGCCTTATATCTCTAATAGAATGGACACCTCTCTCTCTGTGAAGCAATGTCTCCTAGGCACCTCTTTTCACACCTGTGTTGACAGGAGTGAGGTTGTTCTCTTTTGCAGTGTTCAACATTAGTTTGAGTTTCAGTGGAAAACTATGTCGGTGACTCAGATGAGGGCAGAGGATAGGCTAGCCGAAGCTAGCAACTGGTCCCCTTGGAAGACCAAGATTATATTTGTCTTGGAGGATCTTGAACTATGGGATATAGTTCAAGCTCTAGTGGTTCTTCCTCCTGTCACTGCTCCCTTGCTGGTAGCATAGTTCAAGAAAGGGAACACCAAGGCTAAGAGGACTATCTGTAATGTGGTGAGAGACCATGTCATACACCATTTGACTGGGAAGGACTATGCCTTTGAGATGTGGGACTCATTGTGCAAGCTCTACCAGAGTCCCAATCAGAACCGGAAGATGGTTTTGCAGGAGAAACTCAGGAGCATTCAGATGCTCAAGTCAGAGTCGGTGACCTCATACCTCGGGAGATTTACACAGACTCGAGATGAGTTGGCAGCAGTTGGGGAGATTGTGGACCCCATGGTTTTGGTGATGACAACCTTAAACGACTTCTCCAAACCTTGGGGGTCTTTTGTACAAGGCATCGTGGCCAGGGAGGCTATGTGCAGTTGGGAGCGACTCTGAGATGACTTCGTACAGGAGGAGCTGAGATGCAGCTCTAGAGCTTCAGGACAACAACGTACTTTAGAGGGTGATGAGGATCTTGCTCTTTGGACAAAGGGCAAGAAGAAGGTTGGCAAGGGTGCTAGACGATCTCAAGATGGGGGCCAAGCCACAGGAGAGGGGAAGTGGGCAGAAGAGAGATATGAGCAAAGTGAAGTGCTTTGCTTGTAAGAAGATGGGGTACTATGTTGGACAATGTCCCAACAAGAAGAAGAGGTCGGGTGGTACAACAACTATAGCGGATGAGGAGGAGTTTACGACACATTTTGAGAGGGAGTGTGCCTTATTTGTTGCACGACAGTTGAGACGACACCCAACATTTGGTATATAGACAGTGGAGCTTCGAGCCATATACTGGTGTGAGAGAGCACTTCACTGATCTCAGAGATCCTGAGGTCAAGATGGAGATTGCACTTGGAGATGACACCATTGTCAGAGTTGTTGGGCGTGACCCAATGACATTTCAGAGGGATACTATGCCACCCATATCGTTCAAGGATGTGTTGTACGTCCTTGGGTTGAAGAAGAATTTGATATCAGTTTCCACCCTCCAGGACATGGGTCTTGAGGTGTCCTTCAAAGGGACAAAGGTCCTCATACACCCTAAGGGGTCCTGTCTCACCTCAGGGCAGGTGATTGGAGTGAGGGATGGTAAACTATACAGATTGCTTTTTTAGCCCCTGCATACCTTGGCAGGGAGTAGCGACAATAACTGTTACTTATGTTAGTTATGGTATCGAAGGATGGCTCACCTACATCATGGGGCTCTTGGAGGGTTGCGAGGTTGTGGCAGGAGTGCCACAGTTCAACTTAGAGCATCGGGATGTGTGCAGAGGGTGTGCCCTTGGTAAGTTTACCAAGAATGTTTTCCCCAATAGTGACAACATGTCAGCTGGGATACTGGATTTAGTACACACAGATGTGTGTGGGCCTATGTCTCGTGTGTCCTTGAGTGGTTGTGAGTATTATCTCACGTTCATAGATGACCACTCCAGGAAGACCTGGATCTATTACCCGAAGGCCAAGAGTGAGGTCTTCACGAGGTTCCAAGAGTTCAAAGCTCTTGTGTAGAACCATATAGGAAAGAAGATCAAGGTCTTACGATCAGACAATGGAGGTGAGTATGCCTCCACAGAGTTTGTGGACTTCTGTACCCAAGCAGGGATCAAAAGATAGATGACCGTGCCTTACAACCCCCAACAAAACGGGGTTTTCAAGAGGAAGAACAGGGCCATTACAAGTGCAACGAGATTGATGCTGCATGACCAGGAATTGGCTCTCTACTTATGGGCTAAGGTGAGTGCTGCTGCAGTTTATCTGCAAAATAGGAGTCCCCACAGAATTTTGGGGAGGAAGACTCCCGAGGAGGCCTTCACTGGTAGGAGGCCCGATGTTGAGCATATTAGGATTTTTGGATGCTTGACATATTCATGTCACCTCAGAGAGGAGGAAAACGCTAGACCCCACAACCTAGGAGGGGATCTTAGTTGGTTACTTAGAGGTCTCGAAGGCCTACCAAATCTACATTCCATGACAACGGAAAGTGGTGGTGAGAAAAGATGTTAGATTTGTGGAGGGTAGAGCTTTCAGGAGGTCTCTCGAGTCGAGAGGTGGTATTGAGGTCCTAGAGACTCAGATTGATGTATCAGAGGGGGCACAACCTCAGGTGTCGAGTACGCCATTTTTAGGGGTGACAGGGTCACCTCGCACAACTTCAGGTTCACAGTTGCAAAGTATTCAGGTAGAGGGTGCAGAGGCTTCAAGATCTCAGAGTGTTGGGATTAGATCTGAGGCTGAGACTCTTGGGAACAAAGATGTCACTTCTCCTTTGGTTACTCTAGGGAAGAGGAAACTGAGATGGTTTCAGGAGACCCTGAAGGAAGCCAAGGAGAATGTTGGAGAGCCCAAGAGATTGTTCAGAGAGAGCATTGCACCAGAGAGGGTTGGGTCCTACTTGGCGATGGTGACGAGCATCACAGATTTAGAGCCTGAGATATTTGCACAGGCAATTGACCAATAGGTTTGGCGAGAGGCCATGCTAGAGGAGTATGACTCCATTATGCACAATGATGTATGGGAGGTGGTGCCAAGGCCAATGGGGAAGTCAGTTGTGACCTCCAGATGGTTGTATAAGACCAAGTATGCTGCAGATGGTAGCATAGAGAAACATAAGGCCCAATTTTGTGGCGAGAGGATTCTCTCAGATAGAGGGAGTCGACTATGATGAGACACTCGCACCAATTGCGAGATACACTTCCATTCGGAGTATTATTGCCATAGCGGCAGAGATGGGTTGGAGGATACATTAGATGGATGTAAAGACCACATTTCTAAATGGATTTATTGAGGAGATGTACATAGAGAAGCCGCAGGGGTTTGAGGTGTTGGAGAGAGAGTCTCACGTGTGCCTTCTGAGAAAGGAACTGTATGGTCTGAAGCAAGCTCTCAGAGCTTGGTATTTGCGGATAGACTCTTATTTGCTTCAGATGGGGTTTGAGAAGAGCGAGGCAAATCCTAACCTCTGCTATATCATTCGAGTTGAGGATATGCTTATTCTCATACTGTATGTGGATGACTTGTTCATCACGGGAGCGGAGCATCTCATAGCTGAGTGCAAGATGAGTCTTGCATCAAAGTTTGAGATGACTGACATCGGGTTGATGCACTATTTCTTGGGCATGGAGGTTTGGTAGGAGGAGGGTCATATCTTCCTGGGACAGGGGAAGTATACTGTAGACATATTGACCAGATTTCAGATGGAGGACTGCAGGCCTATGTCTACACCTATGGTCACCAACTGGAAGAAGCTTAGCGCATCAGATTCCCAGTTGGTGGATGCTACAGGATACAGGCAGTTGATCGGGTTGTTGATGTATTTGGTCAACACTAGACTAGATATTTGTTTTGCTATGAGCACTCTTAGCCAATTTATGGTGTAGCTGAGGAGTGTTCACTGGGTTGGGGCAAAACATGTTTTGAGGTACATTGCAGGATCGATGGATTTTGGTCTGCTATGTCAGAGGGGATGGAGTGAGTTTGGTTGGCTACACAGACTCAGACTGGGTAGGATGTGCCATTGACAGGAAGAGCACCTTAGGGTGTTGTTTTGGGTTGGGGTCAGGACTTGTTTCCTAGTTCAGCTGGAAACAAAAGTCAGTTGCTTTGAGTTTAGCTGAGGCAGATTACATGGAAGCCAGTCAGGCCAGTTGTGAGGCCCTTTGGTTCGTAAGTTGCTGGTTGGTTTATTTGGTCAGGAGTTGCCTTCGACTGTCATTCACTATGATAATAAGAGTTGTATCAAACTCTTTGGGAATCCAGTATTTCATGACAGGTCGAAGCATATTGAGATCATGTATCACTTCATCAGATATTGGGTTCAGCATGGGGCAGTTCAACTTCGGTATATTCCGACTGATGAGAAGGTGGCAAACATTCTCACCAAGGCCTTGCCAAGGGGCAAGCATGTCTACATCAGAGACAAGATGGGCTTGGTGAGAAACACTTTCCTCGGTAAGAGGGAGTGTTGAGTTTTGGGGTACCTTGGGAAGTGGTCCCCTTGTGGTTGTGTCTCTCTAACCACAAGAGGGAATTGATTATGTTGAATTTTCATAAGCATTAGGTTAAGCATGAAGTTCATTCCATTTTAACAATTAACCATAACCATAAATGCTGCAACAATCAAGATCACATGAAGAAGCACCATGCACAAGAACACAAGATATATCCTGGGAAACCCTTCTCAAACAAGGGAGAAAAACCCAGCCAAATCCTTTGCTATAATCTTCAAGAGAAAGACCTTTACCACCAAGAATATCCTAGCACACAAGAGGGTGCACAAAACCCTAGAACTCTAGCGCCCAAGAGAGGTGCGCAACTTTGACCAAGAAGTGTACTTGCTGAAATTTCCAAAACTCACAAGTGTGTGTGTGTCTACAATGAAAGATTTCATCGTACTTATATTAGACTTGTCCCGTCAACTAAAGTGTCTATTGGCATAATAGGGCCGACCTCACTTAGACATATTAATTATTTATTATTATAATAATTAATATTACTATTACTATTACTATTAATATTAATTATCTTTTACAGTTTATCTTTAGACACAATAAGATAGGGTTGACCTGTACCCTTTACACAATAACTAGGGTTACAGGTAGGTCTGACTCTTGAACAACATATAGCAAAGGATCTGATACACCCACTAGTGCTCATCCACTAGGGGCACATCCATAGGGATGCCATGGACCTGATTCACTGCATCACACAGATAAACCAGGTCTTCACACATGTTCCTGTGCTCGTCCACAGGCACGTCTGCTTGACAGATCTGTTTTCCCACTGCCACCAACAGGAGGATCATCTGGATTCTTCTCGTCAACTCTGCTGCTGCTCAGAGGAGGCCATCACATCATCTTCATTTCTGTTCTCATGATGATGTGCCCAACGCTTTTTAGGGATTTCCCACGTTCACCTTGTGCTCAGCCACAGGCACGTCCTAACTCAACAGATCGCTCTTACATTGGATAATCATTTGGAGTTCTTCTCTCTCACGTCATGGAGGAGGCCATCTTTACATTCCTGACTCTGTCTCAGGCAAGAACCACGAACCCTTCATAGGGGCTTTCTCTCAGGTTTGTAAGCTGAGGGAAAGACTTCACAAGCTGTTGTGTTCCACATCTCATAGGTTTGTAAGCTGGAGGATGTCTCCCATAGCTGCTTTCATCAACAGATTAGACCCTTGTACTTTACCTTTTATTCTAATATCACTTTGACTTAAGAGATTTAAGTCAAAAGTGAAATTGTCATTTTAGGCAGAAGTGACAATTAATTCACTTTGTGGGTGAATTAAAGGACATGAGACAAACTTAGGAAACTTAACCAAAAGTGGGTTTCTAAGTGAGATACTTGTGAGAAGATCTCACCCATTGATTAGAGATGGCAAGAGATGATCTTGGCCATCAATCTCTAGGTTTGGCCTAAGGTTGGCTAAAGAGGGTGCAAGGGGGCAAGAGAGGCATCATTCTTGTTTTGTTCACTTGGAGAGTTTGGAGAGGAGCAAGAGATGAGAATGGGGGCATTAGGTGAGGCTAGCTTGGGTGCTCTCATTCATGGAGGGTGCAAGGAGGCTCAGGGCTTCATTATTTTGTTGTGTGTGTTCATGCTTGGTGGAGGGCGTAGTTGAGGAGGAGGGTGCAAGCTTAGCAGGCACATGTTGGAGTGAGGCTTTTGCAGATCTAATTGGCAAGGGTTTGAGGCAGCATACAAGAGGCAGTTTGTGTGCAAGGGTTTCTCAAACAGCCAAAGGAAAGATCAAGGGTGCATTTGTGGTCTAGCTTCGTCAAGGAAGGAAGGGCGCACTTCTTGGGCACATTCTTTGAGGAACCTTCTTGCATAGTTTGAGAGGAGCTTGCAAAGTGTACAGGTTCCATTGTATTTACTTCCTTGTTATATTCCATGCTTGAGACACTCCTTATATATACATATACTCTAAACTGGTTTTCCCTGGGTTTGTCCAGGGTCATGTTGACAAAAAACTACACTTGTTCATTTTTCATGTATGCTTAGTTGTATATCAGCAGTAGGAGCTTGTAAAGATCCTAGAGGAGTGTTATTTGTTTTATGGTATTTGCATGTGCTAACATCAGTTCTAAAACCACTTGCAAGGGCACCATAAAAGAGCACTTAACCATCAGCTTGAAGGGAGTTTTCTTGGCAGAAATTTCAGACCTGTTTGCTGTCCTAAAACAGCAACAACGACAGCTTTGATAAAGTAAACTTAGAGCCCAATAAGAGGTCACAAGACAGGCCTGTTGGGCAGCCTTCTAGTTCCTCAAAAATCTTCACATTTGACACAAGATATTCTGGGCAATGCCCCTGGAAAAACCCCGAAGGGAAAACCAACCAAGGAGAGATCTTTCTTACCGAGCTCGCAGGAAAATTTCTGAGTTTACAACAGCATTCTTTTTCAGCAAATGAAACTGTACTTATCTAGAAAAATTTGCCAACTGTCCACTTCGATTTCAGTGCCAAACCGCCTTGAAAAACATGCAAGCTTACTGTACGGCCTGTACGGCCCTGTACAGAGCAGCAAACACGGCCTCAAATTCTGTGCCCAAATATCTGCTGTACGGTCTTGTTCTGTACGGACAAGCTACAGCAATAAATGCACCCAAAATTGCCTTGAAATCTGTGCAATCCTTGCTTCGATTTCTGTGCATAAAAACAGCTGTATGGACCTGCTAAATCTGTACTGTACTGCCTCCTGCTTTAATTCTGTACGGACCATAATTCTTGGGATATGTGCTTCCTATTCTCCTTGGGATGCGTGCTAATCCTTATTTGCTGCTTCTCTTTTCCTTTGAGCTCAATCTCTCTTGGAAAGTGTGCCTCTTAACATTCCCTCCAATCTCCCTTGAAAAGTGCACCCCATCTCTCTCACAAGTTCCTTTTATTTACTCATTAATAAGTAACTGTCCTAACCCTAGATCTCAATGGCTGAGATTCAATCTTGATCAACAAGATCAACGAACGTGGCTTAATCTTTCATTGAGTTCACCTAAATCACTTAAGTGACCCAAACTTGATAAAGTCACTTTTACACATTAAATAATAAAAGACTCAACTTAACTTTATAAAATCACTTTATAAAGTCAAGTCACTAGAGTGACTTTTGCTCGGTCACTTCTGCATGCTGGGCACTGCCAATGCAGAAGTACCTCCGAGCTACAAAAAACTAACAAGTTTTAACACTCCAATACTAGAGTCAAAGTTGTATAAAGTCGGCCTGTGTTAATGACGTAATAAAATATCATTTAATAGTATAAGGTGTAATTAATATTAAATGATGACAGTTAGGTGAAGTAGGTAGCACAATACCTAATGCATGTAACACAAGGTGATCTGCCTCATTGTACTAAATGGCTCCATTTATAATAAATATTAAAATCATATATTCCACATCTCCTGTGTATCTTGTGTTTGACAGTGTTGTCTCGTCTTTAATCTTCATATCTACAAATTGGTTTTTATGAGTCATAACCATTGGATATCCCTCAAGCTTCTCTGTGACAAGAATCAATCTGGGGCATTATTGCCATGGAATGCTTTCTTACAGGGCCGTTTGTTTTCATCTTTCACATTCTTTAAAGGATTTGACCTTTTCCTTGGTTCTGTTATTTTGATTACATGCTCTGTTTATTTAAACTTTACTTTGAGAAGGTATTTCTTTTCTATATATGTTAGTCTTTCAACATGTTCAGCTAGTTTGATGCTTGTTTCAAATAAGTGTTTCTTACAGAATGATCTCTATTTGGCAGAGCTTCCTTTGTATCTCATACTGGGAATGATTTGTGGAGTGGTAAGTGTGCTCTTTTCTCGCTTGGTGGTATGGTTCACAAAGTTCTTTGAGTTTGTTAAGGAGCGTTTTGGGATACCCACAGTTATACATCCTGCTCTAGGTGGTTTAGGAGCTGGATTAATAGCTCTAAGGTATCCTGGGATCTTGTATTGGGGCTTCACAAATGTTGATGAGATATTGCATACTGGAAAGAGTGCATCTGCTCCTGGAATATGGTTGTTGACTCAACTTGTTGGTGCAAAAGTGGTTGCCACGTCCCTTTGCAAAGGGTCTGGTCTTGTAGGAGGGTTATATGCTCCAAGCTTGATGATTGGTGCTGCAGTTGGTGCTGTTTTTGGTGGCTTAGCTGCCAAGTTAATCAATGCAGCAATACCAGGTAATGCAGCAGTGGCACACCCGCAAGCTTATGCTTTGGTAAGCTTCTCTCTCAAAAATTGTTTCGTAATATATTATTTTTCCTTTCTGACATAGCTCTCATTGAATATTAATACATGCAATTTAGATCAAATGTGGTTATTTGATGCAACTGCACTTTCATGGCAATTTTCGATCTTGAATTTGCACTCGGCATATAAAATAGTTCATGTCATTAAACATAAATTATACTAGTGGTTTCTGCAATCTTCTTACAGGTCGGAATGGCGGCTACTTTAGCATCTGTTTGTTCCGTTCCTCTTACATCAGTACTGCTTTTGTTTGAACTCACTAAGGATTATCGCATCTTGCTTCCACTCATGGTATGTCTCAGAGGCTATTTATTATATTTCAAATTTTGGGCTTGAAGTTTACCAATTCTTTTATGATTTATCTCCAATGAAAGATTTATGAATGGTCATATGGATGGAGTTTCTGGAAGTTTGCATGGAATATTAATATCTTATTGCCTGAGTTTTTCTTGATGTTGTATGGGTAGAAAAATTTAACCTAATCTCTATGAATGTTCAGAAAGGGTCAATGATACAGTTTAAAGCCTAGAAAAAAGAAATGGGAGTACATTAAAGAGGAATCCATAAAGCATCTTCAGTTGGAATTTAACGTGATCAGTAAATAGATAAAAGGGAAAAAAATCTTGTTGGTATACAGTATGTAAATTCCACGTGCGGAGGTGGGAATAAGTTGCTTTCAGGTCAAACTTATCACCATAATAACTGTTGATTCAAGCAATGGAGATTTAGTCAGATCATTGTTCTTTGTTTGTAACTTTGTTTTGTATGGCTTTCAAGCTTTGAGCATTTTCACTTCAATCAAGTGTGTGCAGGTTTAAACAAATATTCCACCCAGTACTTACTGATAAAGGCATCTTCGCACTGGCCGCTTGTTTAGGATCTATTTCTTACTGATAAAAGCCACTTTTTAACCCATATCTGGTGTTGCTATTTTTATGTGTTGTCTATTGAGTTGATAACCAATTTCTGTGGAACAATGGTTGACAGTCACAGACCTGGCCTGACATTGATTTACCTTTTAATGCTCACTACCAAAATATTATTTGTGGCTGGAAATTTTTTTTGTGAGATGTTTTGCATCGTTAAAGACTGCTGATGTTGAGCATTGTATAGTTGCATGCTGCATGTTGAGGGAGATCATTGCATGTGGTTCTCTCTCACTTCTATGTTCTAACTGAATGACCCTGGGAAAAGGAACACCGGTTGACAGTCACAGACCTGGCCGGACATTGATTTATTAGCTATTACCACTACCAAAATATCATCTGTGGCTGGAAAAAGAATTGTGATGAGATGTTTTGAATTCTTGAAAACTGGTGATGCGGTGAGCATTGTATAGTTGCATGCTGCATGTTGGGGAAAGTTACTGCACCTGGTTCTTGCTTTCTTCTAAGTTAAAATATAATGAAGCTGGGAAAAGGATATAAAAATTATTTTTGTCTGGGAAGGTCTCGGAGTGCTTTATCTAATAAGGTGTCCTTATGAAGAAATAAATAAATTAAATTAATGCTTCAAGTGACAAAATTAGTTCATTTGGACTCAAAAGCACATCAAGTGACAATGGCATGGGGAAGTTCCCAAGGCATCTGTTGAACAATTAAGGAAAAAAACTAATAATCTAGAATAGTGATGGGAAACATAGTTGATGAAGATGATTGTCAAGCGACAAGATTTTCAAAGAGGTAGTGTTATCCATTTTTGATATCATAACAAACTGGGCAGTATATTATAAAATGCTCCTAAATTTTGCCATCTATTAAACATTGTCTACAGAGGCACTCATCTAGAGTGTTGCAAGTAACTATACATTTTTCATTCCATGCTTATCATAGCATACTATGAGCTATAGCCTATACCTTGGTAAATATCAGAAGAAGAAAAACAATAAATAAACTATATTAATGTCCACAAATGACCAAAGTAGGTCGATGGGACTCCAAATTACATCCAGCAGAGTAGAAAAGATCCGGGGCAGAAAAAAACCCTAGGGACTAAAAAAGTGGCTAAACACTAAGACACCAAAATAATGTGAACGAAGCAAACACTGTAAAAATAGTGAGAGGGAATAAGCCCAAAGTGGGGAACCACAAGCTATAAGACCCAAGTATATGTACAAATTGCCTTAAGGAAAGATGAAGACCAAAGATGGAAATTGAGACAAGAGGTCGACGTCGTCACATGTTTGTATCAATGCTCAAATCAGGAGGACTGACAATACCATTAGCCACTACCTTGATCGGGCCAATGCAAGATCTGATAATATCCATAGGAGAGTTTCCAAGGCTAAGGGGTCCACGGTCCATAATCCTCAAAGGAAGTAGGGTGTTCCCATAGAATCTCCCCTAACATTCAAGGCCAATGAACCTCATAAAGTAGAATGAAAACTAGTAATGTGTACTTGCCCTTTGTCCCTGGATGTGGGCAAAGAGAACAAGATGGTCCTTGATGTCAGATAGAAGTAGATCCACGATGCTTGGAGTGAATGTGAGGATACTAGGTACTCTACTAATAACATGTTGAGAGGACGTAGTCTCACTAGCTTGTATCTGTCTATTTTTGTATTGACAACATCTAAAGGGAACTATGTAATGATCCCAAGCCAATTTTTTTGCTTGGAATCACTAACTACCACTGATTTGTTGATGTGCAGGTGTTTATTGAGTTATCCAGTTATTAACTGTGTTCATACAAGATTCATTCATCACATGAAGATCATAATACATTCAAGATATAGAAGCACAAGCAAAGATCTTACCTTTATTATGAGCAATACGAAACCAATACAATAGATAGCCAATCTGGAACAATCCTTAGATGGCTGGAAAGACAATAGATATGAGCTGCTACAAAATGCTCTGTCGATACAAAATAAGCCTCCAAAGGCTAAACAAGAAATGAAGACCAATATAACCAGATCTGAATGCTAGACCCTTCAACTGAAGAATGCCATGCTCCAATAGAAGGCTAAATCTCTCAACAACTCGGCCCTGTTGGAAGAAGACTCTAAACGAGTCCAAACTCGGCCCAATGATAGATCAAGATGGTGGGATCTCCCTCATGAAAGCTCAAGCTGAACTGCCAATGTCAACCCCTCCAAATACTGAATCTACTAAGAGAGCTGCGCTCTCCTGAATAGCTGAAACCGTAGGCAACTCGTCCATGAAGAAGGAAGCCTCCAAATGATGTGAAACTCTCCAAGAAGATAGATCGGGCTATGGGAACCCCGTGGGAGAAGTTTCAGATCCAGATCTTGAGTAGATCTCTCTAGATCTGAGAAATACTGAGTAATGGGACGTCCCCCTAGCCTCCAAGTCGTCCCAAACTGTAGCTGAAGAAATAGTGATGATAACTCTTGGAAAAAGCCCTCAAAATGATGTTGGAGTGCCTGTAAGTAAAACCCAAGTGATGGAATGCCCAACGCTCCTCCTGAATAGCTGGATCGAACTCTTCTCTTGTGGATGGTGCGCCCTTGCTAGAAACTCACAAACAGTATGGCCCTGTTGATTCCCTGAAACTGTTGGTGGATGGATGATGATGGTAGAATGGTGTGGAGGAGTCTTTCATCCCCGAGACCAAGCTGTGGAACAAGGTGAGTGGATGTTTCACCACTGAGTTGCTCACAAGTGTTTGTATCAACAAAACCCCCAAACTGTATGCTTAAGGCAATAACAAGCAAATACCAAAATCCAGAATGCCCAAGAAGTGCGCCCTAGCCTTCTCTTTATACTTTTTCCTCTAATTTCCTGTTGAGTTAACTTAACTTCTAGAGTTAACCCTAACTCCCATTCCAACTCTTCTATTTCTCTGTTGAGTTATCTCTTAATGCCTTTTTCACCTTTTTATCAAGTCAACTTAAGAATATAACCTTTAACTTGTTGACCTTTCCCCTCAGTGTGAGACTATGGCCTAGTGGGGACACCTAGACCACTAAGTCTTCCAAACCTCTTCTTCAATAGGTGGGGGACATTACAAACTAGTAGCCCCAACGTTTGGGATGCGTTGAAAGGAGAGCCTAGTAACCCTAGGCTTGGCTTGAGGGGTTTCCTGCAAAACTCTATGTTTGAAGGTGTTGATTTTCTGAAAGAAAAGGGCTAAACATCTTTGATTGAGTTAGCGGATGAAGGTGACTGGGAACCTCCAAAGTCTTTATTCAAACAATGGTGCCTTGCTCAATCTTATAATAGATGGGGTGCTAGAAAACAAAGTGCTAAGAGAGAATAAATACGATAGAATCTATCACCACTGAGAATATGGTGGCTTGTCTTAGTTCGTAACCAATGGAAGTAAACCCCCAACTAGCCAATGGGGAATCCATAGGATTTGTGTCCAATAGTGTTGTGTGTCCATGTGTGCCCAATGTGTACCATCAACAATTTGTTGTGTTCCACCTCATATCGTATGAGGTTTCACATTGTGATTTTCATCACATTGATGTAGTTTGCTGCTGGTACCTTTCGAGCTTTTGGATGGACTTGGGGGTGTTGAATTTTGCTAACCTAGCATACGGCAATTAATTCCGAGCAAAATAAATTTACCAAACTAAAGCACAGCTAGGTTACTCAACGAAAAATAAGCGAAAGCTTTAACACATAAACCAAACCCATTGCACACGAGATTCAGGTAAACATCCCTGGAAAAACCCTTGCGGGAAAACCAATTCTGAGTTTGATTTTATTAAATAAAATACTGGGCTCCCATTCTGGGATAATGGCCCATCAGAGGATTAAAATGATGCAGCTTATAGCCTAGCCCACTTGGTTGCTATCTCCCTCGCTGCCCCCTGCACCCTTTCCTCAGCCCTGCCCACTTAGACACAAGTACATGAACAAGAATCCCTCTTGCTCCTATGCACTCATTGTGTGCCTCACACTCTCCTTAGATCTGCTTTTATAATTCCCTAATGACAAAAACCCTAACCCTAGATCTCAATGGCCAAGATTAGATCTTGGATCTCACGATCTAACGGTCACGACTTGATCTTTCATTGAGATGATTTAAATCACTTAAGTCACTCAACCTTACAAAAGTCACTTTAGTCATTACATAAAAGCCACTTTAGAGAGTGTTGCTCAGACACCTCTGCATGCTAGGCACTGCCAATGCAGAAGTACCTGTCTGAGCTACCCCAAAAGCTAACACTCCCTCTTAGCGAAGAAGGTACTTCTGGAAGAACCTCCTCCTAGATCAATCTTTGACCCCATCAAATCTGCGGCCGCTGTAGTTGCTCCCTTTGAACTGGAAGACCCTCCTACTACCTCCGCTACACTTTGATCTGATCCACGATCCCCTTGGACCCCACTACAAGCTATCTCAAAACCCTTTACAACATACCCTCCCTGATGGCAAGCCTCACTGCTGCATCCTGGGTATCTGCTCCCTCTGAACGTATGAGTACATGTCCATCCTCAAACATCACCGCATACTCTATGTCCTCCAAGGGTGATACTGAGAGCAACTTCATCCCTAGGACATACATCACTCCTGCCACCTCCAGAGAAACTCCCGACTCTAGTTGGAATTTGACACATCCAACCCCCTTCACTGCATGCATGGTATGTGTTATCGCACATTTTGTACTTGGAAGTAAAGGAAAGGTAAAAGAAGGCAAACTGACGTAATTGGAGACTATCCTATCACTGTCACCTCGATAGGATATATCTTTCTATTTAGGGTGGTAGGCCCAGGGGAGATGTCCCCGATGACCTGGGGTTTTGAGAAGGCAAATGATTTAGGCCAAGTAAATGTTTCCCTCTCATAAGTAGGGTACACTGTAGAGAATCTGGTGTGTAACAACTCCCATGAAGTTGGGAATCCATTTAGTGCGATAATCACCGGCTTTGTATCTGCAATCTTCTCACCAGCTGCTGCAAGTTGATCACAAACCTGCATGACTTTCATAAGGTAGCTGATAATCGTATATGATCTGGTCATCTCTATGGATCTGAGTTTTGATTTGCAATATCATCTTTTGTTTATGTTCTCATTCTGGTAGAGGCCAATTGGGGCATCGAACATCTCCTTTGCTGTTTTCTTCTCAGATATATGAGGGATCAAATGATCCTTTATGGCATCGATGATCATCTGCTTGGCCTTCACTTCCTTCTTGTGGGCTGCCAACTGCTATGGATCTGTATGTGAAGGCATGACATCCTTGACAATATCCCAAAGATCATTTTCTTCTAATAAGAGTGTAACCCTCATTTTCCATGACAAGAAATTTGAGGTGCCATCTAATCTATCCTCGAATCTCAGGCTAGTTGAGGTCATTTTTGAGATCTGATGCACAAACTCCCAGATCTAAAAATTAGTCCTTGAAAGGAATATTGAACCCTCCAAGTGCTGGTCCTTCTTTCTGGTAGTTGATTTACTGTTGTAAACCCTTGAAATCTCAATCAGAGAAAAGCTCTGATACCATGTAAAATTTTCCAACCCTAGGTGATTGCTGTCCTAATGTTCTCTCATTAAATAACTCAAAACAAAATTTATTTAACAGTATAAAATTAATTTTTTGAACATTGCATCAATCACACAATAGCGGAAAGTGAACAGTGGAAGCAAAAATGAAACACATACATACACAGGGATTTATCCTTCAAATCAACTTCTCATTCCGTTGGTCAAATCTTATAAGGTGACCTCTGTAGCCTGATTGAACCAACAACTGTATGGTCAATAAAATCACTTCAAACAGAAGTGTACGATCTGCGTAAAAGAGGATACAACTACAACAGTATGGCCTGCTCTGTTTTTTCCTTTCTTGGACAACAAATCACTCGTCCTCTCCTCTCAACATTGGAGCACACTCCAACAAGCCACAGAAGACCGTGTGCGGCCAGATCTGCCAGATCTGAAAGTTTATGGCTTGTGCATAAAGAAAAGACGGCTACAACAGTGGTACAACATGTACGGTCTGCTGGTATCTTGCTGGTATCTTGCTAGTATCTTTAGTAGATCTACTCCTTTTCTTTTGGATGCACTCTTCTTTCTTCTTGTTCTCTTGCTCTCCTCTCATGTGAGATCGACCTCTCCTATCTTGCTTTCTTTATGTTTTGAGAGAAATAACTAATCTCCTCAATCCTAGCTTCCACCTATCTCAATCTTGAGATGTATGGCTAAGATTAAATCATAATCTAAGTCAGAAATGTTCTAGAAATTTTAGAACATTTCATTTAGATCCCTAAGACTAAGTTGACTTCAAAGCCATAAGATTTTCACTTTTTATTTTTTATTTTTCAAGCAAAATTACAAGATAAAATTAGTGACCAGTTTTCCAAGGTGGTCACCAATGAAATCTCTTGAATCACTTCCTGCATGTTCACATTGAAACATGTGCAAAAAGTTCCTACTCGAGCTACATTTCTCACCAATGAAATCTCTTGAATCACTTCCTGCATGTTCACACTGAAACTTGTGCAAGAAGTTCCTACCCGAGCTACATTTCTTAACATCATACCCCTTCAAACTTTTGACTAGTCAATGTGTACATATATACCATCACGAGGTATTGTAAATCATCATTCAGAATATATATTTTATACATTACACGTTGTTGTGATAATTTTGTAATAGCACCAAGTGTGTTTGTTACACATATCATGATCATTCGAATTTAAGGAGCAAGTTTTGAAAGAATCACACAATTCTCCACGAGTCATACATGTAGGATTTTTGAAAACTTACTATAATACTTGCCAATCATTCTTTTATAAAGGAACGAAGAATGACATACGTAAACATGTTGATGAATGTGATATATATCAAAGAACCAAGAATTAAAATCTTCCATGCCAAGTCTTGCTACAAGATCTTTACATTCCAAACCAAAAGTGGGAAGAAAACTCAATGGACTTTGTTGACGGATTATCAATCTCATAAATGAAGGATTGTATATTTGTTGTGGTTGATAAGTTAACCAAAAATGCACATTTCATGGCTATATGTGAGATGGATAGGTCCAAACAAATTGCGGATTCATTTATTAAATGTGTAGAAGTTATATGGTTTTCCGAAGGTAATTTTGAGTGATCCTGATGCAAAATCAAAATAATTCATGGAAAGAGTTTTTTTCCAAGTAACATGTCATGGGGGAAATTGTCCAGACACTTCCCCTCATTCCAAGGATGGTACCCAGGGTAAACCCTAGATTCTTCAAGGCACAAGGCCTGGTCAACATTTTATGAATAGATTATATATAGCTCATTAACAATCGGCTCACTAAGAGCAAACATGTCACAAAGTAGGATTTGAACGTGGGTGGGGAGGGTAACAACTTTTCCTCAAAACTACTTGGGCTACACCCAATTGACAATTCAAAATAATTTATGGAAAGAGTTATGCCAACAAACATGTATATCACTCACTTTGAGCTCAGCCTACCATCCACCAAAAGATTGCCAAACTGAAATTGGAAACAAATGCGTTGAGGCTGATCTCCTATGCTTTTCTCCCCATAAACAAATAAACGATTCCAATGGTTACATTTGGCAAAATGGTGGTATATTTCTGTTGATATTATGGTAGTTGTGGGAGGTATTGACCTCCACGTGTAAACCTGACGAGAATAGAATATTCCAGGAAGCAAGAAGAAACCCTAATGAGTTGGCTAATAACCCTAGAAGACATGTCGGCTCAAGAGGATAATTTGTATTAGGTTATTAGCCTCCAAGAGAAGAAGTCGGCCAGAAGAAATAATATATATTGAACAGACAGATACCCAGAATGAGAAGTCGGCCCAGGCAGTTAGCCAGAATTAGTATAAATACAGGAGGCCAGTCTTCATTCTGGCAGGCATTCTCATAATTGTAGAGCAACACTTGTGCATACTCTAGTTGCCCAGTTGTGCACAGGTTTGGAGGAGAGCTGCAGTTGCAGCTGCTGCAGCTAGCAGATTACGCTTTGGCTTGGACTATCTCTTGGTTAGGGTTTGGACTATCTGATCAGCTCTTGTTGGTGCGCTATCCTTGGGGAAAGGTGCACTACCCTTTGTTTGGCTATCTAGCCTAGGGTTTTCTTCCGGAGTGATTCTCTGTCAAGGTTAAGGTGCTCAGAGGGTGGCTTCGGCTTATGGTTGGGTGACAATAGTGATATTGTCAATGGTAAAACGAGTACATCCATTATATTCTAACAAGTTATGGGCCCACACCTCCTTCATTCAGTCTAACCGCTGGAAGGAAACATAGCCGTAAGGATATTAAGCTTGTTGAAGAACTGTCGCCAGGGTTTCTAGCAGGAGCAGTCACCAAAACACTGTCGCTAGGGTTACTAGCAGATGCAGTTGCAGAAACCCCAATCCTCTCGTTGAGGCACCTTAAGTGAAGGGATTGACCTAATTTTCGGATAGATCAATGCGCCCTAGCCTAGCGCATCTCCTGGTACTCTCAGCAAGCCAAGACGTCAAGTTTGAGTTTTTGGTCAAATCTAGGGTTGACCAAGTCAAAGCAGCCATGACTTACTCTATGAAGTCAGAAAACAAGTTAGATGGAGCTTCTAACTTCAGAGCGTGGAAAACAAGGATTGACCTCATCCTTGCCAAGAATAAAGTGCCGGATATCGTGAAAGGAAAGATTGTGGAACCAGAGTTTGAAGAAGGAAAAGAGAAGGAACCACAGAACGTTGCAGTTATGGAGAAGTTCAAAGACGGTGATATCAATGCCATAAGTATCATAGTGGACTCTATAAAAGACCACTTGATACCCTACATCTCCCATCTTGACTCATCAAAGAAGATGTACAATGCCCTAACAAACCTCTTCTCAGTCAGAAACATTGGACAGATAATGAGTCTGAAGAATGAGCTCCATGACATGAAGATGAATGATGATGATGACAACATAACATCATACTTTGTGAGAATCTCTCAGTTAAGAGATCAACTACAAGCTATTGAAGAGATCATTTCAGAGAAGGAATTGGTAAACATAGTACTCAATGGTCTTCCCAAGACATGGGATGCATTTGCCGCAAGCATGAACACAAGGAAGGAGTATCGTACATTTGAAGAACTCTGGACTTGCTGTGCTCAAGAAGAATCTATGATCAGTGCAAAAGAGAAACTCCAAAATAAGTACGATGATCAAGCCTTCACAGCAAGATTCAAGAATTTCAGGAACAAAAGGAAGTCTGGTTCAAGGAGGAAGCCAAACCAAGAGAAAGATATTTCAGAAATACAATGCTTCAACTGTCGAGTATGGTCACTACAAGAATCATTGTCTCGAGCTAAAGAAAAGGAAGGGGACACATGAAGCATCAGTTGTTGAAGAAAAGGAACCTACTAAGAAGACCAAGCAGGATGAGATAGATTTCCTCTTCTAAGAAAAGGTAACGATATTTCTTGTACATATCTTGTTTGCATAAGTCTCTGTACATATCTTGTATATCTATCTCTTAGAAGATAATATGTTCCAAGAAGAACTATACCTATGGAAGAACAACAAAGATAAGGATTGCTATCATTATACAAGTCAGTTAATACACATGAAAGGATTTGGAAGCTATTACAAGATAAGCCGAAATCAGAATCAATCCTGAAGAGACTTAGAAGAAGCAAAGACAGAAAGAAGTCAGCAATCAAGAGGAAATTGAAGAAAAACTTATGACACTTTGCAGAAGACAATAAGGATGTAGACAAAAGCATGGACTTTGTTAGACGGAGGGAGCCGATTATATATTTCCAAAAGAAAAAACATGCACTCATACATGAAGCAAGGATTAGGAGGGAGCTAATCCTATGATCCATTGAAGATGATTAAGTATATATCCATGGTAGCAGCCATGAAAGGCAGTACGTGTTCAGTTCGACCTTAGAAGAAGTCTTCTTCAAAGAGAAGCCTTAAAGTATCCCTGGTTGTCCATTCACATCTGTGATCCTATGATGAAAGGAAGAAGTGGAATCTTTAGGGCATGGAATCTATAAGAAACTCCATGGACCCAAGAGTTAAAGAAAAACATCAGGAAGAACATGAAGATTCCAAGAAAGAAAGAGAAGCCAGAACAACCAGTCACTGTATTAAGAATCACAAGATTACTAGCCTGATATGAACTCACTAAAAGAAATCAAGCAGAGGAACTAAAAGTTGTGATGAAGAACAGTGTATATATGCAAGCATTGCAATATCCAGAACTAGAGATTCTCCCAGATGGAGGGAGAAGACTATGATGATTACTTGTTCCAGTAAACCAGACATACCTCTACATGAGTCATTATATCATCCGCAATATCCATGGGTTGGAGTTCTACATTAGATGAATGCAAAGACTGTTCTCCAGAGCAATTGAACAAAGAGCGTATGAAGAGCAACCTCAAGACTTTGAGGCATACCAGAAAGAGACCCTTGTATGCAGGTGAAAGAAGATAACTTGGTGGAGAACTTCCAGTGCACAGCAGAAGCATGTGAATATTTTCTATAACAGAGATAGTGTATTAGAATGATTACTCAGAAAATCAGGATGATGGATTGCCAATCCATGACAAAGATCTCATGATGACAAAAGAAGTGCCACATGGATATGTTTCAGTTTAAACCCTTGCCACGATGTTGTGAGCTAGCAGGAACCAAGAGGAATCCAACAATGATATACTTTATTGATCAAGAGCTACATGGAGCCTTCAGAGAAAACCAGTGTTCTAGACCGAAGTACATTTGAAATCAAGCATTACATTATGAAGTCCAGAAAGGAGAAAATGGTTCTCCAATACATATCTCCACAGATGAGCAGATAAGCAGACATTTTGGTAAAGCTTCTGTCCAAAATGAAAAAGTTTGCGTACTCAAGCTGGAGCTTGTGGAGACGACTTCCCTATTGAAAAAGGAAGAGATGACTCCTAGGTTGGGAGGGAGCACTGATGTGTTATTGATTGATGGACAATCATTTTTCAGTTCAAAATGGTCTAGGATGAGCAGTTCCTTTCTAGTTCAGAAAGTAGTCTGAGATTTCTGACAGATAGGCATTTTCCAGTTCGGAAAATGGTCCAGATCGAACAGTCATTTTCGTAATGAAAATAGTTCGATGGATTGCTGATGTACCATAGACAACGATTTTCCATTGTGGTTAACATGGGGAATGGTCTAGGGCAGTCTCTCTTCTTGAGGGTTACTCAAGAAGACTGGCCCGCCTCGCTGGACAATGATTTCCCATTGTAGTTAACATGGGGAATGGTCCATTTTGGAGGTTGGTGCAGGACAGTCATTTCCTTTGGAAATGGTCCGGACAGTCATTCCTTAGGGCGGATTCATTCTCTCCAGGTTGCACTTTGTTTAGTGTTGGAGGAATGGCCCAGGGTGGGAAATGGTCCAGGTTCAACAATCAGGGACAACCATTCCTTAGGGTAGATTCATTCTCTCCAGGTTACACTTTGTTTAGTGTCGGAGGAATGGCCCAGGGTGGAGAATGGTCTAGGCTCAGAAATCTGGATAGTCATTCTTCCTTGCTTGAGAAGAATAGTCCAGATAGCTCATCATTGATGTTTGACTTTCTGAGGGCAGATGCTCTTCCAGATCTTACAAATGTGAGTGGAAGAATGGCCCAGATGATTCACTTTATATCGCTCTTCCAGATCTTACAGATGTGAGTGGAAGAATGGCCCAGATGATTCACTTTATATCATAATGATGTTTTTTTGTGCAGGTTGATATCAGATGATTGTTATGGAGACTGTATGTCTCTGGACAGTAGATGTATGCTACTGTGGTGGGTGTGTTCCACTGATTGTGATTATATGTCATTAATCAAGTATCTATGTGCTACTTGGTGTGGTAGTGTACCACTGGATTGTAGTTGTGTACTACTATGGATAGACACAATTGTGTTCTATTGAATGATATTGGTCCGATTGCCTTGAAGACTATCAGCAGTGTTGGAAATGATTATCAACTATATGGATGATCAATGGACAGAGATTTCCCAGACAGAAAATGGTCCAGGACATTTATTCTTCTAGGACATATGTCCGGATTAGAAGAATGGTTCTTGTGTCACTCTATGGAGTGAATGACTTATCCAACATCATGTTTGATTACTCAGATGGAGTATGGTTTCGAGAGACGATGCAGTTGATGACATTGATGGTGATGATGGTGCTCATGATCTAGTCATGCGATAGTTTATACAACTATGTTGATGCTACTGGGTGAATGGTATGTTTGTGCTCAAGACCATTACCTGTAATACCTCCCTAGCTAGGAGGGAGTGTTGATATTATGGTAGCTGCGGGCGGGAGGTATTTACCTCCACGTGTAAACCTGACGAGAATAGAATATTCCGGGAAGCAAGAAAAAACCCTAATGAGTTGGCTAATAACCCTAGAAGACATGTCGGCTCAAGAGGATAATTTGTATTAGGTTATTAGCCTCCAAGAGAAGAAGTCGGCCAGAAGAAATAATATATACTGAACAAATAGATACCCAGAATGAGAAGTCGGCCTAGGTAGTTAGCCAGAATTAGTATAAATACAGGAGGTCAGTCTTCATTCTGGCCGGCATTCTCATAATTGCAGAGCAACACTTGTGCGCATTGCAGTTGCCCAGTTTGTGCACAGGTTTGGAGGAGAGCTGCAGTTGCAGCTGCTGCAGCTAGGAGATTACGCTTTGGCTTGGACTATCTCTTGGTTAGGGTATGGACTATCTGATCAACTCTTGTTGGTGCGCTATCCTTGGGGAAAGGTGTGCTACTCTTTGTTTGGCTATCTAGCCTAGGGTTTTCTTCCGGAGTGATTCTCTGTCAAGGTTAAGGTGCTTGGTGGGTGGCTTCGGCCTATGGTTGGGTGACAATAGTGATATTGTCAATGGTAAAATGAGCACATCCATTATATTCTAACAATTTCCTCATACCATACTTTTGTTATGATGACTTCGTTTAAAGCCCTATATGGCTATGGCCCTCCTAAACTTGAAGACTTTTTATAGACCGATGTGAAAGTTCTGGCCATTGACAACTATTTAGAGGAATCCCAAAGATTATAGTATATACGTATCTTAAAAGAAAACCTAGCTAATCCTGAAAATAGAATTAAACAAGAAGCTGATGGTCACCAGTCTGAATGAGAGTTTCAAGGAGATTGGATATTCATATGCTTTCAACCATATAAACAACTATCTTTTAATTAAGCAAAGAGGGAAAATAAATTAGTGCCAAAATTCTATGACCCCTGCCAAATTAGCAGAAAAATAATCAAAGTTGCTTATGCTTTAGGTCTTCTGGATAAAAGCAGAGTTCATAATGTGTTCCATAAATCTTGTAATGAAAAGAGATTAGGAAATCATTACCCAATACAAATAGAATTATGAGTCCTTCACAATGAAGGCAAGCTCATCTTGGAACCCAATGATATTTTATCAATTTGGACAAAATCTTTACTATCCAGACAAATAGCAGAATACCTTTTCCAGTGGAAGAACATATTAGTTGATAAAGCTTATGGGAAGGTGAGGCATTTAAAGACAAATATCCCTCTCTCCCTATACATTGAAGAAAAAACATTTTAAGGGGAAGTGCTTGTAATAGACCTCTGCACATTGTATTCATCATATATCATATTCTATTATTTTATTATATATTCACAATATACTTTTCTGTGTATATCTTTCAAGTCTCGGACACCAGGACCTGAAAATTCTTATGCCAAATAACCCAGAATGCACTTTGCAAATTAGGTCTGTACTTTTATTTCTTGCACTTGATATCAACTTTATTTATCTTTATTCTCATGACCATAATTTTCTGTATGGATCAATAAGAGAGAAAGATTCCAAGACTAAAACTTAGTGATGTAGAGAAAGGATTGGAATCATCAGCCACCATTCTACTATCATCTTCCATGCTTGAGAGTGCAAAGTATTGATTTGGTTCATTTGTAAAGATCCCCACAAGTAAAAGGCTTCTCAATGCTTGACCCTCTTTCCAAGGGTTGGCTAGTTTGTTAGCTACCGAATATAGGCTACAAGGGCACAGTTGTATTGCTTCCTTAGCCTTTGGTGAGGCTTTATTAGTGGCAACTTCAAATTAATTGGGTGAGGTTCTGCTGCTACTTTGTTCTGTCTTGATGGGGGGTAGAAACTATTGGAGATTGGCTCTTCTAAGAAGGGAAGGAGGTCTTTTGTTTGCCATCTTGGTCAGCCTTTGCTGCAGGTTATTCCATCTGATTAAAATCTTGCCGCGACTTCTTAGCAGCATTCTTACCAATGCGTGAGTAGTTTTTTAACTTTGTGTTTTGAGCTCTAGCATTCATAGCAATAATTTAGTTGGTTTATTTGGGCAATTTTTTGGGTGGACTTAATTTCTTAAGCAAGGCATGAATAGCCTCATTCACATCCTCGGAGAGGTTCACTTACACAGGCTCGCCAAGCAGGGCAGGAGCAAACATTCTCGACGGGCTCATGACAAATAAACCTTCCTATTGGCACATCAACTGCTTTTGAAATTGCGATAATGGCAACAGTCGACCAGGAAACTCAACCTATAAGAGACAGTGCAATTTGACTGAAACCTTAGCCCAGAACTATAGGAGAAAACTACCAAGGTTCTGTAATGCTTTTATGGGCTGCATCTCAAGACTGCAGTGCTATGTGATGTTTCTAATATTTAAGACTTTTCAGCCACAGGTTTCTCTGGCTTGGGTCCATGTGATTTCTTCTGTAGGCATTACTTCCTGTGAAGTGCCTAGAAAGGGAGAACTTGTTTATCACAAATTGAGATATACTTATTCTCACTGGTACGAATATTAGGACTATTGTGAGGAAACCCAAGTACTAAATATAGCATTTATCTAATATTAAATTATTTTATATTATTACAAGGCAAGATATACTATGAATTTATAAAAATGTTCCTGCAATCCTGGAATGTCTTGCAAAAATGATATCACTGTCTGCAGTTTCAGTGTCTCACAAACATTGTATGTGTGTTGAAAGTTGTCCTCCATAGACAATGTGGTGCTCTCAAACATGGGAAAGTCTATTTTGTTCGTTATTTATGTACAGGGGTTTTCATTTTCTATAATTTGTTTTTTGTTATTAACAGCTGGATACATCACGGGATGCTGTCCAGATGGATCCAGAATAGTTCTCATACAGATCACATATGGATCCATCCCATATGGTTTTCAGATATGGAATCTGGATCCATCCTATTATGATTTTCAGATATGGAATCTGGATCCATCTTATATCATTTCAGATATGGATCCATGATGGATTGGGATTCAAGATGGATCCAAGCACATATGTACAGCTCAAGCCTAGCATAGATAAGATAAGATAAGATGTGATAATTATATTAATGTTGAACGAATGACCACAAAAGCAGGTCAAGGGGAGTGAGGAGTACATTGAGAAAAAGCACAGTGAGGAGTACATTGAGAAAAAGCACAATGTGGGAGTGCGAAAGAAAGAACTAAGCAAGTAAGCAAGTATCAGATATAGGAAGTCTAAATGCTAAAGTACACGAGTACATAATGAAGTAATGAAAAGTAAGAGCCAGGCCTATTTAATAAGCCAAGAATGTATGGAAACCATAGAAAACTAAGAGCATAGGATGCATGGAAAGCTGAAGAAACTGCACCAGCGGTGATTGTAAATCATTTGTTTCAAAAAAACAAAAAAAATTAAACCGCAATAATTCAGGACTCTGGCCAAGCTTTCAAATATTCTTAAAACTATACCTAGTGTGGAAGATGAAAATCATCCTATCTAGGATGCTCTCTTATTCTCTCTGCCTTGCATCCGAAGATGGAGTGGACTGATTCAGCTTACCAGTTCCTTAGAAGATGGCACAATCTAATTCCATTTTGGTATTGCTTGTTATTGGCTTATAATATACAGTATAAATTCTGTTATTCTGAGTTCTTTTTGTTTATGTGTGGATGATTTACATTCAGTTTTTATTCTTATTTTTTAATGATATTAATTCAGTAGACAGAGTTGTTAGGTCTGTTTTACCCTTTTTTGGGGCTCAGGGTTTGAAATATGATTTAAATTTCAGAGAGTATGGAACTTTTATGTGGCAATTGTTGCATAAAGAAATATCTTTTGATTCAGTTGGAGCCCCTTGGGTTTTCTGTTTAAAAGGATTCTTTTATTAGAGCTTAAGTATCTTGTCTTCTTATTTTGGATGTTAGATTATCTTTTTCCTTGTAATTTGTTAAGCCCTCCTAGTCTTAGTATGTTTTTGAATGAGTCTATTTGGTTGGCTTTACTCAGGGTGCTGTTGGATTAGCAATTTGGGTAGCATCTATAGCAAATCAATCAAAGGATACTGAGTCTGGAGATGCACAAGGGTCCCTGCATGCGTATTTAGCTTTGACAGATAATGGGGTTGAACAGAATGGACAAAACATTTTGAGGAAAACAGGTGATGCAAATGAAGTAGAACTCCGTATTGTATCAGATGGTATTGGGGCAGATGTGATAACTGACGATGATCTCTTACATGATGTAAAGGTGATTTTGCATGTCTTTGGTGATGCCTATGAAGATTCATGTCAATTCCTTCATTATTTACAGCTAGTCTTGCACCCTTTGTACCATTACTTGCTTTAGTAATTCCTTTACAATAAAAATTAGGTATCACAAGCAGTGGCAAGCAAGATTTTATTAGGAATCCTTTTATCCCTTTTGTATGCTGCACAAATAATCTCTGTCATCTAAGTGAACGTTCAACCTCTTGCCAATTTTTCAATAGCATCTCGTAGCTAATGTATTAATATATATATGATATAATCCTTATTTTTTGCAGGTTTCTCAGGCCATGTCAACAAGCTATGTAAAAGTCTCTGCAAAAGTTACATTAAAAGAGGCAATGCAACTCATGATAGAAAATCAGCAAAACTGTGTGCTTCTTGTTGATGATGAAGGCCTACTAGAGGGCATCATGACTCTTGGAGATCTCCAAAGGCAGGTGCAAGGGGCAGCCAATGTTAATCCCCAGGGTGATACAATTACTTTAGATGTAAGTGTGTTTTAAATTTTGGGTGACAAACTTTTCGTATAGTTGTTTTCTAAATTTTTTGGCACACTAAACAACAATATACTCCTACAAGGCTTTTTCCATTCCGTTCAAGAAAGTGTTTTAACTTGTAAATTATTTTGGGGGGCAATTTTCAGGTAAGATATCTCTGCAGAAGCATATCGTTAAAATCTTTAACTACAAATTTGACTGATAAATGTCCTCCTCTTGTCATTAGAAAAGACTTTGTCTGTTTTTTGGTCCTAGATATTTGCTCAATTTCTGCCACTCAGACCAGAAGAGTTTGGTCTAGTGGCAAAGATCATAGTTTTATATTCACATGCCTTTTGTTTTTTCCACTACCTGGTTTGGGGGGGAGTCTGGTGCTTCACCTAGGCATTTTCTTTCTTGCTTTCTATACTATGCCTGTCTTCTGTTGTTTCTTTGTTGTAGGCATCCTTTAGATTTACTTTATAATTTTATACTTTTGCTAATGGATTCCCTATTAGGGTCCAGGGGTCTTTGGAACAATATCAGCCAAAGTAGTGCAAGCGTATTTTATGTTATCTGAACCAAATCTTCAGGCATTTTGTGCATTTTCTGTGGTTGCTTCTTTGGATAGGTAAATATGTTTTTTTGTATCAAGTTCAACTAACTTTTGGTTGGCTCAGGATGCAAGAACTAATAAAAGATTGTCTTCAGGTAAATACAATACCAGTTTCATCTGTTTGTACACGGCGAATAAATTATCGAGGACATGAGCGTGGGATTCTGGTCTGTTATCCAGACACAGATCTGATGATGGCAAAAGAAATAATGGAGGCTAGAGGAATAAAACAGTTGCCTGTTGTTACACGTGGTGGAGAGCGAAGGCAAGAGCGAGGGAATACACTTCTTGGTTTACTATGTTATGATGGCATTCCCATTTGTCTGAGGTTGGGCCCTCTTATCCCTTCTACAGTAGTCTCTAAACATTGATTGTTTACTAAAGTTTCTTTGGCTTACTGAAGTTTACTTATGGTATAATCTTTAGGTTGTTTTCCATACATAATAAAGGTAAATTTATTTGTAATGACAAAAAATCTGAGATTGACAATTTTGTAACTTTATTATTGAACTTATCTACCATTTACTGCACCAAATTTCTTTTGTAAAAGACTTACTCCTGAGTTGGATAGTTGTGCTCAACACTCTTAAAATATAGTGAAATTGGTCTCTTAGTACAGGAATTTTTGAAATCAAACTTGACTGAAATTCTTGGATTCACAATGGAAATATTTCCATTTTTCTTTGTATCTTTGTGATTCAGGGAAGCAAGAAAACAGGTCATGGCGCTAGCTGCTCAGTCAAGGCGGGATAAAGATGACGAGATCCTGCTTTGTGGACACTGAAGATATAGCTGTTCCTTTGGAAAAAAATGCTTTTTGACTCCTGCCATGTGTATAAGGCAGTTCATAAGCATGGAGAGCTGCTTTTATTGGTTATACAGTGGTCAAATTTTCTTTTGGGTGGCTTTTAAGTTTTTTGAAAAGTCTCGTAGCAATCATACTATGTATGATGCATCAACCTAACTTGGGCTGGCCTGTAATCTTCTCTTATTGTCATCTCAGAATTTTTTGTACTCCTAGAAGTCATGGTCCTTTTGAAAGATCAATAGCAATGAATTCAACAGGAACCCAAAGGTCTTATTCTCAGCCTTCGGCAGTTGGTATTGTTCAGATGCTGTTACTTATTTGTATTTAACAGAGCCAACAAGACTGGCCCCATTATTAGTTATTTAGCCTTCTCAGAATTGTGCATTATGAGAGTAATATAAGGCCTTGATATCAGCAACGTTTGGCCTCTTGATTCATTTCACGAGACAAATAGGAGACCGTTGAAGTTGATGCATTCTTTGTTCTACTGTAAAGTTTTCATGATATGATGCTCTAAAGAAAATGAGCACATACATAAGCATGTGCTGCTTATTGATCTATGTAAAAGTAACTAGAGTTTGTTTTGGACATGCCCTTGCACCAATCTTATGCAATGTAGAGTCTAGACTGCTTTTCATTCTGATTCAACTTTTAGCAAGTGCAATCATTTTGAAGTTATCAATGGTGTGATTGATTTTGACAATCTATAAAATTGGTTGTAGTAATAGTCGCATTTTAGTACAAGGCCCTTCACCAATTACATTAGACAGACAGTTGGGGGATTTTTTTGAAAGGACTTGAATCCACACATTTCACATTACGCATTATTTTGAACTTGTGTTGATCTCTTTATCAAAGGGCCATCTACTTGTTTCTCTTTTGAGATGCTTTTTCGGTGGTCTTTGGAGAAAAAGATTTTAGTGCCTCTATCTCTCTCCATCTGAAATTCTTTAAAGCAACTGGTGCCAGATTTATTCGACGTAGTCTAGACTCTAAACATTCTACGTTTTTACTCTTTTCCGGGCATTTTTTCTGACGAGTTTTGCCTAAAATCCAGCCGGAAATTCAGAAAGTTGCAGATTTCAGTGGTTGAGATCAGATATTTTGGGTGCCCTGGGGTTTTTGAGAGTGCTAAATCGATTTATGCATTCTAAAACATGATTTAAGCAATGTAAAATTGTGATTTCGCCAACAATTTTGTTGCCAGATTCCAGTGATAATTGTCAAAAAGTAAAAAACGTAGACATTTAGACAACGCTGATTTATTCTGATACCATGCTATCTCCTGCAGCCAAAAGATTGCAGCTTTGTATGCCTTGCAGGTTTTCCAAGTGTAGCAGCTTTGCAACGTTGGTTGAACTCTGCATCCCAAATACCAAATGATCTAAATTCTTATGTATATTTTGAAAATTTTATATACCTGTGAACTTTTATTCACGTCTGTCTTGTGAAATGATGGTTAGGGTTTTGGAATGTGCTTATGAATTGATCTTTCTTTATGCACATAGCAACACCACAGTGCACTAACTCAGTGCGTTATGTGAAGATCTGAGAAGTCTGAACAGGACCCTTTAATACAAGTTTGTTTACAAAGTGCCCCAACGTTTACACTTGTGCCTCTTGTGCGAAGACTAAGTAGATTCATTTAACCAGCTTTTAACTACTTCCTTTTTGGCTTCTATATCCAACCTTGCTTGTCTCTCTAAGATTATAAGTACATATGTATACAAATATTCCATACAAACACTGAAGTAGGAAGGCAAAACATTTAGACTCTTATGATTATTCAAATTGTATAGTTAGCTTCGTCTATATTTCCAACCTTGGGATTGTGGTCATCTCAGTTTTATATATCAGCATAGATTTATCTTAACTTTGGATCTATGAAACACCTGGAGGGATTAAAGAAATGCAAGTACAAACCACTTGTCAATTTTTTTTAATGTTATATATATATTACATAAGATGTTATATGTAAACTCTTTTTTGTCATTCTATTCTATTTTATTAATGTTACCCATACAAACATATCCTCTATTTTGGGCTGTGAAAGCACTTCAATTTTCTTGATGCAAATAGAACGTACAAACAAAATAATTGAGATAAATCACACAATTGTTACTCCAAAATTTCATACATATTAATATACGAAGTGGGATTTATCATTAATCTTGACGGACATCAAGCATAAAATATGCATGGGTCTTGGGAATGCCACCAACACTGAAGTTTGAGGCACTAGCTACATGTAAAGAAATATAATTGATGAATGTCCAAACCAATGTCGTGAGGATAATAGGGCTCCACGACAATTATTCGAGCTTTGATGCAAATATGAGATCCCACCTCTCCCAGATTAGCCCTTGCTGCAATCCAAGGATTATCATTGATGACTGTCTTGTCAAATCTCTCCACCAAGTCATCAACAAGCTCTCGGTGTTGTTGAAAGGTGCTCTTACAACAATATTCAAGAAATGGCTAAATCGTGCAAACCAATAAGAAACACCTTAAAGTATGATTAAGGATAATCCACTAACCTTATATTCTATTGGCTTCAATTATTTATACAAGATCATGTTAAGGTGGTTGCAACAATCACTTAAACATCCATTCAATGCACTGCATGACAAACACATGTTTACATTTGTATATCACTTTACAGTTAGTAGAAATTTAATGTATGATGACCTTACATATAATAGGCCTCAAAGGCTACTCACCATCTCCCCCAACTTCAAAATCTTGCTTTGTTCTCAAAGGAATTATCCAATGACGTAGAAGTTCTCTTCTCCCATTGAAGCATCCTCATTGTGTACCGTCCATTCATATTGATCTGAATAGGTAAATTGACTACAACAATCACCAACTGTATAAGAAGATATACATATTCATTGGTACCTCTTTATCATGTATTTGTGCTCATCTAGTCTTGCACATAGGTAGTCATAGGTACAATCTCATTCTTGGCTGCTTGTTAGACTTCGTCGGATGGGTACCCACTCTCTTCTACCACATTTCATCACACTCATCATGAACCACACTTAAGGATGTTGCTTGTCCCTCTCCCTTGACAATTGTTCCATTAGCTGGGTAGGGGTGGGAAGTTGTGTATGAGTTGTTGTTGTTAGAATATTGGATGTGCTCGTTTAACCATAAACAATATAGCAATATTGTCACCCAACTACAGGAACTAATGCTACCCCTGAGCACCTTGACCTTGACAGAGAGAAGAATTCCGATAGCAGATCAATAGCCAACCAAGGCTAATGCACCAAGCAAAGATAACCAACACTGATTAGAGATTCCAACCTAGAAAGACCGAGAATATAGATTGCAGGACTGGCGGCAACAACTTCTCAAACTTGCGCACAAACTAGAGTTCTGCAGTGCGCACAAGTGCACTTCTGTCATTCTGAGAAGTCTGGCTAAAATGAAGATTGACCTCCTGTATTTATACTTCTGCTAGACTACCTGGGCCGACTTCTCATTCTGGGTGTTAATTACTTAGTATTAATTATTTCCTTTAGTTGACATCTCTTCTAGGGTTATATTTAATTCTTTTCTTGCTTCCAGAATATTCTAATCTTGTCAAAGGTCACAATGGAGGTTAATACCTTCCGCAGCTACCATAATATCAACACTCCCTCCTAGCTAGGGAGGTATAACAGATAATGGTATTGAGCACAAACAAACCATTCAACTGGTAGCAAAATTATAGCCATACCGGCTAATTAAATCACGAGCACCGTCATTATCATCCTACTGGATAATCTCCATGACAACTAGTACAATGTCAACTGATAGAACACAACTGTGTCTATCCATAGTAGTACACAACGACTCAATCCGTGACACAGTCACAAACAATGGAACATATCCACCACAGTAGCATACCTCTACTGTCTAGAGACATACAGTCTCCATAGCAATCATATCAATTGATATCAACTTGCACAGAAACAATGTTATGATATAAACTGAGTTATCTGGGCCATTCTTCCACTCACACCTGTGAGATCTAGAAGAGCATCCACCCTCAGAGAGTAGATCATCGATGATGGGCTATTTGGACTATTCTTCTCAAGCAAGGAAGAATAACTGTCTTGATTTCTGAGCCTGGACCATTCACCTATTCGGGCCATTCCTCCGGCACTAAACAAAGTGCAACCTAGAGAGAATGAGTCTGCCCTACGAAATGCCTGTCCCTGATTGTTGAACTTGGACCATTCACCTATTTGGGCCATTCCTCCGGCACTAAACAAAGTGCAACTTGGAGAGAATGAATCTGCTCTAGGGAATGACTGTCCGGACCATTTCCTAAGGAAATGACTGTCCTGCACCAACCTCCAAAACAGACCATTCTTTGAAACTACTCCACTGTGAGCTTCGAAAGAATGACGGTCTGGCGAGGCGGACCAGTCTTCTTGACCACTACTGAGAGTGATCGTCAAGAAGAGAGACTGTCCTAGACCATTCACCCACATTGGCCACAAGGGGAATCACTGTCTATGGTACATCAACAATCTATCGAACCATTTTCATTACGAAAATGACCGTTCGATTTGGACCATTTTTCGAACTGGAAAATGCCTATCCGTCAGAAATCTCAAACCACTTTCCGAACTGGAAAGGAACTGCCCATGCTGGACCATTTTTCAAAGATGAATGTGACTGTCCATAAATCAGTGATATGTCAGTGTTCCCTCCCAACCTAGAGAGCCATTTCTTCCCTTTCAACTAAGGGAGTTATTTCCACGATCCCTAATTTGTCTCGGAAATATGCAAACTTTATTCTGGACAGAGGCTTTGTCAAGATATTTGTTGTCTGCACATCTGTGGGGATATACTTGAGCTTTACTTCTCCTTCCTGGACTTTATCTCGAATAAAGTAGTATTTGATATCAATGTGTTTCGACCGTTCATGAAACACTAGGTGTTCTGATAGCCTTATACAACTATGATTGTCACAGTGTATTATGGTCGAATCTGGAACCTGATCAAATAATCCAGAAATCAACTTTCTCATCCATATTGCTTCTGTACATGCCTCACATGCTGCGATATATTCTGCTTCTGCTGTGCTGAGTGCGTCAGACTTCTGTTTTCTGCTGCCCCAAGATATCATAGCGGAGCCCAAGTTGAAACACATCCCTGAAGTACTCCTTCTGTCTTCTGCACTTCCTGCCCAATCCGAATCTGTGAATCCATGACGCTGTATATCACTGGATGCG
>JASDQU010099769.1:85391-113034 GCA_032191745.1 Picea mariana | reverse complement strand
CCAACCTAGAGAGCCATTTCTTCCCTTTCAACTAAGGGAGTTATTTCCACGATCCCTAATTTGTCTCGGAAATATGCAAACTTTATTCTGGACAGAGGCTTTGTCAAGATATTTGTTGTCTGCACATCTGTGGGGATATACTTGAGCTTTACTTCTCCTTCCTGGACTTTATCTCAAATAAAGTAGTATTTGATATCAATGTGTTTCGACCGTTCATGAAACACTAGGTGTTCTGATAGCCTTATACAACTATGATTGTCACAGTGTATTATGGTCGAATCTGGAACCTGATCAAATAATCCAGAAATCAACTTTCTCATCCATATTGCTTCTGTACATGCCTCACATGTTGCGATATATTCTGCTTCTGCTGTGCTGAGTGCGTCAGACTTCTGTTTTCTGCTGCCCCAAGATATCATAGCGGAGCCCAAGTTGAAACACATCCCTGAAGTACTCCTTCTGTCTTCTGCACTTCCTGCCCAATCCGAATCTGTGAATCCATGACGCTGTATATCACTGGATGCGGTATATCTTTAACCATAGTTTAGTGTCCCATGAATATATCTTAGAACATGCTTTGCAGCTATCCAATGCTCATGTCTAGGTTCCACCTGGAACTGGCTTAGTGTGTTTACGGCAAAGCAAATGTTTGGTAGAGTATTTACCAAATACATCAATGACCCAATCAATTGTAGATATATAGACGAGTCTACTGGATCAAAATATGAGTCTCTTACCTTTCTTATATCTGTGGTCATAGGAGTGTCCATGGATTTGCAATCCATCATTCCAAACTTCTGAAGAATCTTTACTGCATACTTTTCTTGTCCAAGGAATACTTCACCACTCTTCTGCCATACTTCTAGTCCCAAGTAATAATGCAGGAGACCAAAATTTTTCATATCGAACTCAAAAGCTAGTTCTTTTTTACACTAGATGATGAGAGACTCTTCACCTGTCAAGAATAGATCGTCGACATATAGCAGTAGAATCACAGGTGCATTGTTCACGACTTTGTAGTAAAGATTTGGATCTGCATGACTTTTGGAGAAACCTAGTCTCATTAGGTAGCTGTCTATTTTGGCATACAAGCTCTTAGAGCTTGCTTGAGTCCATATAAAGCTTTCTTTAGTCTGCAAACATGAGTGTCTCTGGAATGTACTTCAAACCCTTGAGATTGTTCAATGTATACTTATTCTTCGATTGCTCCATTGAGGACAACCGTTTTTACATCCATCTGATGTAAACTCCATCCCATGGAAGCAGCTAGAGACATGATAACTCTAATGGAAGTATATCTGGAAACTGGAGCAAATGTTTCGTCATAGTCTTCTCCCTCTTTCTGGGAGAACCCTCTAACTACGAACCTTGCTTTATATTTGTCCACACTTCCGTCTCTTGCATGTTTGATCTTATAGACCCATTTTGAAGTTACTACTAATTTTTTTAGGTCTAGGCACAATTTCCCATACATTATTTTTCATGATGCACTGATGTTCTTCTGTCATGGCTTCTTTCCATTGTTTCTTCTGAGCTGCCTCTTCAAACATGGTAGGTTCTTTGTCTAGAAGCTTTGTCATACATGATGCATAGCTGGAGAATATCTTGGGCTTCTTACTTTTTCTAAAGGTCCCACTTGGGGCTTTGAGTCTTTTTGCTTCTTGTAGGGTAGCTTCAAGCCAAGCTGGTCGTTTCTTGGTTTTGGGTACAGTGTCTGAATCAATGGTCTCACATGGTTGCATCCGATGATCAAGTTCTTTTTCTTCATTCTGACTTTCTGGAAGACATGTGCTTTCTTCAATAGGCTTTTCATACGCTTCTTCTTCTATGGTTTCTTCTATGGATTTCTTGAGAGCCATCTTTTCATTGAAGGTTACATCTTTGCTGACTTCAATCTTATGTTGTTTCGGGATATAGATTCTGTAGACCTTGGATGATTCACTATATCCCACGAATATGCCCTTCTTTCTCAAGGGTTCTAATTTATTCCTTTTATCCTTGGAAATGTGAAAGTAAACATGGCATCCAAATATTCTTAAGTGTTCCACATTAGGTTTCTTTTCTGAGAAGGCTTCTTCTGGAGTCATATCCTTCAATATGTGGTGAGGACTTTTGTTCTGAACATCTATCGCTGTCATGGCTGCTTCTCCCCATAAATACATAGATAAAACTTGATCATTCAATAGTGCCTTCACAGTTTCTTCAATAGATTTGTTCTTCCTTTCTGCTACACTGTTTTTTTGAGGATTATGAGGAACAGTTAGCTCCTTCCTAATCCCTGCCGATTTGCAAAAGGCAACGAATTCCTTGAATGTATATTCTCCTCCATTATCTGTTCTCAAGGTCTTGATTTTCTTGTTTGTGAGGTTCTCTATCTCTGCTTTGAATTCTTAAAACTTGCTGAATACTTCGTCCTTTGCCTTCAAGAGATATAACCAAGTCTTTCTCGAGTAATCATCTATGAAGATTACATAGTAAAGCGAACCTCCTAGAGATTTGACTGGCATCAGAGCGCAAACATCTGAATGTATTAGATCTAGAATTTCCTTAGATATATTATAGCTGCTTGAGAATGGTTTCTTGATATTCTTACCAAGAGCACATCCTTTGCAAATTCCTTTATGTGTAGACTGTAGTTTTGGTATTCCTTCAACCATCTTTTTGAGGAAGGGTAATGCTTGATAGTTGATATGAGCATACCTTCTATGCCAAAGTTCATTGGGATTGACTTCATCATGTACAAGGGCTTCATCATTTCGTTCTAGTAGTCTATATAGTCTTCCTTCACGGGTTCCAATAACTCCATTCTCTATTCTGGAGTCTCTAGGCCAAGATAATACTTTTCCATCTACAAAATCTATTATGTTTTCTTTGTCTTCTAGGCAAGATATGTATACACGATTCTTTTCTAAACCATGTACATATAAGACATTGCTCAAATGAACATTGTTACCTGTTTTCAAATTGACGGAGGCTTGACCAATTCCTTCGGCTGGGTAAGTGTTTGTCTCCAAGCTCTACCTTATACGATGTCTTATTTTCATTTAGATTGGAGAGTCTGGCTTGATCTCCTGTCATATGTCTGGAAGCTCCACTGTCAATTATCCACATGTCATCTTCAAGCGTTCCTGTGAGTGCTGAGTAGTGTAGATGATTTGTCTTCTCATTCATGACTTCTGTTGACTGATGACTGGTCAAGCTTTGACCCAAAATTTCAACTTTGACATTTCTGCCTTCTTAGAGTGCCAAGAGGTGCGCTGGACTAAGGCACACTTGAATATCTTCTCCTTGAGTAAGGTGTTCCATCATAAGGCATTGGATAAGGGTTTTATGGTTTCTGCAACTGCACCTGCTAGTAACCCTAGCGATAGTGTTTTAGTAACTGCACCTGCTAGAAACCCTAACGAAAATTTTTCAACGAGCTTATTATCTTTATGGCTTATCTCCCTTCCAGTGGTTAGACTGAATGAAGGGGGTGTGGGCCCATACCCGTTAGAATATTAGATGTGCTCGTTTAACCATAGACAATATAGAAATATTGTCACCCAACCATAGGCACTAATGCCACCCCCGAGCACCTTGACCTTGACAGAGAGAAGAATTTTGGTAGCAGATCAATAGCCAACCAAGGCTAATGCACTGAGCAAAGATAACCAAGACTGATCAGAGAGTCCAACCCAGAAAGACCGAGAATATAGATTGCAGGACCAACGACAACAACTCCTCCTCAAACTTGCGCACAAACTGGACTTCTGCAGTGCGCACAAGTGCACTTCTGTCATTCTGAGAAGTCTGGATAAAATGAAGACCGACCTCCTGTATTTATACTGCTTCTGCTAGACTGCCTGTGCCGACTTCTCATTCTGAGTGTTAATTACTTAGTATTAATTATTTCCTTTAGCCGACATCTCTTTTAGGGTTATATTTAATTCTTTTCTTGCTTCCGGAATATTCTAATCTTGTCAAAGGTCACAATGGAGGTTAATACCTCCCAAAACTACCATAATATCAACAATTGTGTGGGTGTGGTTGGGGAAGGTGTGCATTTCAAATGCATCCCTTCCCCTCTTACCCCGCTACACTTTGGCCTATGTCTTCTATATTTACGGTGTCTTCAGTGCAACAAGTCTCCAACTCCTTTTTCCCAAACGACAATGGTCTCCATGATCCAATTGTTATACCATTATCTAATAAGTGCCTCATTGCAATGAGTGGCTTGTCCTATGCTCAACTTCATCAGTGCACCAATATCACTCTTACTTTGTTACACCAATAACTATCTTTGATTGGCTTCCAAGATTACAAACCAAGGGATTATGCTTTGCACTTCATATTTTGAGGGGTTTAATCAATTAATTCTTATGTCATCATCTCATCATTCTGCTATGGGCGTCCATGTTTATTTGCTGATTTATTGAATGCATTATTATTATGTTGATGTAGTGAGAATCTTAGAATTAGACATATCTGCAAGTTTGAATGCTCAATCAGAGTCTTGCAATGAATCTCAATCAAAGGCTCAAATCAAATTATGCTAAACTCAATGCTCATTCTCAATGTTCAGTATCCACGTGTTCAATATGCTTAGATGCCATGTTGAAAAAATTATGATGCTTTGTCAAAAAACGTACGTTGCTTCATTGGAAAATTTTTAGGTTCTTTGGAGTCTTCAATCTTTCAAAATTCTTTGAAAATCTACATACATGAAGGTCTTGACTATGAATCAATACTAGACTCAACTTTTAAAAATAGACTCTCTTTGGTGAGGCCCTAACTTACATTACAAGATGTGTAGGGGATTGCCTGCCTTCATATGAAGACCCATGTTGTACCCCCTTCTTAGATTGACTCCATTACACTAATATGTTTCAAAATAAAAGACTAAAAAATATAGTTTATTTCTTCATAATGATTGTCTGCTTAATATTTCAATTCTTTTCTTGATAGAGCTTTGGACTCTTGACCATAGTTTGACATATCAAACACCACGTGAACTTGATACATGGCCCACCATGTGATAATATTTGGACACAAATTTTATACATTTTGGCTTTATGTTTGAAATACATATTACCAATAATGATGAACACACTAGATTGCTACTAGAAAAGTGAACTCGACTTCAGGAAAATCTTTAACACCATTGGGCTTCAATTGATTAGACAATGGGTTCTTGATGGTTGCCATTTTCAGTTCTCTAACCATTGATCTCAAAAACACTGATTTGATTTACTTTGGCACACATTGATGTTCAAGTTCTCTACAACTGTTGCAAGTTGGGTTAGTGCATCATTGGGCCCAACCTGTAGGCCGATCTAGTGTGTCAATTGATAAATTCTGTTTCATGGACTCGATCACCTCTGCAATAGGATTAAGTGGCCAAGAAGTCTATAATTATCACTGGTCGATTCTCCTTTTCATGAAAACATATGTTTAGTTGAAAAATTCCCTTCAAGTTAGATACAATGTAGGTCGCAAATCAAGTTAGAGGTTGAAGTTCCCTTTTTAGTACTATTTTGCACTTCATTGACTTCCACTTGCTTTTTGTATAAATCTTATTCATGTCGAAATGAAGTGTCATTGGATATATGTGGGCTTATTGGAAATTAATTTTCTAAGAGGATTATACTCTTCTAGGGATAAATTTTCGGAGTAGACTTATTTTGCAAGTTTGAGACAACTCAAACAAAAAATAATCATGAACGGTCTAGGCAACCTTGTTAAATATTAAGAAAAAGAATTTTGTCTTCATTGTCGAAAATGGTTTGCTCGAAGAACCTTATGACCCAACATTATCTCTAGAACCATTTCTTTGCATGAGGATCATGTATATCTTGACTATATTACCTCCACAACATTATCTCTAATATTGGTTTTCTTTCCACTTGTCACAATGGTTTCAAATAACATTGTATGGTTTCAAATAACATTGTTGTATGATCTCTTATATGCAATGTATATAGATCGACAGGATCTTTCACAATTTTTTTTATATTATCAACCAATCGTCTCTAGAAAACATTATTGGTTCTCTTTTGTAGGATTGACAAAAGAATTGATTTTCATCTATGAAGTCATTTTTAATTTTTTTGGCTTTATTTTTCCCATAACCATAGACATTTAAAGCTTGGTTTTGCTTGTAGGTTTCTCTTGTGTGGTTGTCACCCACCCAAGAGTGGTCCACCTTCAAAATTCTCTCAGCCAATAAAGATTACATGATTTAAACTAATAATACACACCATAAAGTATCATAAGGGAGGGTGGACCAACCTTCTATTCCATTGACTTTAAGTATTTATACAAGATTAGGATGGTTAAGGTGGTTGCAAGGACCACTTAACCATCCATTAAGCTCACTTCATAACACACATGTTTATATTCATATGTCACTTTATATTTAGTTTAAAGTCTAATGTATGATGACATTTACATATAATAGGGTTAAAGGATCCTCAACACCATTGTTTAGAACCCAACTTGTGCACTTACTAATTCCAGTCCATGTTGATTTTTTATTGTCTTAGTAATCGTTATATGACATTTCACATGCACCATGATATTCAATACATTTTGAAGAAATTGACTTTTATTTTCACATGCATCATAATATTCAATGCATTTTGAAGAAATTGACTTTTATTTTCTCATCTCACAAATGCAAAGAGAGCGAATTGGAGAAAATAAGTAAAACCTTTGCCAGATGCAATGATAATAACAACATGGATACCTCGCGGAATTGAATTTCTCTTCTCTGTTCTCAGACTTAGAGAACTTTGTCTTCAGAGAGGCTACTAAGCCTCGGTTCCTGATGTAAGTTTGAGTGCAAAAATACTCTTTAGGATTAGAGGTACAACCCTCTCTATGGTGTAACTTCCACACATCAAACAAATAATAACACAATAGTAATTAAGCCAATAAAACCAATAATCTGCAAATACTTTGTCATTGAGAAATTTGTTTTTAGTGCAACTCCTTTGTAAGTTGATATCCAATTGAATTGAATCTATCAAGATGAACAAGGTGAATTATATGCTTCTTTGATTGCTTTATGGCCATGGAGGCTCTACTTAGGCTTGTGTTCAAGGCTTGGTTACTGCTTTGGTACCATAGGTCAATAATAACCATTAATGATTTTAGGTGACTCTGCTTCTATTGCAAACAATAGATCAACCTCTGCCATGTTACGATAACAATGCTCAGTCTCTAGAATTGTTTATAGACAAAATGAACAATGCTATTATCTCACTATGCCATGCTTGGACAACTAAGAACTCAACTCAATGAAACAATACAAGGAAATTCTCATCGACATGTTTATATTCTTCCCAGTAACAATAGTGTCATGAATCAAGATTTCTTCAATAAATAGACTTTAACACACACTGCCAACACAAGGGGATGACATATCTCATACCAAACCGTCCTGTATCTACACTTAGCTGTCTTCAACTTGAATACCAATTCAATCACACATATGAGTTGGAAACTAAGCAAATCACATATATGAAATGGATATGGATTAATACACGTGAGAGAAGGCTTTATTATGTAAATCATGCTTGAAATAAAACTTGGCTCAATGGACTAGATGTTGTTAGGATATTTAGACACTTATGAGTTAGTTAAGATCTACTTGGTCTAATGTGTCGTTAGGTAAAAGTATGTTTCTTTAGTATGCATTTGTAGTTAGGAAATCCGACGGTCACGATATGTTCCTGACATAGTGTGATCCAACGATTCATGTTTTCCTCGATTTTAACGACCATTGATCTGTGGCTTAGCACCCGATTGGTCCATGATATGTATTTAAATAGCATGGAGGGTCATTTTTTGATGATCGATTGTGAGAAACTCTCTTGTAAAATCTCTCTGTAATCCTTTTCTTTTTCATTAATAAACTACTCCAAGTGGTCGCGTTGGCTGGGGCTGTGGATGTTTCCCTATAGGGGTTTTAGCACGTCAAAACATCGGTGTGTTGACCTTTGATATGGTTGTGTGAGTGGTTACTGAAGGTGTTCGTCCTTTGTTGGAATACCTGTGTTGTCGAACATGGTATCATAGCATGTTTAAAGACCCCCTCCTGTAGTAGATCGAGATCGTGAAGCCGAGTTTATTCATCTCCATTTTATGCCATTTCCGTACATTTATGGGATGAGAGGACTATTTGATTGCGTCCAAAGCGGTCGTTTCATTTAGGAATGCTTTTCATTTCACTAAAAAAAGTTTCCGTTTTCCCAAGATACAACCATTTCAGCTAGATCCGGAGGTATAAAACATGAGTACGCCCTTTTTAAATTTTTGCAGAGTATTATTTCGGTTTTATATTGTTTGTTTCCGGGTTGCTACTCTTTTAGATTTGTGTATTCTCTTTGCCCCACGCCCTGTGCAATCTCGACAATTAAGAAACATATAGGACAATGTGCATTTTCTGGGTAAGCTGACCTAGATCTAACCCTTGTTGTTATCGAGAAGCAATTTTTTTTTCTTGTGTGAAAAAAGTTTTTATGAACATGCTTTCCAAGGCCATCAACAATAACAACAACAACAACAATTCTCCTGCTAAAACAATACAATATGTTTTGCTAGTCCACTTGGTTAAAAGTTGCCTTATTAAGTAAGAGATCTTGAGTTCAAGTCTCTCTTTTTCAACACCCCCAATCCTCTTGCTAAACAATACAATATGTTTTGCTAGTCCACTTGGTTAAAAGTTGCCTTATTAAGTAAGAGATCTTGAGTTCAAGTCTCTTTTTTTTCACATTTTTTGAAAAAGTTCATGCTCCATTGTAAAGTGTATTTCACTTCAAGTATAAAAGTAAATCACTATAAGTAGCTTTAATATTTTATTTTAGAGTTATTTATTGTGCATGCAACTTTATTTTATAAAGTAACTTCATTGTAAAAGTGATCCCCACTTCTTTTTTATAAAAATGAGTTACTTCATAAAACAACTTATTTGTAAAAGTGAGGTTATTTGGAGGGGTATCACCACCACGTGGTTCTTTGGTTACTGTTTATGCCTTTTTTTAAAAGGACACAACTTTCACATCCAAAGTCCATTTTTAGTGCCGTTTTTTTTAAACCGCTTGATTTTTTTAGATATTTCCATCTAGATCATCAATTTCAGTTTTTAAATCCATATTATCTACAAATTTAATATGACTTCTTCTAATAATCTTTTGCTTACCAACACTAACTACTTCCAATGAAAATCCCATATGGAGGATTTATTAAGAAGTAAAGGCTTGTACCAGATTACCTTGGGAAAGGAAAAAGAACCCACTGATGCTGATAAGAAATTCAAATGGACTAATAGGAGTGGAAAAACACGTGGAATGATCAGAATGTCTATCTCTCCTGATTTAAGGTTCCACCTTCAATAAATTAATGACCCCGATGAAGATTGGGAAAAGCTTGAATCTGTGTTTGGTAAACACAATATTATTTGAGCACATCAGTTAGAAAATCAAATACTGACTTTAAGTCCAAATGATTTTTCTTGCATTGAAGACTATCTATCTAAGTTTAAAACACTCATATTTTTATGTGAAGAATGTGAGATATGTTGATATTATGGTAGTTGCGGGAGGTATTTACCTCCACATGTAACCCTGACGAGAATAGAATATTCTGGGAAGAAAGAAATAACCCTAAAGCATTGAACATAACCCTAGAAGACAAGTCGACTCAAGGAAATAATTAATATTAAGTATTTAGTGTCCAGAATGAGAAGTTGGCCCATACAACTTAGGAAACAATATAAATACAAGTAGCCAGACATCATTTTGTACACACTGCTCAAAATTGCAGCTGGGAAGAAGTGCGCACTGCAGGAATTGGGCTAGTGCACAAGTCTGGGGAGCAACTGCAGCCGACAACTGCGACAATCTGGTTTCTTGGTTTAGGCTCGGACTTTCTGTTGGTTATGGTTGGAATTTCTGATCAGTCTTGGTTATCTTTATGCATTAACCGTGGTTGACTATTGGTTTGCTTCCAGAATCATTCTCTGTCAAGGTTAAGGTGCTTGGGGGTGGCTTCGGCCTATGGTTGGGTGACAATATTGCTATATTTTCTATGGTTAAAAAATCACATCCATTACTTTCTAACAGGTTATGGGCCCACCTTATCTTCAGACAGTCTAACCACTGGAAGATAGATTGGGAGGATTTGCTCAGTTACAGTTGCAGTTGCAACTAGTTTTTGCTACAACAACGAAAACCTAACCCTCTTGTTGAGGCACCTTGAGTGAATATATTGACCTAATTTTTGGATAGCTTAGTGTGCCCTAGCCTAGCGCACCTCCTGGTATTCTCAGCAAGCCAAGACGTCAAGTTTGAGTTTTTGGTCAAAATCAAAGGTTGACCAAGTCAAAGCAGTTATGACTTACTCTATGAAGTCAGAAAAAAAGTTAGAAGGGGCTTCTAACTTCAGAGCATGGAAGACAAGGATTGACCTCATCCTTGCCAAGAATAAGGTGTTGGACATTGTGAAAGGAAAGATCATGGAGCCACAATTCGAAGAAGGAAAAGAGAAGGAACCTCAGAACGTTGCAGTTATGGAGAAGTTCAAAGATAATGACATTAATTCCATGAGTATCATAGTGGATTCTATAAAATACCACCTGATACCCTACATCTCCCATCTTGACTCATCTAAGAAGATGTACGATTCCCTAACAAACCTCTTCTCAGTCAGAAACATTGGGCAGGTAATGAGTCTGAAGAATGAGCTCCGTGACATGAAAATGAATGATGATGACAACATAACATCATACTTTGTGAGGATATCTCAGTTAAGATATCAACTACAATCTATTGAAGAGATCATTTCAGAGAAGGAACTGGTAAATATAGTACTCAATGGTCTTCCCAAGACATGGGATGCATTTGCCGCAAGCATGAACACAAGGAAGGAGTATCCTACATTTGAAGAACTTTGGACTTGCTGTGCACAAGAAGAATCAAGGATTAGTGCAAAAGAGAAACCCCAAAATAAATACGATGATCAAGCCTTCACACCAAGGTTCAAGAATTTCAGGAGTAAAAGGAAGTTTGGCTCAAAGAAGAAGCCAAATCAAGAGAAAGATATGTCAAAAATACAATGCTTCAACTGTCGAAAATATGGTCACTACAAGAATCATTGTCCTGAGCTAAAGAAAAGGAAGGAAACACACAAAGCATCAGTTGCCGAAGAAAGGAAACCCTCAAAGAAGACCAAGCAGGATAAAACAAACTTCTTTTTCTAAGACAAGGTAATGATATTCTTCATAGTTCTTGTACATACCATGTTTACATAGTTTCTGTACATATCTTGCATATCTATTTCTTAGAAGATAAGATGTTCAAAGAGAAACAATACCTATGGAAGAATAACAAGATAAGGATTGATATCATGATGAATCTAAGACAAGCAATGCACATGGAAAGATGAAGTACATTGGCAATCCTTGGTAACAATTCTTGTGGAAGCTATTACAACTGTCGAAATTGGAATCAAACTTGAAGAAACCTAGAAGAAGTAAAAATTGAAAGAAGTCAACAATCAAAAGGAAAAGACTTGTGACACTTTGCATAAGGCAATAAGGACGCAAACAAAAGCGTGGACTCTCTTAGATGGAGGGAGTTGATTATATAATTCCAAAAGAAGAGCATGCATTCATACATGAAGCAAGGATTAGGAGGGAGCTAATCCCAGATAATATGATCCATTGAAGATTATGAAGTATCTATCCATGTTCCCATCAATTGTAACAACCATGAAAAACAACACATGTTCAATTTGACTTCAGGAGAAGTCTTCTTCGAAAAGAAGCCTTAAAGTATCATTGGTTGTCCATCCACATCCATGATCCTATGATGAAAGGAAGAAAGTTGGAAACTTCAGGGCATGGAATCTATAGAAAACTCCATGGACCCACGAGCTAAAGACAAACATGAGGAAGAACATGAAGATTCCAAGAGAGAAAGAAAATCTAGAACAACCAGTCATTATATCAAGAATCACAAGACTATCAGCTTGGTTTGAACCCACTGGAAGCAATCAAGCAGAAGAAACAAAAGTTGTGATGAAGAACAATGTATGAAAGACTTATGAATAGAAGCATTGGGAGATTTAGAAGTAGAGCTTCTCCCAGATGGAGGGAGAAGACTATGATGATTGATTGTTCTAGTAAACCAGACATACCTCTAAATGAGCCATTATATCTTCTACAATATCCATGGGTTGGAGTTTACATCAGATGAATGTCAAGAATGTTCTCCTCAACAGAGTAATTGAACAAGAAGCGTATCTAGAGAAACCTCAAGGTTTTTGAGGTATACCAAAAAGAGACTCTTGTATGCAGATGGAAGAAGATCTTGTATGAATTCAAACAACTTGGTGCAGAGCCTCCAATGCACAACAGAAGCGTGGTGAAAACTTTCTATAACAGAGATATTGTATCGGAGTGGTTACTCAGAATTCCAGGATGATGGTTTGCTAATCCATGACAAAATCTCATGATAACAAAAGAAGTACCACTTGGATATGTTCCAGTTTGAGCCTTGCCACGATGTTATGAGCTAGCAGGAAACAAAAGAGATGAATCCAACTATGATATACTATAATGATTAGAGCTATATGAAGCCTTCATAGAAAACCAGTGTTCCAAAAAGACTGAAGTAAATTGAAATCGAGCATTACATTCTCCATGATGAAGTCCAGAAAAGAGAAGTGATTCTCCAATATCTATCTCCACAGATGAGTAGATAGCAGAAATTTTGGTAATGCCTCTATCTAAGATAAGAGAGTTTGCGTACTCAAGAAACAAGCTGAAGCTCGTGGAGATGACTTCCTTATTAAAAGTTAAGAGATGACTCCCATGTTGGGAGGGAGCACTGATGTGCTATTGATTTATGGACAATCATTTTTCGAGTTCGAAAAATGGTTCAGGATGAGCAGTTCCTTTCCAGTTCAAAAAGTGGCTTGAGATTTCTGACAGACATGCATTTTCTAGTTCGGAAAATGGTCCAGATAGAACGATCATTTTCGTAATGAAAATGGTTCGATGGATTGTTGAAGTACCATAGAAAATGATTCCCCTTGTGGCCAATGTGGGGGAATGGTCTAGGACAATCTCGCTTCTTGTTAGTCACTCTCAGTAGTGGTCAAGAAGACTGGTCCGCCTCACCGGACCGTCATTCTTTTGAAGCTCACAATTGTGAGCAGTTTTGAAGAATGGTCCATTTTGGAGGTTGGTGCAAGACAGTCATTTCCTTAGGAAATGGGATAGACAGTCATTCCCTATGGCAGATTCATTCTCTCCAAGTTTCACTTTGTTTAGTGCCGGAGGAATGGCCCAGATAGGTGAATGGTCTAGGTTCAACAATCAATGACAGACATTCCCTAGAGCATACTCATTCTCTCTAGGTTGCACTTTGTTTAGTGCCGGAGGAATGGCCCAGATAGGTGAATGGTCCAAGCCTAGAAATCAGGACACTTATTATTCTATGCTTGAGAAGAATAGTTCAGTAGCTCAGGATTGATGTTTTACCTTCTGAGGGCAGATGCTCTTCTAGATCTCACAGATGTGAGTGGAAGAATGGCCTAGATGATTTAGTTTATATCATGACATTGTTTTTCTGTGCAGGTTGATATTAGATGATATGATTGCTATGGAGATTGTATGTCTCTGGACAATAGATGTATGCTACTGTGGTGGATGTGTTCCACTGGTTGTGACTATGTGTCACTGATTAAGTAGCTATGTGCTACTTGATGTGGTAGTGTACCACTGGATTGTAGTTGTGTACTACTATGGATAGACACAGTTGTGTTCTACTGAATGACATTGTTCTGATTGCCTTATAGACTATCATTAGTGTTGAAAATGATCATAAGCTAGATGGATGATCAATGTATTGATGGACAGACATTCTCCAGACAGAAAATGGTCCAGGACATTTATTCTTCTAGGACATATGCCCAGATTAGAAGAATTTTTTTTTGTATCACTCCTTCGAAAGAGTGACTTATTCAACATCATGTCTGATTACTCATATGGAGTATGGTTTTGAGAGATGATGCATATGTTTTCGGATGACACTGATAGTGATGATGGTGCTCATGATCTAATCATGAGATAGTCTATATGACTATGATGATGCTACCGATTGAATGACATGTTTGTGCTCAAGACCATTGCCTTCAATACCTCCCTATCTAGGAGGGAGTGTTGATATTATGGTAGCTATGGGAGGTATTTACCTCCACATGTAACCCTGATGAGAATAGAATATTTTGGGAAGCAAGAAATAACCCTAAATCATTGAACATAACCCTAGAAGATAAGTCGGCTCAAGGAAATAATTAATATTAAGTATTTAGTCTCCAGAATGAGAAGTCGGCCCAGAAAGCTTAGGAAACAGTATAAATACAAGTATCCAGACCTCATTTTGTACACATTGCTCAGAATTGCAGCTAGGAAGAAGTGCGCACTGCAGGAACTGGGCTAGTGCGCAGGTTTGGGGAGCAACTGTAGTTGGCAACTGTCGCAATCTGGTTTCCTGGTTTAGGCTCAGACTTTCTGTTGGTTATGGTTGGACTTTCTGATCAGTCTTGGTTATCCTTATGCATTAGCTGTGGTTGGCTATTGGTTTTCTTCTGGAATCATTCTCTGTCAAGGTTAAGGTGCTCGGGGGTGGCTTCGACCTATGGTTGGGTGAAAATATTTCTATATTGTCTATGGTTAAACAAGCACATCCATTACTTTCTAAAAAGATAAAGCTGGAGGAAGAGTGTTGCATCTATATTATTCTTTATAAGCTAGGTAGTGCATATTATGTGTTTGTATCTACCTTTTATACCATGAGAGAGGCTCTAGGGAAAGCTAATAAAAAGCCCACTCTTGAGTCATTTTGTGATTCTTTGATTAGAGAAAAAGATAAGCTTGTACAACTTGGAGTGATCAACACTACAAGTACCTACAACAAAGCCTTAGTATCTCAATAGAAAGATAAACCCAAGAATCCCAAGAAGAAACATCCTCTCTACAACAACAAGAAAAACAATGGTCCCAAACCCACTCATACAACTTCAACTCCTAATGGTGACAAATGAACAAAATCTAAAAATAAGAAGACTGACAAACATTGCAACTTTTGTGATAAATATGGTCATGATGAGTCCAAATGTTTCAATAATATGACAACTTTAGAAGCAACGATGAAGACGCACAACATCAATATTGATTCTACTTCTTCTTCTTCTCATGGACATGCACTTTTTGCTTTTGGTTTCTCCTTCAATGCAACTTCTACTTTTTCTTCTGATGAGTGGCTTATTGATTCTGGAGCATCTTATCATATGACTAAGGATAAAGACTTATTTTCTTCTCTAAATGAATGTGACACCAAGAAAATATTTGTTGGTGATGATATATCTCTTAGTGTTGTAGGATCTGAAACAATTCAAGTAGACAATGGTCATTTCAATGATGTATTATGTGTTCCAAGTCTTTGTTGTAACCCTATATCAGTATATCAAATCACTCATTCAGTTGAACGTAAAACCGTAGAGTTTTCACCTCACCAAGTTGTAATCAAGGATCTAAAATATCCTAAGCATGTTCTTGCAACTGGAATTGCTGATAATATTACCAGGGTGTACAAGTTTGACAACTTTGGGTCATCATCTTTTCCATCAGTTTTTGTTGCTCATAGCTATGACTTGAGAAAAATTTGGCATGTGTGGTTTAGTCATCTAAAATATCGCTCATTGCAACAACTATGTAGTCAACAGATGGTGAATGGTCTTCCTCTTTTTTCATGCAGAGATGGTGTTTGTGCTGGTTGTGTTCTCGTCAAACATCATCGAGACAATTTTGACAAACGTGCCTCTTGGCACACCTCGAGCCCTTTGCAACTTATTCAAAGTGACTTGTGTGGTCCACTTTCTTCTCCCTTTTCTAGGTGCAAATATTTCTTAACTTTCATTGATGACTTTTTCAGACGTACTTGGGTTTACTGAAAATTTAAGAGCAAAGTTTTTGACAATTTTCTGGCCTACAAGGCCCTTGTAGAAAAGAAACCTGGACATCTGTTCAAAGGTTATAGAATCCTTCAACCAAATTGTAATGAAAGTATTATTATAAGAGATGTTAAATTTGATGAAAATCTCTTGGCCTGCGAGCCTAATTCGATGATTATGCCTCTTTGACCCACGAGCCATCTTTGGCGTTTATGCCTTCTTCTATTCCTCTTCTGGTTTCTTCTTCAAATGATGATAGTGAGGATGAAAATCCACCTCTTCCTACTCACCTTCCTCCAGATGAGTCCATTGAAACTGAACCAACACCGACACCATTTCTTCCTAGATAGGCCCGTTCAACACTAGAAGCAACTATTGATCTTGTTAGTGATCTTTCAGATCAATGTCAGACACGTTCTCAGTTCGAGTGAGCCTCTTCTCTTTTGGCTTAAGTTTCAGAGACTCATGATCTAGAGACATTTGCAGAAGCTTCAGGTTATCCTGATTGGGATACAACAATGAATGAAGAGTATCATTCTTTAATGAAAAATGATACTTGAGATCTTGTACCTCTTCCAAAAGGAAGAAAACTTGTCATATGTAAATGGGTCTACAGAACTAAGTATGCATCATATGGAAGAGTTGAAAGACATAAGGCTCGGTTACTTGCCAAAGGATTTTCCCAAGTTGAAGGAATTTACTATAATGAAACCTTTGCCCCTGTAGCCAAAATGAATTCCATTCACCTTGTTCTTGCCCTTGCTGCCTCACATAAATGGGAGGTCCATCAGATGGATGTTAAATCCTCCTTCTTGCATGGGGATTTGCAAGAAGAAATATACATGGAACAACCTCCTAGCTATGTCCATAATGACTCTAGCCTTGTTTGTCTCCTTAAGAAATCTCTTTATGGTCTTAAGAAGCTCCCCAAGCTTGGTATGCCAAAATAGACATCATTCTTATTGACACCGGATTTTCTAGATGCCATTCTGATCCTAATGTCTATGCCAAGAAAGTAGGAAGGCATCTCATAATCCTTGTACTTTATGCCAATGACCTTATCCTTACTGGTAGTGACTCAAAACTTTTAAACCATGTGAAAACCATCGTTAAGAAGAAATTTGAAACGACAGACTTAGGTTTTTTTTCACTATTTCCTGACATAGAGTGTGTTAAGGTCCTAACCCGCACATAGGTAGATCAATGTATTCGGATGTAATAAAGGTCAATATTAAGAAGGCCTTTCAATAAAATAGAATAAAAGTGGATGTAAGAAGACCTAATAGAAGCTTCCGCTTCTAGAAGGATATTCCTCTAGATGCTTCTCTTAATAGACTTATTTAGTATAAATAAGGGTCGAGGGTATGAAAACCCTAGCTGGGAGATTATTGTAACAGAGCACTGCTCGACTGGAGGTTTCCCCCTCGAAGAGGCCTGTGAACATTGCTTTCTGAATCAAAGTGTTATTTTAGTTGTTGTTCTCATATTATTTCTGTGTTATTGTGGAGATTATGCTGGTTATATTACTGTTATTCTGCCATTTCTAGCATTTTATTTCTGTTCTGCGTATTTGTTATATCTGGTATCATACAAGTGGTATCAGAGCACTTTCCTTGGCAGAAATTGTGGGAATTTTTTTTCAGGGTAGAGACATATTCCGGTGTCTTCAAGCCACAGAGATCTCTCGTTATGGGCATAAACCCGCGGTTGAGGGATTCATACATGCAGGAAATACAAGTGGTTCTTAAGCGCACATCTGTTGGCCACCCTTGTAACCCTTTTTGGTACCCCTTCGAGTGGTAGCACATCAGACAACACCTGTGTACGGATCATACTAGATTTCCTGAAGCCCTCTTTAGATAAACCTATCGGCCGCCGGACTGCTATAGTGTCACCGAGAACAACACTCAGGAAGATACTCTCTAGTACCTAGGTAGTTGGGTAGTATGGCTAAGGGTATGGTCTATCCTCCTTAGTTAGTGCCCTGAGATATTGGGCCGAGTACTACTATTGGACCTCACACGTATATCAGAGAGCTATAGCACAGGGCAAACCCTTGTCTGTAGAACCCTTGAATACCTAACCCTTGGGGAGCATAAACATAAACAAATTAAACCAGCTAGATCTATTGCCGCGCAACTGTGTTTGGGTTGCCAAGTAAATGCACATTTCTTTCTGGTTAAGAATTTGGGGATTTCATCACTGCAACATTCTTCAGACCAAAGTATAACCTCGCAGCTATAAGAAAAAAAAAAAAGGTCTGGAATTTTTTTTCACCATTATTTGAGACCTATTCCATTAGATTCATCTCTTCTCCCTTATCACATTCATCCATATCATTTTTCTGCAAAAACTTTTTGACCCCGCCCGCTCCCTTTTCAGTTCACCCATCCTCATGGCCCATACCCGTAGCCAAGAACTTGAGTCTCACTTCAACACCTTGCAATCTAGTTTCCTCGAGACCCAAAAAGAAGTGCAACAACTCAATGCTACTATTGCCTCCCGAGATACATCCATCAATACCACCATAAATGCATCCGTGCAGTCCACAATGGAGGAAGTCAAAGAAGAACTGACCACCCAGCTTGAATCTGTCTTTGCATCACTTTGCACCAAACTAAAGATCCCTATCGATGACCCTTTTCCTGATGCACATACAAAGACTGAAGGTGAAACTTCTTCCCATTTCCATACCTTTCAGCCCCATCACTTTCAACGGGACATACGCCTTCCGTGGGTGGATGTAACCAAATTTGATGGCTCGGACCCCACTGGTTGGGTCACCCAAATGGAACATTATTTCTCTCTCTAAAACATTACAGATGACTTGGCCAAACTCCAGTATGGTGTTCTCCATCTAGATCAAGAATGCTGACAATGGTGGCAATGGAGAAAAGCTTCCTGTCAAGGGTATATTGCTTGGACCCAATTTGTGACTGAGCTTTATGAACGCTTTGACATTGACACCAACCATTTGGGCCATTTGACAAAATTGAAACAATTAGGAATAGTCAAAGACTTTATAGCTGCATTTGAGCACCTGGCTTTTCGAACAGAGGGCATGACTGATGCTTTCTTTCGAGAGTGTTTTATCAATGGCCTCAAGGAGGAGATTCGGGCCCATGCCCATGTCCTCATGGCTCAACCTACGAGTTGGGTGGAGGCTACTAAAAAAGATAAAGAAGCACAACAAATTGTTTCCTCTCAAAACCGTAAGCCTTCCTTTATCCCTCGCCCTAAACCAATAAACCCCACTACTCCCTCCGCCCCATTAAAGATCCAAAAATTGACCAGGGCTGAAATGGATGAACGCCAACTCAAAGGCCTTTGTTCTAATTGCGATGACAAATATTTCTCGGGCCACAAATGTAAGGAACACAATCTTTTTATGGCCATCTCTGAGGATATTCTAGAGGAGGATGTTGAAACTCCCCTTGTGCCCGAGTCACCAGAAATCACTGACATAAACCCTCCCTCCAACCCTCCCGAAGTGGAATCGATCATTTCCCTCAATGCTCTCATTGACTTCTCTGCCCCCTAAACCCTCAAGTTGATCGGTTACATCAAGCACTGAAAGGTCATCATTCTGGTTGATAGTGGCAGCACCCACAATTTTATTCATCGCCGCATTGCCCAAGAAACCCATTGCTACATCCATGCTGCCAACAATTTCCAAATCATGATTGCCAATGGTGGTTCTATGAAATGTGGCGGGCACTGTGAAAATGTGCATCTCCAAATCGGTGACTACCACCTAAAATCCCATATGTTTTCTATTGACATGGGCGGTTGCGACATTGTGTTGGGTGTAGACTGGCTAAGGACTTTGGGTCCCATTCTCATGGATTTTAAGAACTTAACCATGCAATTCGACCAAGAAGTCCACCAATATAAATTACAAGGCATCACTGCTGGTTCAACTGAGCTCATCAGTTCCCATTGCATGGAAAAGCTATTCAAAAAAGGTTATTCTGGTGTCATTGCCCAACTCCATGCCATACAAGCCATAGAGACACCCCCAGTGCCCCAAGACCTCCAAGCCCTCCTTTCTAAACATCAAATGGTATTTTCCACTCCCCAAGGACTCCCTCCTTTTCGCGGTGTTCATGATCATTCCATTCCCCTTGTCCCAGGAAGCCTCCCCCCCAATATCTGTCCATATCACCAACCCTTTGCACAAAAAAATGAAATTGAGAAAATGGTCTAGGAACTCCTTATTGTAGGCGTCATCCGTCCTAGTACGAGCCCTTACTTGTCTCTCATCATCATGGTACTGAAGAAAGAAGGTTCTTCGAGAATGTGTCCTGACTTCTGTGCTCTCAACAAACTGACCATCAAAGACAAATTTCCCATTCTTGTCATTGATGACCTCCTGGATGAATTGAGTGGCGCCCAATTCTTTACCAAACTTGATCTTCGCTTGGGCTATCACCATATACGTATGAAAGAGGTAGACATTCCCAAGACAACCTTTTGCACTCATGAGGGCCACTATGAGTTTTTGGTCATGCCCTTTGGCTTGTGTAACGCCCCCTCCACCTTTCAGAGCCTCATGAACCATGTCTTCCACCCTTTTCTCCGTCATTTTGTCTTAGTTTTCTTTGATGATATCCTCATCTATAGCAAAACCTGGACAGACCATCTTACTCATGTGGATCAAGTTCTCTGCTTACTCTCTTAGCACCAACTTTTCCTGAAACAGTCTAAATGTGATTTTGGTGCCTTAGAAGTAGAATACTTGGGTCATCTGGTGGGAAAGGATGGCATCAGGGTGGACCTGAAAAAGATTGAAGATATGCAAGACTGGCCGCACCCAAAGACTCTCAAAATATTGCGTGGATTTTTAGGCCTAACAGAGTATCATCGCAAGTTTGTTAAGAACTACGGAAAGATTGTAGCACCTCTCATGACTCTCCTAAAAAAGAACTCTTTCACTTGGACTCCAACAACTTCTCAAGATTTTCAAACCTTGAAGACGACCATGTGCACCACTCCAGTTCTGGCCCTTCCTGATTTCACAAAGACCTTTGTGTTGGAATGTGATGCCTCAGGGAAAGGAATTGACACTGTCCTTATGCAAGAGGGTCGACCTTTGGCCTTCACCAGCAAGCAATTGTCTGAAAGGAATATGGGAAACCCATTTATGAAAAGGAAATGTTGGCGATTATGCATGCTATTGAGCTATGGCATCCTTATCTCTCGGGGCAACGCTTCCAAATTAAGACCGACCATCAAAGCTTCAAGTACTTTCTGGAACAACGCATTTCCTCCCAGGAGCAACAAAAATGGGTGACTAAGCTCTTTGGATATGATTATGAGATCATTTACAAGAAGGGAAAAGACAATGTCGTGGCGGATGCACTGTCCTAGAAATATGAAGATGAAGGATCCCTTTTTTCTCTTTCCTTCATTGTACCCGATTGGCTCCAAGCTGTGCGCTAGGAATGGCTTCAAGATCCCAAAAGTTCGCATCTGATCTAGCAATTGTAGACCAAGGCTCTGGCTCCCCCAGGGTACTCCTGGCTCCAGGATGAGCTTCAATACAAAGGCTGCTTGTATTTAAGTAAACAATCCAAGCTCAAATCCATGGTACTTTCTGAGCTTCATGCTACACCCACAACAGGGCACCCAGGGTTCACCAAAACATATGACAGGGTCAAATGTTCTTTTTTCCGGGATGGTATGAAATAGGACATCCGTAAGTTTGTTGCTGAATGTGAGGTGTGTCAACGCAACAAGGGAGAAACAATCAAATCTTCGGGCACACTCCAACCGCTTCCGATTCCTCCTGCTATTTGGAAGGATATCTCTATGGACTTTATTATAGGCTTACCCAAATCGGGGAATAAATCAGTCATAATGGTGGTGGTGGATCGCCTTTCCAAGTATGCTTACTTTTGCACTCTTCACCACCCATTTACTGCATCCATGGTGGCTCAAATTTTCATGGACCAGGTCTTCAAGCTTCATGGCATGCCACACTCTATTGTTTCCGATCGTGACCCAAATTTCACAAGCAATTTTTGGCAAAAACTGTTTAAGCTACAAGGCACACAATTGCATCTTAGCTCAGCTTATCATCCCCAGACGGATGGTCAAACAGAAGTTGTCAACAAGTGTTTGGAAACATATCTGAGGTGCTTTGCCTTTGAAAAACAACACTAGTGGGCTCAATGGTTACCCCTAGCCGAATGGTGGTACAACACTACATACCATACAACCACTCACATGACTCCTTTTGAAGTGGTATATGGACAGAAGCCACCTTCAGTTCTCTCATACTTACCGGGTACCTCGAAGGTCCAGGCGGTTGACCAAACACTTACAGTCCGAGAGGATATTCTTCGTACCCTTAAAGAGAACTTGGTCATGGCACATAATCGCTTGAAGCAGGAAGCAGATCAAGGTCGCTCCAAACGTCACTTTGTAGAAGGGGATCAGGTGTTTCTGCGACTGCAACCATATAAGCAAACTTCCCTCAAGGCCAAGCATTGTCAGAAGCTAGCACCCAAATTTTATGGTCCTTACACAGTTCTCAAGCATGTGGGACAAGTTGCATATCAGTTAGCTCTGCCCAGTCAGTCGAAGCTACATCCTGTTTTTCATGTTTCATGCTTGAAGAAGGTGATTGGAACTAGGTGTCGAATTCAAACCAACCTTCCAGAGTTAGTTGAAGAATGATCCATTTGGCTATAGCCAGAAGCAGTTTTGGACCAGCGTGAGCGTAGCCTGCGTCAAAGAACCATCAAGGAAGTGCTAGTACAGTGGAAAGATATGACTCCAGCAGATGCCACTTGGGAACCGACTACCATTCTGCAGTAGTTTCCACATCTCAAGCCTTGAGGACAAGGCTGTTTTTAAGAGGGCGAACATGTTAAGGTCCTAACCCTCACATAGGTAGATCAATGTATTCGGATGTAATAAAGGTAAATATTAATAAGGCCTTTCAATAAAATAGAATAAGGCGGATGTAAGAAGACCTAATAGAAGCTTTCGCTTCTAGAAGGATCTTCCTCTAGATGCTTCTCTTAATAGACATATTTAGTATAAATAAGGGTCGAGGGTATGAAAACCCTAGCTGGGAGATTATTGTAACAGAGCGCTGCTCGAATGGAGGTTGCCCCCTCGAAGAGGCCTGTGAACATTGCTTTCTGAATCAAAGTGCTATTTCAGTTGTTGTTCTCATATCATTTCTGTGTTATTGTGGAGATTATGCTAGTTATATTACTGTTATTCCGCCATTTCTAGCATTTTATTTCTGTTCTGCATATTTGTTATATCTGGTATCTTACAGAGTGATCCGACATTTCATATTCTACTCGATATTAATGGCCATTAATCCGTGGATTAACACCCGATTGGTACATGATCTCTAATTAAAGAGCATGGAGGGTCATTTTCCGATGATCAATTGTGAGAAACTCTCTTGTGAAATCTCTCTGTAATCTTTTTCTTTTGCATTAACAAACTGCTCCAAGTTGCGGCATTGGTTGGGGCCGTGGATGTTTCCCCACAGGGGTTTTACCATGTCAAAAGATCAATGTGTTGATATTTGATCTGGTTGTGTGAGTGGTTACTGAAGGTGTTCGTCCTCTGTTGGAATAGTTGTGTTGTCAAACATATGCTTGTGCTTTCAATAATATACTTCAAATAGAAACTAGCTTGTGTCACTTTAATTATTCTTTCAAATGCAATTCAACAATGATAATCATTCAACAATATCTTGAGACACTTGTTTTTCTTCTTCGACCATTTTCAAGGCCCTGCAACCCATCCTCGGTGTGCAAAATATAATGGCATCCATATCCAACCTTGATGCAGAACACCCCCTAGAGAGGGTTTTTGTTGTGTTCTTTCACGTGTTGTTCATGGTGGTTAAGCTCGATAAGCGATGTCTAGGGCCTGATACCCAAGTGTTTTCCTTCCCAAACCATAGCACTAGATCTCTACAAGATATTTATTTAGGGATTAAGCCCCTTGTTTCCCTCCATGGGCATGTTTAGAGATTGAAGACCATTTCGAGTGCATAAAACCTAGTCATGGATTTCGTATCCCACTTGGATGCTAAAAGAACCATGATCACGGCCCAAAGAATGATTCATGGTGTGGGCCTGAGGTATATTTTCATTCAGAGAATGTGTTGTGGTTTAATCATGGCACCTATATCTATTTAGTAGGCCAAAGATAATGTACAAGGGTCTTGTGTGGTCATTTTAGGATGTGCTCAACACCATGGCCATAAAAAGTTTGTGGTTAGTAGGCATTGTTCATGGAGATTAACCCTGAAAAGTGTCATTTAAGGAATAAGGCCCATTATTCTCCTCCTTTTATCTTGGATAGACCTCTAGAAACATTCCTAGTGCACAACTAACCTAGTGATGGCACCCATAACACCCTTGGAGGTGATTAGAAACCAAGAGAGGTTAGATATGGAGGTTCAAGGAATTGTTCATGGCACTTGAGCCTAAGAAACAAGATTTAGTGAAATATGATCTTATTTCCCTTCCTTGAATATGGTCATGAACTTGACACCTATCCAAGATGCCCAAGACCTAATAATGGCATGATCCGGATTATTTTCGGCCCAAAATGAGAGTGGAGATATTTCACATAAATATTTAGATATATTGCAAGAGAGACAAAAATATAACAGAGATATAGCGGAAATAAAACAAGAGTCACAGATATACAGTAATACACGATTTTGATTAACGAAATAAATGTACAGAGACTGTAAAATACAGAGTGAAAGACTCGCTAGAATGGTGGTAGATTATCTCTAAGAAGAGATGTGACCGCTACACGCATCCATGAGAAGATCATTACAATGAGGCTCTGAAGGCCTTTTTACAATAAGCAGGAATGCCAAAAACCCTAGACATCCAAAAACCTAACCCTGGGAGATGAAGCGCCAAAAGTCATGTGGGCCCCGTTTGGGTAAGTTTGTGCATCAACTTCCCAGGGTACTTTTGCATACAATATCCGTTTTAGGCGTATGATAGCTCGTTGGTAAGCTCTATCCGAGAAATACAACTTTTGGGTGAGCAACATTAATCTAAGATCCATGTTTCTCCTCGTTTTCTCAAAAAACATCATTTAGGGCCTCAAAATGGCCCCGGAAGTTAAAAACTGCTAAAAATAGTAAATTATGAAAATTGCCAAAAACATGTTTTGGGCTAGTTGGAGAAGGTGGGTGGCAACCGATATCCACCTGGATCAATCCTCCCTCCTTAGGAAGCAATGGTCTCCATTGCGTTGAGTTCTCAGGGGAGAGGGGAAAGCGATTGTTGAATCTGAATCTTGGTGATCTGCTTGCCTTGCTAGAGAAGTGGCATTGCTTAGCTTGTTGAAGGCTATCATGAACCTTTGGCTGGAGGGTTTGGAATTTTTAAACCAGTCTGGCTATTTTAGATGACTGTGTGCAGAAGGAATCTTTGTTCTTTGCTGCAACCTTGTCGACCTTCTTCTGTTGGATGGAAGGTGCTTGGGCCGAATCTGTGGTGGTTGCAGTATCCTTCTGTTCACCTTTTGAACAGATTGTGGAGAAGATGAATTTTGTAGTATGAGATACTACCTTGCGGCACTATTTAGGTGGGGCAATAGTTGGAACTACCTCTGGTTTCCTGTAGAGATGACCCCCCAGAGTAATAATGACACTACAGGGTCAAGACTCATAAATAGCATGGCGTTTCCACATATATGGCTGGCCCAAGAGAACATCACAGGCATCCAGTGGGGAAACATCACATAATACCTCATCCTTGAAGGGTTGGATGCCATATGACAATCGACACTGCTGGCTGACACGAAGATCTCGTCCTTGGCGAAGCCACCCGATGCTGTATGGTTGCGGGTGTGGTGTTGTCGACAATCCCAACTGTTTGACGACCCCTGCTGAGATGAGGTTCTTCTGGCTTCTGCTATCAACAATAAAATGCAGCGGGGTCCCCTTCACCCACATCTGTGAATGAAAAAGGTGCTCCCCCTCTTCTTGATCTGTTGGTTATTCTGGTTGAATTGCCGCGGTCGCGACAATAGCAGTGGGGTCTACGTCAATGATCTATCTTTTACTGGTATTTTCAGAATCAGATTCTAAATCAGGGTTCAGCTCCTTATCTTTGATCTCGGTCACCAATGACTTTTTTGAGCGACATTCATCAGTGTTGTGCCAGGGGATTTTGTGGAAATCACACCATTTTTCGGTGTCCTTCTTTGTCTTCCCGTGACCCTTCTTTTCCTGTGGCTTGGACTGGTTTTTGGGAGACTGTTTGTTAGGGTTGTCTTTGTCATACTTTGGTTGTTGTGGATTTGCAGACCCAAACTCCCGTTTGTTCTGATGCTTAAATTTTTGCTCGATTTTAACAACATATTGATAGGTAGCACCGAGTGATGAGATGTCCAAAAAATCCATTTCAGTTTGGATGTATCTGTGTAGAGCCCCATGGTATTTCAGAACCAAATGTCGTTCGGAGTCTTTGATACCCAGCTTGGTGCGCAAGGTATGGAAACTATTGGTGAACTCCGGAGCTGATTGTCCCCTCTCTTGCCGCAGTGTGGTCCATCTCATGTACTGGTCCTCATAGTTGCCAACAGGGTAATATTGTTCCTTTACCGCATCCACAAAAAAATCCCAAGTGGGCTCAACCCCATATATTCCATACTCCTCTGTGGAAATATGCTTCCAGTAAGTTTCCCACAAATGTTTGACATGGGGGAGAGACTTAAGGAGTGTAAAGGTGATCTTTTCCTTGTTTTAAAAATTATGAACTGAGAAATAACCTTCTAGCAGATTTAACCATTTATCTAGGGCATCTACATCTATTTGACCTTCAAATATGGGAATATCAAAATTAACCTGTACCTTGAAAGGCGAGGTGCCTCCAAAGTGGCCTCTTGATGAATATGCACCTGATGCTATCGGTAGGCGTTGAAGGATGTGGGAAAAACTCTCCATCATTTCGTCCCTCTGTCGTGTGAGAGCTTGCTCAAGCAACAGACTGATAGGATCATTTGCTCCATCGTTTTTCTTTTCTTCCGCCATTGAGGGTTTCTTGGGTGTGCGAGAGCGATTGTCCTCAAGAGAGACAAGCTCGAGATCCAAATTTCTATACTCAGACCTCATTGGGGACATGCACTGAAAACGATCAAGAGCAGCTTGCTCTGATACCACTGATCCAGATTATTTTCGGCTCGAAATGAGAGTGGAGATATTTCACATAAATATTTAGAGATATTGAAAGAGAGACAAAAATATAACAGAGATATAGCGAAAATAAAACAAGAGTCACAAATAYACAGTAATACACGATTTCGATTAATGAAATAAATGTACAGAGACTATAAAATACAGAGTGAAAGACTCGCTAGAATGGTGGTAGCTTATCTCTGAGAAGAGATGTGACCGCTACGCGCATCCGTGAGAAGACCATTACAATGAGGCTCTGAAGGACTTTTTACAATAAGCAAGAATGCCAAAAACCCTAGACATCCAAAAACCTAACCCTGGGAGATGAAGCGCCAAAAGTCATGTGGGCCCCGTTTGGGTAAGTTTGTGCATCAACTTCCCAGGGTCGTAACTTTTGCATACGATCTCCGTTTTAGGCTTATGATAGCTCGTTGGAAATCTCTATTTTAGAACTAC
>JASDQU010099769.1:74844-85341 GCA_032191745.1 Picea mariana | reverse complement strand
TCATTGGGGACATGCACTGAAAACGATCAAGAGCAGCTTGCTCTGATACCACTGATCCAGATTATTTTCGGCTCGAAATGAGAGTGGAGATATTTCACATAAATATTTAGAGATATTGAAAGAGAGACAAAAATATAACAGAGATATAGCGAAAATAAAACAAGAGTCACAAATATACAGTAATACACGATTTCGATTAATGAAATAAATGTACAGAGACTATAAAATACAGAGTGAAAGACTCGCTAGAATGGTGGTAGCTTATCTCTGAGAAGAGATGTGACCGCTACGCGCATCCGTGAGAAGACCATTACAATGAGGCTCTGAAGGACTTTTTACAATAAGCAAGAATGCCAAAAACCCTAGACATCCAAAAACCTAACCCTGGGAGATGAAGCGCCAAAAGTCATGTGGGCCCCGTTTGGGTAAGTTTGTGCATCAACTTCCCAGGGTCGTAACTTTTGCATACGATCTCCGTTTTAGGCTTATGATAGCTCGTTGGAAATCTCTATTTTAGAACTACAACTTTTGGGTGAGAAAAATTGATCTATGATCCATGTTTCTCCTCGTTTTCTCAAAAAACATCATTTAGGGCCTCAAAATGGCCTCGGAAGTTAAAAACTGCTAAAAATAGTAAATTACGAAAATTGCCAAAAACATGTTTTGGGCCAGTTGGAGAAGGTGGGTGGCAACCGATATCCACCTGGATCATGGCACCCATATTCAACTCGGATGTCAAGGAATCCCTAGAGAGGACTCGTGTCATGGTTTCTAGGTGTTGTTCACAGTGCTTAATCTCAGGAAGGTTCAAAAGGTCTTAAGGCCATTGTGTCCCCCCTGACTTTATTTATGATTTGACACTTTTTTGAGTACTTGTTCAAGGTTCTTGATATCGAGAAGTTTCAATAATATACTAAAACACTAGTTTTCATGTCTGAAGATGATCAAGTCCCCACAACCATCCATGCTCTCATGTGGTGGTGTGAGGACATGTTCATTACACTTGAGATAGAGAAGCCATGTTTAAGGCTTAAGGATATTGTTTCCCTCCCCCAACCAATAACAAGGTCCCGAGGATGTTGTTTCCCTATAATTACTATGGTTAAGGCCTTGAGACCCATCCACTGTGCGTGAAACATATTAATGGAACATGTATTCAGTTCCTAGGGTAAAGAGCCCCTAGTGAGGAATTGTGTCATTGTCTCTAGGGTTTTCTCATGGTGATTGAGCTCAAGAAGGTTCAATTAGCGCTTAAGGCCCTTATTTATCCTGCATGGTCCAAGCCCATTTCTATTGCACAAAACCTACCGATGATACCTATATCCCACTCAAAGGATTGTAAAGAACCCCTAGAAAAGAATCACGTGTTGGTATGAGAACTCGTTCAAGGATCTTGAGCCCAAGAAGATTCAACAATATCCCAGGGCACTTATTTTTCTTTGTCGAGCATGCTCAAGGCGCTGAGACCCATCATCAATGTGAAAAATATCCTAATGGCATCCATATCCAACCTTGATGCCAAACACTACCTATAGAGGGTTTGTGTTGTGGTTTTGTAGGTGTTGTTCATGGATATTGAGCTTGATAAGCGAAATCTAGTGCTTAAGTCCCAAGTGTTTTCCTCCCCTAACCATATTGGTAGAGCTCTTGAATATCGTCATTTAGGGCTTAAGTCCCTTGTTCCCCCTCGACCATGTTTAGAACTTGAAGATTGTTTCTAGTGCACAAAACCTACTCATGGTTTCTGTATCACACTTAGATGATAAATAACCATAACCATGGCCTAGAGAATGATTCATAGTGTGGGCCCAAGATAGATTCTCATCTAGGGAAAATGTTGTGTTTAATCATGGCATATGTATCCTTTTAGAGGCCATATATAACGTACAAGGTTCTTGTGTGGTCATTTGAGGATGCACTCAACACTATGGATATAAATAAATTGTGGTTAGTAGGTATTATTCCTAGAGATTGAGCTCTACAAGTGCCATTTAAGGTACAAGGCCCATTATTCTCCTCTTGTGACCTTGGATAAACCTCTAGACAAATTCCTAGTGCACAACTAACCTAGTGATAGAAACCATAGAATCCTTCGAGGTGATTGTTATCCAAGAGAGGTTAGATGTGAAGGGTCAAGGACTCGTCAATGCTGCTTGATCCTGAGAAGCAAGGTTTAGGGCCAAAGGATCTTGTTTTCCTCTCTTGACTATGGTCACGAACCTGACACCCATCCATGATCCACATGACCTGATAATGACACCTACATTCAACTAGGATGGAAATGAATCCCTAGAGAGGGATCATGTCATGATTTCTAGGTGTTGTTCACGGTGCTTGAGCTCGAGAAGGTTCAATAGGTATTAAGGCCATTATGTCCCCACTAACCTTGTTTATGCCTTGAAACTTGTTCGAGTACTTGTTCAAGGATCTTGATCTTGAGAAGCTTCAATAAGATCCTAAGACACTAGTTTCAATATTTGATGGCAGTCAAGGCCCCACAAACCATACATGTTCCAGTGTGGTGGTCTGAGGACATGTTCATTGTGCTTGAGCTAGAGAATCTATGTTTAGGGACCGAGGATGTTTTTTTCCTCCCCAAAATAATGACAAGGGCCAGAGGATGTTGTTTCCCTACCATGACTATGGTTAAGGTGTCGAGACCCATCCATTATGTGTGAAACATCTTAGTGGCTCGTGAGGGCTTGTGTTGTGTCAAGAGTTTTTTCTTGGCACTTGAGATTAAGATTATTCAATTAGGTATTAAGGCCTTTGTTTATCCCCTTGGCCATATTTAGGCTTCTTGACCCATTTCCAGTCCAGGCCCTTGTTTACCACCTTGATCATGTTTAAGTGTCCAAGCCCTTGTTTACTCCATTGACTATGTTTAGATTTGATTTGGAACTCTCCCTAGCTAACTAATATTACAATGGTCATTTTACCAACCATTGTAACAAGGAAACACATGCGTTATTAGTGTGCATATGTTAATAACACATGCACATTCCTACCTATATAAGACAAGAAAACACAAGGCCCAACCTTATTTTCTCCAAAAATCACAACTTGTTTGCAAGAACATAGACATTCATGATAAATACTATTGTTGCAATACTTTTTTAGTGTTTTGTGTGATTAGGAAGACAAATTTTGTCAAGTTCATGTTATATTTAATCCTTGTGAAGATGGAAAACAAACACAATCAAGAAAGAAAGTTTAATAGAAAGGAGAAAGTCCCTTAAAAAGTCAATGAACTAAGAGAAAATACAAAGTTGGGTATGGAAAAACATAGGCCTCCATTAGTGGGAAGCCACAATTACTTGCACAATGGATGTCAAGGTGATACCTACTTTATCACCATAAGTGAAGTGTATGTTTCCGAAGGAGGGCATTCTAATTCCAACGCCAAGTTAACCTCCAACCAATGTTCCATCAACAAATGGTGTTTTAGTTGAAGAAGAGATTGAATTTTTAGAATATTTTGGGTATACAAAGGGAGAGATTATAATGTAATTTACCTAATCAAACTATTGAATGGTAGTGCAACACAATTATTAAAGACTATTTTGAATAAAAAAATAATTCATTTAAATGTTAGTTATTTTTGGCCTTGTTAAAATCACACAGTTTAGTTGTTGTTAGGAAAATTATTGGAATAAGGATAGTTAAAAGTTCAGAGACCACTGATCACGTTTTTATGAATCCTTAGGTTGCATTTAATTCAATTGTAAATAATACGCGTTCAAAATATTGTAATGCGACACATCATGTATTTTTAGAATTGATTGTAAACAAGACCACAAGGGAAATTTTTCTTGCTCATACACACATAAGAGAGTGCCAAAATATTTTGAAAGTATTCTATCAGAAGATAAATCCTTGACAACCTAGGTAAAATAGTGAGTCACTCATCCGTGAGCCTTAGGGTCCAACAACAAGGGATCTGCCACCAATATATATATTGGTTTGATGCTTTCCCTCCAACTTATTACACTTAGAACTTAACATTCACTTACAATTATATACCCAATTGCAATGTATAATAGCTTCTTTGCTTTCCTTTGAAGGGATTCTCCTCATGTGATACCAAATGAAACTAGGACCAAGAGGCCACCTCATTCCAACATGAAGCTAATTGAAGTGGTTAAGCGATTAGTCTAGAATTTTTGGCATGAACATGCCATGCCTCCATCCAATAATAAGGATGTGCTAAAGTTGAGAACAGGCTCTAGTGACAATGAACCCCAAATTAAACACTTTCTTGACAAATCATAGACATAACTCTGGGACAAAGGTATTTCAAGCAATGCAAACCTTGCAAACCTTGGTATGTTAGAATATGCACAGATCATAGCACATGATGCTGTACATACCACATAGATCTTGTTTATTATTATGACACATATATACTCATCCATCATTTTTTTCATACTAACCATGTGCAAAAATGGTCATCCATACTATCACCAATTTCACCAAGATAATTTATTCATAACATCAAGTGTGCAAGGTCCAATGCACAATTATATTAGGAAAAATCTTATTTAGATGGAACATACCTGGTATGCAATGGATTTTCATTATTGATCCAATGAATTCATAAAAGTGAGGACCACAAATTTGGCAAGATAGTGGTTGACAGGCAAATCTTCAAATATGTTAGTTATGAACTAGATAGTGGGAAAGAAAACAAAAATATAGCATCGATGATGTCCCATGTTAGTGTTATGTACTTAAAGGGAATACATTATTTCAAATTACACTTATAAATTTTACATATAGTTTGAAAATGTAACATTCTAATTATGCCCTATTTTTTTGCCACTAGGTTCGAGTATGTGATTTCATCAAGGACTTTTTGGGAAAAACCCAACATTATGTTCAACATGTTCATGTGGCATGATGGAAGGATGAATAATTTAGAATGTGCAGGGACACCTTCCCCCTCAATACTATACTAGCAGTTATGGATTTTGCTGAGAATTATACTCTCCAACCACAAAATGAGATCCAAAGACAATATTATCATTCAAATCATTTTATCATAATGGTATATATCACATATAGGCATGGGTTATATAACAAAGAAGACAAGAGGACAATATTGAATGAGTCTAATTTCTACATAAGTGATGATAGGTGCCATGACCTACATTTTGTACAACACTGCTTTCATATGTTCTATGATCACTTGAAGGAGAGAGATATATAGATGGATCACCATTTGATTTAGTCAGATGGTTGTGTGGGCCAATTAAAAAATGCCTATGTATTTCAATGGTTGAGATTTTTGCACAAAAAAATGCATCGTGTTGCATATTTGGATGTATTTTGAGAATGGGCATGGGAAAGGTGAGCACAACAAAGCTAGTGCATGTGCCAAAACTACTCTATGCAGGGAGGCAATGAAGTTTATGAGTAATTCCCATATTTGAGATGCAAAGTATTTAGTCCAATGGTGCTCTACAATAATGGCAGAGGCAACAAGAAGGTGAGAGGAATCAAAAAATGAGGACACGTGCAAAGAAATTTCTGGGAGGTGGTCAATGTATATCGTGTTGAGGGGGATAGATTCTCAATACTCAATAGTGGGGATCAAACCTAAGAAAGAGGTCTAGTTAGCAACCATTCGATAGGCTTTATGAACTAGTTTGAAGTGTATTTTCATTCCTTTTGTGTTTTTATCATTTATATAATTAATGTGAGAAATAAAACTAATCTAAATAGTTTGAAGAAGTTTATTACTACAATATAACCTTCAAAAAAAAAAAAACTATTCTAATGCAAAAAGAATAAATCTATGCTCCCAAAGGATAAATCTTGGAAACAATCAATGGAAATAACCCCTGAAGTTTGTTTATGAGAAATAATTCTATAGAAATATACTTCTACATGAATACTCCCAAGAATTATAGTGGATTATGAAAAAGTAGTGAAATTCGCAAAGCACATCTAAGTTATTTGCTAAAAATAATATAGCAAGTATTCACTTAATTGCACAAGATAACTCGATAGACTAAAAACCCTTACTAAACATGTAATATGTCAAACAAATAGTAGAAGAATCCATAAGCTAGCCTCAATCCACACAAAAATCTTCAGCCAAAATGTCCCTTGACTCCAAACATAGAGTTTTTGAAATTAAGCTTGAAATAATTCTAAGCTACAATTCTACTTCCATCTCCTCAAAGCCAAATATCCTTCATTAGAGGTAAACTTATGTATTTATAGGAAAGAATTACATGTAAAAATAGTATAAAACAAAAAATAGAAAAAGGTTCACAAATTCCATGTAGGTTTCTACAACTTTGACAAACTGGGCATTTCAATTCATGAATTCTTAGCATCCTACTTTTCTCATTGTTCAAACAACTCATCACATATATTTATATGGGGAAATGCTTTTTGTTTTTGTTGATTGCAGCTATGTGAGACATTCTCTAGCTTACAAACCTATGAGATGTGGATCATTGTAGCTACGTGAGACATTCTCCAGCTTACAAACCTGAGAGAAAGCCACTGAGAAGGGTGTGTGGTTCCTATCTGAGACAGCGCTGGAATGTAGAGATGACCTTCTCCATACAAAAAGTTGAGAAGAACTCTAGATGATTCCTGTGTAACACAGTGAGAAAGGTGATCTACAGAGTCAGATGTGCCTATGGCTGAGCACAAGGTGAACGTGTGAAATCCCAAAGTGCTGGGTGCATCCTCATGAGAACAGAAATGAAGATGATGTATTATCCTCCTCTGAGCAGAAGAGTTGATGGGAAACTCCATATAAATCTCCTATGTAATGCAGTGGGAAAGAAGATCTGTTGAGTGTGTTAGAATATAGAAGATTGTGTGCTCATTTTACCATTGGCTATACCCTCGTCACCCAACCATAGGCCGAAGCCACCCTCCGAGCACCTTAACCTTGACTAAGAATTACTCCGAAAGAAAAACCTAGGATAGATAGCCAAATAAGGTGTAGGACATCTTCCTCCAAGGATAGCACACCAACAATAGCTGATCAGATAGTCCAAACCCTAGCCAAGAGATAGTCCAATCCAAAACAGAAAACTAGTTGTTGTAGCAACTGCACCTGCAGCTCTCCTCCACACGTGCGCACCAAACTGGAAACTGCAGTGCGCACCAGTTGGTGCTCTACAATTCTGAGATGTGTCAAATGAGAACTGGTGCCCTCTATTTATAGTGGTTCTGCCAGATTTGCTGGGGCCGACTTCTCCTTATGGATATGTGTCTGTTTAGTATATTATTATTATTTCTGGCTGACTTCTTCTCTTGGAGGCTAATAACCTAATATAAATTATCTTCTTGAGCCGACAAGACTTCTAGGGTTATTAGCCAACTCATTAGGGTTTTCTCTTGCTTTCCAGAGTCTTCTATTCTCGTCAGGTTCACACATGGAGATAAATACCTCCAACAACTACCATAATATTAACACTCCCTCCTAGCTAGGGAGGTATTACAGGTAATGGTCTTGAGCACAAAAACATACCATTTACCCGGTAGCATCAACATAGTTGTTTAGACTATCTCATGACTAGATCATGAGCATCACCATCACCATCAGCTGCATCATCTCTCGAAACCATACTTCATCTGAGTAATTAGACATGATGCTGGATAAGTCACTCATACCATAGAGTGATACAAGAGTCATTCTTATAATGCTCTGAACTATTTTCTGTCTGGAAAATCTCTGTTCATCATTCGTCTTGATGATGATTATCTCCAATAAATTGCCGATAGTCTTCAAGGCAATTAGAACAAGAATAGAACACGACCACACCAAGTAACACACAAGTACTTGATCAACAACGTATAGTCACAAACAGTGGAACATATCCACCAAAGTAGTCTTCATCTATTGTCATACAGTCTTCATAACAAACATCTTATAGGAATCTGCATAGAAACAATGTTATGATATAAATTGAATCATCTGGGCTAATCTTTCACTCACGTTTGTGAGCTCTAAAAGAATATCTGCCTCATGAATAGTGGAACATATCCACCACAGTAGCCTACATCTACTGTCATACAGTCTTCACAACAAACATCTGATAGCAACCTGCACAGAAACAATGTTATGATATAAACTGAATCATCTGGGCCAATATTTCACTCATGTTTGTGAGATATGAAAGAATATCTGCCCTCGGAGTAGAAAAATGAGATATCTGGACTATTCTTCTCAAGAAAGGAAGAATAACTGTCCTGTCTTCTGAACCTGGACCATTCCCCACCCCGGGCCATTCTTCCTACACTAATCAAAGTGCACCCTGGAGAGAATGTATAACCCTAAGGAATTCTGAGTCTGGACCATTCCCCACCCTGGGCCATTCCTCCTACACTAATCAAAGTGCACCCTGGAGAGAATGTATAAACCCTAAGGAATGTCTTTCCTTGATTGCTGAGCCTGGACCATTCCCCACCCTAGTCCATTCCTCCTACACTAATCAAAGTGCACCCTGGAGAGAATGTATAAACCCTAAGGAATGACTGTCTAGACCATTTCCTCTATTAACCACAAGAGGAAAAGACTGTCCTGCATCAACCTCCAAAACGGACCATTCCTCATGTTAACCACAATGAGAAATCAATGTTCGGCGAGGCAGGCCAGTCTTCTTGAGTAACTCTCAAGAAGAGAGACTGCCCTAGACCACTCCCCATGTTAACCACAATGGGAAGTCACTGTCTATGATACAACAACAATCAGACTACTTCCCATGTTAACCACAAGGGAAAGTGACTGTTCATTAGAAGTCTCAATCCACTTTCCGAACAGGAAAGCATCTATCCAAGATGGACTATTTTTTTCAAATTTAAGGATGAATGTATTCAATAATGTTTTCAATGCTCCCTCATAACTTGGAGAGTCATTTCTTCATTTTTCAATAAGAAGGAAGTTGTTTCCACAAGCTCTATCTTGAGTACGCAAACTCTTTCATCTTGGATAGAAGCTTTACCAAAATGTCTGCTTATTTGCTCATCTGTGGAGATATGTATTGGAGAATCATTTTCTCCTTTCCGGAATTCATTATGGATAATGCAATGCTTGATTTCAAATGTACTTTAGTCTGGAACATTGTGAAGGCTTCATGTAGATCTGAACAATAGAGTATATCATAGTTGGAAAACTGAAACATATCTATGTGGCACTTCTTCTATCATCATGAGATCTGATCTACTGAGTAGTCATCTTGATGTTATAGGAAATCTTCACCACACTTCTGCTATGCACGAGAGGTTCTCCACCAAGTTATCTTCTTCTATCTGCATACAAGAGTCTCTTTCTGGTATTCCTCAAAGTCTTGAGATTTGCTCTTCATACGCTCTTTATTCAATTTCTCTGGAAAACATTCTTTGCATTCATCTGATGTAGAACTCCAACTCATGAATGTTGCGGATGATATAATGACTCATGTAGTGACATGTCTGGTGTATTGGAACAAGTAATCATCATAGTCTTCTCCCTCCATCTGGGAGAACCTTTGGTTCTAGATCTCGCAATGATTTCATTCATAAGTCTTCCATACATTGTTCTTCATCACGACTTTCAGTTCTTCTGCTTGACTTCTTTTAGTGAGTTAATATCAGGCTGGTAATCTTGTGATTCTTGATACAATAACTGGTTGTTCTGGTTTCTCTTTCTTTCTTGGAATCCTCATGTTCTTCTTCATGTTTTTCTTTAGCTCTTGGGTCCATGGAGTTTCTTATAGATTCCATGCCCTTAGAGATTCCACTTCTTCCTTTCATGATAGGATCACGGATCTAGATGGACAACCAAGAATACTTTAAGGCTTCTCTTCAAAGAAGTCTTCTTCTGTGATTGAACTGAATGCGTACTGTCCTTCATGGCTGCTACCATGGATATATATATTTCATCATCTTCAATGGATCATAGGATTAGCTCCCTCTATCTAACAGAGTCCATGCTTCCATCTGCATCCTTATTGTCTTTTGCAATATATAGATGGCTCTCTTGTCTAACAGAGTTCACGCTTCCATCTTGTTGTCTTCTACAAAACGTCATAAGTCTTTTTCCAATTTCCTCTCTATTGATGACTTCTTTCTGTCTTTGCTTCTTCTAAGTCTCTTCATGATTGATTCGGCTTAATGGCTTCCACATGATTTGTATTTCATCCTTTCATGTGTATTATCTAATGATATCCATTTTCATCTTGTTTGTTCTTCCATAGGTATAGTTCTTCTTGGAACATATTATCTTCCAAGAGATATATATACAAGATATATACAGGGACAATGCAAACAAGATATGTACAAAAAATAAGAAGAGTGTTGTTACCTTTTAGAAGAAGAAGTCTCTTCCATTCTGCTTAGTCTTCTTTGTAGGTTCCTTTTCTTCGGCAATTGATGCTTCATGTTTCTCCTTCCTTATCTTTAGTTCAGGACAATGATTCTTGTAGTGACCATACTTTTGACAGTTGAAGCATTGTATTTCTGAAATGTCTTTCTCTTGATTTGGCTTCC
>JASDQU010099769.1:50423-65284 GCA_032191745.1 Picea mariana | reverse complement strand
ACAAAGTATGATGTTATGCTGTCATCATCATTCATCTTCATGTCACAGAGCTCATTCTTCAGACTCATAACTTGTCCAATGTTTCTGACTGAGAATAGATTTGTTAGGGCATCGTACATCTTCTTCGATGAGTCAATATGGGAGATGTAGGGTATCAAGTGGTATTTTATAGAATCCACTATGATACTCATGGCATTGATGTCAACATCTTTGAAATTCTCCATAGCTGCAACGTTCTGCGGTTCCTTCTCTTTTCCTTCTTCAAACTCTAGCTTCACGATCTTTCCTTTCACGATATCCAACACTTTATTCTTGGAAAGGATGAGGTCAATCCTTGTCTTCCACGTTCTAAAGTTAGAGGCTCCATATAACTTGTTCTCAGACTTCATAGAGTTAGTCATGTCTTGCTTGACTTGGTCAAACCTTAGATTTGACCAGAAATTCAAATTTCACGTCTTGGCTTGCTGAGAGTGTCAGGAGATGCGCTAGGATAGAGCACTCTGATCTATCCGGAGATTAGTTCAATCCATTCACTTAAGGTTCCTCAACAAGAGGTTTAGGGTTTCTGCAACTGCTCCTGCTAGTAACCCTAGCGACAGTGTCTTGGAAGCTGGTTCTGCCAGTAACCCTAGCGACAGTTCCTCAGTGAGCTCAATATCCTAGTGGCTATGTTTCCTTCCAGCGTTTAGACTGAATGAAGGAGGTGTGGGCCCATAAACTATTAGAATATAGAAGATTGTGTGCTTGTTTTACCATTGACGATACCCTCGTCACCCAACCATAGGCCAAAGCCACCCTCTAAGCACCTTAACCTTGACTGAGAATTACTCCAAAAGAAAACCCTAGGCTAGATAGCCAAACAAAATGTAGCGCATCTTCCTCCAAGGATAGCGCACCAACAATAGCTGATCAAATAGTCCAAACCCTAGCCAAGAGATAGTCCAAGCCAAAACAAAAAACTGGATGCTGTAGCAGTTGTACCTACAACTCTCCTCCACACGTGCGCACCAAACTGGAAACTGCAGTGCACACCAGTTGCTACTCTACAATTCCAAGATGTGTCAAATGAGAACTGGCGCCCTGTATTTATAGTGGTTCTGCCAGATTTGTTGGGGCCAAATTCTCCTTCTAGATATGTGTCTGTTTAGTATATTATTATTATTTCTGGCTGACTTCTTCTCTTGGAGGCTAATAAACTAATATTAATTATCTTCTTGAGCTGACAAGACTTCTAGGGTTATTAGCCAACTCATTAGGGTTTTCTCTTTCTTTCTGGAGTCTTCTATTCTCTTCAGGTTCACACATGGTGGTAAATACCTCCCACAGCTACCATAATATTAACAGAGTGGACATGCCTGTGGACGAGCATAGGTGAACGCGATCCTAGTGGCCGAGCACTAGTGAAGAAGTGGTTCTTATGTGTAATGTAGTGAGTCAGAGATATGTACATCCCTATGGATGGCCCCTAGTGGAGGAGCACTAGTGGGTGTATCAGATCCCTTGCTATATTGTTCAAGAGTCAGACCTGCCTATAACCCTAATTGTAATGTAAAGGGTACAGGTCGTCCCCACCTTAATGTGACTGGTAATTAATGTAAAATATAATTAATCTGGTTAATATTAATTATATTATAAGCTAGTGAGGTCGGACCTGTTTTGCCAATAGACACTTCTGTTGACAGGTTCAGGTTAGTATAAGTAAGGGTAAATTCCCCATTGAGGAATCACATCTTTCAAGTGAGTTTGGAAATTTCAGCAAGTACACCTTCTTGGGAAAAGTGCACACCTCTCTTGGGTGCTAGCCTTCTAGGGTTTGAGAACCCTCTTGTGTGCTAGGTTTTCTTGGTGGTGAAGGTATTTCACTTGAGGAATATAACAAAGTATTTGGCTGGGTTTTCTTCCCTTGTTGAGAAGGGTTTCCCGGGATACTTCTTGTGTTCTTGTGCATGGTGCTTCTTCTTGTGATCTTGGTTGCTGCAATATTAATGGTTATGGTTAAATGCTAAAAATGGAATGAACTTCATACTTAACCTTTCTCATTGAAAAATAAACACGGTTTCAGAGCATAGGTCTTAAAGAACCCATTGCACAAACTACAATCTTTTACTAGTCATCCCTCCTCTTCTGCAGAACCGTACGACCCTCCTAGGGTTTCCAGAAAATCTGTACGACCCTCTTCTTTTGAGTGTTTCAGCACTTGGAACTTGGATGTTGGGGACAAGATTACCATAGGAGTGTATGACCTCCTTCAATGCACCTCCGACAAGCTTCAGATTGCATTTCTGAGCATTTTGACTTTTTGGCCCTAGGGTTTCTAGGGTTTTGCTAATTTCTGCAGAAATTTCAGAATTAGGAGTTCTGCAATTCCTTGAAGGAGCTCTTCAACTCACCAATGTTCTCCTATATGTCAAAGGCTTATTGTTTGCATTCGTAAGTCCAACTAAAACTAAAAGTGCTAGCCTAGCCTAGCGGTTAGGTTTACTAGCCAAGTTGACAAGGGTTTGTGAAGAATCAAAAAATGAGCAAAATCATAATGGGAGGAAAGCTTGATGATTTAAGAAAAATTAGTTCTAGGAAAACAAGACCTCAAAGAAGTGAAGACATCAACATATCAGGACCCTCAGGTATTCACATGTATATATATTATTTATATCATTGTCATGAGGGAAATTGCAGGATGAAGGAACCTTTTTTCCAAAGTCATGGATCCAGAGGGATCTTAGTGCATTCAGAGAAACGACACACTAGAAGTGAGGACTCCAGGTTTGATTGTTGTAATTGTCATTCCTCTAACCTATATTTCTAAATTTTACTACATTACAAGTAGGTGTTGTAGATGGGACAACAATACTTAAATTGTTTTGATTCTAGAGATGTACTTATTATTCTCCTTTATGAGATATTCTTGTTTTGGTTCCTCTTGTTTTCTTGTTCTAGACAAGTTAAGAACAAAGGAAGATGATTATCCTTCAGAAGGAGTCACTTGACTCAGAGGGAGTCAAAAACTATTTGAGAAAGAGGAAGAATAGAACCATCATTGAGACAACCAATGAAATAATGCATGATCAGAGTCTTTCTAGGATTCCATGGGTAGAAACATGCATGACACAATATATGTTTAGAACAAGAGTCTTCACCAGACTTTGAAAAACATAACTCTCGAAGAAGTATTCACCGAAATGAAGCTTAAGATTGAACACTTTAGGTTATTTGGGTGCCCAGTGTATTTTCATGTACCCAAAGAAAATAATTCCAAGCTAGATCCTTTAGAAAGAAAGGATACAATGAATCTTCAAAGACATTCCAGATCGACATCCCTGATCAGAGATATATTAAGACAAGCAGAGACGTTGTCCTTGAAGAAGATATAGTCTTTCAAAGATCCATAGAATCTCAGATGGAGATTGATAGTAAGACAATACCTTCTCCCCCTTTAGCAGTTCAGAGGGAGACAAACATTATTCTAGTTGATCCAGTAGTTCCAATTGATATGTTCAGAGATATTGCAGTAGGGCATAAAAGGCCTACCTAGACTAATTCTGTAAGAGGTAGAGAAACATACAAGCCTCTCAAGGTACATCTCGAGAAAGCAAAAGAGATTTTCGAGCTATCCTTCAGTCATGAGTCACTTCATTGATGCTGAGCCTCCTTGTCTTATAGAAGCAACATGAAAACATGTGTCACAAGATGCCATAACAGAAGAATACTAGTATATCTTAAAGAATGATGTCTAAGATATTATTCAGGGACTAAAAGGGAAGTTTGTGGTAACTTCCAAGTGGATCTATAAGATCAAGCATGCAGCTGATGGAAGTGTCAAGAAATACAAAACAAGATCTATAGCTAGAGGTTTCTCACAAACAGAGGGAGTTTTCTATGAGGAGACACTTGATCCAGTAAACCCGATACACTTCCATTTGAACTACCATCCATGAGTTGGAAACTATATCAGATAGATACATTCTTGTTGAGTTTAGATTTTAGCAAGAATGTTGCTGATCCAAACCTATATTATTACAGTGTTGGTGACGAGAGCCCGATTTTGATGACTGATTCAGAAAACCTTGTTGTTGGATACAAGTAATCCTCAACTTCTGAATTCGAGATAAAGAATCTGAGTATGATGCACTACTTATTAGGACAAGAAGTATGACAGAGGACCGATGAGATTTTCCCGAGTCAAGAAAAATGTACAATGAAAATATTAAAGAAGTTTAGTATGACAAGAATGAAAAATCCACCGTGATGGATTTAAAGAAAAGATTGATGATGATTCAGACGAGATTGATCCACAACTGATTGGATCATTGATGTATCTGGTTAACATTAGATTTGATTAATGCCATGCAGTGAGTGTGCTTAGTCATTTCATAAGTCAACCGAGACAAACTCACTAGACAACAAAAAAACATGTATTGAGATATATACGAGGCACATTTGGAAATGGCTTGAGATATGCCTCTAGTGTGAACTTGAGTTTGCAGAATATGTCGATTCAGATTGAGTAGAAAAGTATAGTGGACCAGAAGAGTACATCCGGTTGTTGTTCTACCGTGAAGTTTGCCATGATTTTCTGATGCAATAGGAAACAAAACTCTGTGGCCTTGAGTACCACAAAATCATAGTATATAGCATCAAATGAGAGAAGACATGTGGTTTCACAAGATTCTGGTAGATTTACTTGACCATGAGATGGATCCTATGATGATAACCAAGAGTTGTGTGTAAAGCTCCTTGAGAACCCAATGTTTACTGATGGATCGAAACACAATGAGATGAAATATCCTGATATTAGAGATATGACGCTGAGGAAAATCGTACACATGCAGTACCTTCCTACACATGAGAAGATTGCAGACATCTTCACCAAACTAACTTGGTGAAGAATGCCTCCCTAATTGAGAGGGAGTGTTGATGACTCCAGCCAAGACAAAGTTCAAATTACATCCTTGTGAGACTTGGCATGATGAAGAATGCCTCCCTAGCTGAGAGGGAGTGTTGTTTATTGTAGCCATGTGAGACAATCTCTAGCTTACAAACCTGTAAGATGTGTATCATTGCAGCTATGTGAGACATTCTCCAGCTTACAAACCTGAGAGAAAGCCCCTAAGAAGGGTGTGTGGTTCCTATCTGAGACAAAGCTGGAACGTAGAGATGACCTCCTCCATATAAAGAGTTGAGAAGAACTCCAGATGATTCCTGTGTAACAAAGTGAGAAATGTGATCTGCAGAGTTGGACGTGCCTGTGGCTGAGCACAAGGTGAACATGTGAAATCCAAAAGTGTTGGGTGCATCCTCATGAGAACATAAATGAAGATTATGTATTAGCCTCCTCGAAGAGTTGATGAGAAACTCTAGATGAATCTCCCATGTAATGCAGTGGTAAAGAAGATCTGTTGAGTGGACGTGCCTGTGGACGAGCACAGGTGAACGTGATCCTAGTGGCTGAGCACTAGTGAAGAAGTGGTTCTTCTGTGTAATGCAGTGAGCCAGAGATATGGACATCCCTATGGATGTGCCCCTAGTGGATGAGAACTAGTGGTTGTATCAGATCCCTTGCTATATTGTTCAAGAGTCAGACCTGCCTGTAACCCTAATTGTAATGTAAAGGGTATAGGTTTACCCCACCTTAATGTGACTGGTAATTAATGTAAAATATAATTAATCTGGTTAATATTAATTATATTATAAGCTAGTGAGGTCAGCCCTGTTGTGCCAATAGACACTTTTGTTGACAGGTTCAGGTTAGTATAAGTAAGGGTAAATTCCCCATTGAGGAAACATATCTTTCAAGTGATTTTGGAAATATCAGCAAGTACACCTTCTTGGGAAAAGTGCGCACCTCTCTTGGGCGCTACCCTTCTAGGGTTTGAACACCCTCTCGTGTGCTAGGTTTTCTTGGTGGTGAAGGTCTTTCTCTTGAGGAATCTAGTAAAGGATTTGGTTGGGTTTTCTTCCCTTGTTAAGAAGGGTTTCCCAGAATACTTCTTGTGTTCTTGTGCATGGTGCTTTTTCTTGTGATCTTGGTTGCTACAACATTAATGGTTATGATTAAATGCTAAAAATGGAATGAAATTCATGCTTAACCTTTCTCATTGAAAAATCAATAGTTGTTCCCTTGGAAAATTCAGAGGCATTTTCTTGTAAAACACAAAAATAGAGTAAAGAAGAAAATCATGTCTATGCTAGCGATGATACTTATTGGAATACTATTCTCGACTTCATTAGACCAAAATTATGCTATAAATAATAGTTGAAGCAGATGACAACACCAATTTAAAATATGTTTGAGAAACATTAAGCACCAGGGATTTATACCACCAAACTAACATATCAAACCCTTTTCTTGGACCAAACTCACTGTAGTGAATCACACACATCCAAATTTCTAAGATATCAGTCATATAGACATACATGATTTGATGAACGAAGACATACATATATGGTCCAACAACCATTCTCTAGGCTTTATGAATTAGTTTGAAGTGTATTTTCATTCCTTTAATGTTTTTATGATTTATATAATTAATGTGAGAAATAAAACTAATCTAAATAGTTTGAAGAAATTTATTACTACAATATAACCTTTAAGAAACAAAAACTATTCTAATGGAAAAATAATAAATCTATGCTCCCAAAGGATAAATCTTGGAAACAGTCAATGGAAATAACCCCTCAAGTTTGTTTCTCTGAGAAATAATTCTATAAAAATATACTGCTACAGGAATTACAATAGATTATGAAAAAGTAATGAAATTGGCAAAGCACATCTAAGTTACTTGCTAAAAATAATAAAGCAAGTATTCACTTAATTGCACAAGATAACTGGATAGACTAGAAACCCTTAGTAAACATTTAATATGTCAAACAAAAACAAATAATAGAAGAATCCATAAGCTAGCATCAATCTACACAAAAATCTTTAGCCAAAATTTTCATTGACTCCAAACACAGAGTTTTTGAAATTAAGCTTGAAATAATTCTAAGCTACAATTCTACTTCCATCACCTCAAAGCCAAATATCCTTCATTAGAGGTAAACTTATGTATTTATAAGAAAGAATTACATGTAAAAATAGAATAAAACAAAAAATAGAAAACTTATATATTTATAAGAAAGAATTACATGTAAAAATAGAATAAAACAAAAAATAGAAAAAAGGTTCACAAAATCCATGTAGGTTTCTACAACTTTGACAAATTGGGCATTTCAATTCATGAATTCCTACTTTTCCCACTGTTCAAACAACTCATCACATATATTTAGATGGGGAAATACTTGCTGTTCCCTTGGAAAATTCAGAGTGCCATTTTCTTGACCGAGCCTTTTTGATATTTTTTATTTGGGCACAATAAATTCCAATTGAGCTGCTATCCTGACTTCTTAGATTAGAAACCGTTGATATAGCATGCCATTCACTTGTCATGCTATATCAATGGTGAAGGCATGCTTTAATGCATGTCATTCACTTGTCTTGAATCTAACTTTGATATCCTTCTTCTCAAGCTTTTTCTCATCTTTTATTCTTTCTTCTCCTTGTATTCTCCTCGGTGGCATTTTTCCTGAATAAAAGAGAAAACATAAAAATAGAGTAAAGAAGAAAATCATGTCTATGATAGTGATGATACTTAGTGGAATACTATTCTCAACTTCATTAGACCAAATTTTTTCTATGAATAATAGCTGAAGAAGATGACAACACCAATTTAAAATATGTTTGAGAAACATTAAGCACCAGGGATTTATACTACCAAAATAACATATCAAACCTATTTCTGGGACCAAACTTTTAGAATTAGGGAAAGAAAACAAGAATTTAATTTTCAAAATTTTCTGTAGACAAGATCAGCATGAACACATTAAATTTATATAGATCTAAACTCCTAAGACATTCTGAGTCTGCTAGGTGGTTAGATCTGAACTTAGAAATTAATTCTGAACATGTATAGTAAATAGATCTAAGTCATAAACAATTTCTGTGTGAGCAAAACACTTAGATCTGAATTAGCAATTAATTCTGAACATGTACAGTAGTTAAATATAAACCATGAACAATTTATGAGTGAGCAAAACACTTAGATTTGAACTAGAAATTAATTCTGAACATGTACAATAGATAGATCTAAGTATAAGCAAAACAATAGGGCTGTAAACAATAAATTACCTCTTCATGATCTTACCTCTGTGTAAGCATGCCACATATTGATATGAGAGATGATAGGCTACTGTAATATGCTTAGATAAGTCTTAAAGTCATAGATCTACCTCAAAAAGGGTTAGATCTCTAATAGTGAGAAAAGAGGACTGATATGCCACCATGAAAACCCCATACAAAAAAATTGGGAAGTAAAACCTTATCAAGGCTAAGGACTGTTATGCCATCAAGGAAAATCCCACACAAAAACTGGAATTAAACCCTTATCAAGGCTACAAACAGTGAGGACACTATGAGTGGGAAGGGCAGGCAAATCCAGATCTGAACAAGAGGTGAACGACTGCCAATATTAGAAGTCCAACACCCTAGTAAGGAGGCTGCAACCCTTAGGTTCCAGTTCTGCCCTAGGAAAGGGACAGTAACCTCAAGAAGGAGGTCCGCCACTTAAGAGAAGGCTGGATGTAGCAGTGAGAAGAGAGGGCGACAGTTTTAGATAGATGAAGGAGGGTATATATAGCAATAGTAACCCTCAACACAGTAACCCTCAACCTAGCAGCAACAAAAGGATAGCCCTCAACACGTCAACACATAGTTCCTGGAAGCAACAAAAGGATATATCTCAACACAACAACACAAGGTGACCTGGCAGCAACAAAGAGAATAGCCCTCAACACATCAACACACAGTTCCTGGCAGCAGCAAAGAAAAGAGTCTAATCTGAACTGTCAAGGAAGGCCATAGACCTAAAGAGAATAGCTCAGAGCAATCCTTCACTTAGCATAGGAGAGAGTGAGTGTAGTATTAAGTGAAGGGGGAGGGGTGCATATTTATACTTTGAGGCAAGGGTTAGGGTAAAAAGAAATATAATTAAAATAATAAAAAATAATACATTTAATTAATATAAATATTAATTAAATATATTATAATTAAATATTTCTTTTATTAGTCCCTTAGACAAAAATACAAAACCCCAAAACAAACTCAAGCTCAGAAACCAAGAGTGTCGGGGTTTAGATGAAGTTACTTGGTGGCAACACTTGTCCTTATAATTCTCAAGGTGACCTTTTTAACTTTATCATCACTGCATATGGGATACATCCCTCATGTGGTCATGTCCACCTTTAAAGAGGGTCACATACCAACAACTACCTGATCAAGGACCAGGTTGCCCCAGAACATATCTGGGGTCTTATCCACCAAGGTACAAAACCAAGGATCAACCCATGCCTTAGACATGGGTACCTTGGAACACGTTCAGGGGCCCTGGACATATCTAGGGACTTAACTGCTTGGTCCTAGACCAAGAACCCTAGTCATATACCGGGGGCCCTCTCAAGGGTCTTTACTGCTTGGTCCCAGACCAAGAACCCTATTCATCTACCGGGGGCCCTCACAAGGGTCTTTTGCTGCTTGGTCCCAGACCAAGAACCCCAGTCATCTACTAGGGGCTCTCACAAGGGTATTAATCCATGGATCTAACTGCTTGGTCCCAGACCAAGAACCCCAGGTGAGTACTAGGGGCCCTAGTCCACAACTAGGGTCTTAAGTCATCCTCCGGGGAGAATGGCTCTTACAACTGCATTAAATTCAACACTCCCTCTCAACAAGAGAGGCATTCTCAAGAATACCAAGTTTGTCACAAAATTAGTCAAGGACAGTGGCTTGGTCAAAATATCCGCCATCTGTTCTACTGAATACTGAGAATGTTCTTCTACACCATGTCCCGGACATAGTGATATCTCATCTCAATGTGTTTCGACCCGACGTGAAACACTGGATTCACGGAGAGCTTTATACAACTCTTATTGTCACAATGTATGACTGTGGGTTCTAGCTTTACACTGAACAAGTCTAAAAGTAGCTTCCCAAGCTACACTGCTTCTCTGCTAGCAGCACTTGCAACAATGTATTATGCTTATGCAGTGCTCTGGGCTATGGAGCCCTATTTCCTGCTGGACCAGGAAATCATCGCTGAAACCAAACTGAAGCAATATCCGGAAGTGCTCTTCCAATCCAATGTATTTCCCATCCAATTTGAATCTATAATTTATGAAGCATTACACCTCCACTGGAAGTGTATCTGAGACCAGAATCTATAGTTCCTCGAACATATCTCAGAATATGCTTAACATTAATGTATACACACATGCACTGACTGAGGGAATTTTTTGCATAAAAAATGTCCGGTCTAGTATGTACGAGATATATCAATGACCCAATGATTTGTCGATATAAAGAGGGGTCTTCTGGTTCTGAATCAGTAACCTGATATTGTAGTTTCTTTAGGTTATAGATCATTTGTGTGGTCATGAACTTACAGTCCATTATGCTAAATCAGTGGAGCGTATCAACTACATATTTGCTCTTGTGGGATAAACATCTCACCCGGTTTCTACCACACCTCTAAGGTCAGAAAGTAGTGAAAAAGACCCAAGTCTTTCATTTCAACTTTTGTTGAAGAGCTCCCTCTTAGTCTGAGCTATAAAAACAAATTTCCTTTTCTGTAAGGAACAAATCATCCTAAGATAACAAGATGATTTTGGACAATCTTTATATAAAGATAAAACTCTTGGTGAACCGAAGACTCTTTAGAGAGATTGCCAATACTTTTCATACCAATATCTTGGAGCTTCTATAATCCATGGGATTCTTTCCCATGGATAGCCTCTTGTTTAACTTCATTGTTAAGAAAAAATCTTAACATCTATCATATGAAGTTTAAAAAAAAAAACTGCGACAAAAGATCCTGATGAAATTAAGAATCTTGTCATAGATAATCCCTTCTTTCTGAGAGAAATCATGAGTCATAATTTTGAACTCAATACAACCATTTGTTGTAGGCTTTATCTTATAAATAAATTGGAGGTTACCACTGATTTTTCATGAGGTCTTTGAAAACATTGCCCATACATCATTCTTCATAATTGATTCATATTCTTCTATCATAGCATATTCCCACACTTCAAATGTGGAAGGTTCTGAATCAATCAAAAGATTCAATTTAGCTATAAGGCCAGAGTACTTATCTTCTTTCTTTCTTTCTTTGAAAATGCCCTTAGGTGCCGAATGCTTTTCTGTTTCCTTTAGTATTTCTCGGCACCAGGCTGGTTTCCTTTTAATAGAAAATTTCTTTAAAAGAAACTGTTAGTATNATACAACCATTTGTTGTAGGCTTTATCTTATAAATAAATTGGAGGTTACCACTGATTTTTCATGAGGTCTTTGAAAACATTGCCCATACATCATTCTTCATAATTGATTCATATTCTTCTATCATAGCATATTCCCACACTTCAAATGTGGAAGGTTCTGAATCAATCACAAGATTCAATTTAGCTATAAGGCCAGAGTACTTATCTTCTTTCTTTCTTTCTTTGAAAATGCCCTTAGGTGCCGAATGCTTTTCTGTTTCCTTTAGTATTTCTCGGCACCAGGCTGGTTTCCTTTTAATAGAAAATTTCTTTAAAAGAAACTGTTAGTATCCCTTGAATCTACTAAGCTTCCATCTCTTTTGTAGGTCAAGGTCTAACTCATATGCAAGGACTGATCCCTCTGAGGCTCATAAAATTTTCACCTTCCTGTCATGTGCAAACTGGCTCCCTCTGAACCTATAAGATCCTTTGAATCTGTTATGGTGTCATATCTCTTTAAGATGTTCTTGGTGCCAGTACCAAGTTTGATATGAAAATCCGAGTCTGACTTCTTGAGCTCCTGTGACAAGGATAATGGCTCAAATACAATCTAAGGACTCTCGAAAAGAGAAAAAATACCCCAAATATCAAGATAAAAATGATGGACTCCTTAACCAAGAAAATAACCCAAGGTCACATGTTGTCTTTCATATCAAAGAAAATAGACCATCATACTGTTGGAGAAAGACCTAGCTTACATCAATTTAAAAAGTATGTGCTGAGATCATAGCTTCATTGGTCATGTAACCAAAAACAATTTAGGTTCTGACAATACTCCTTTAAGACACGGTTCATAAACATGATAGAGGGATGATCACAATTCTTCTTATTGCCTTTAATAGTCAAATACTTATTTCAAATTTAGTGATTAAATGAAAATGGTACATACCTGAACTTACCTTGAACTTGCTTGGTTTGAAGACACACTGAGCTTTGCAACCAACTACTAGTTGTGGCTATCTAGGGCATCTTTGTTGTATGCAGTAATTGTTAGTTCAAGTAACTTTCCTACTAGATTGATGTCTATGCAGGGCCCCCTTTTTTAAGGGTTTAGATCTTGATCATAATTACTTAAACTGATAAAAAAAGAATCTAAAAGAGGAAATGATCTCAAGGAATCTATAACAGAAAAACCAAGGATCCACCAAAAATAAAGAACACTAGCCTCCAAATTCTCATAACATGAAATCTCTCTCAACTAGAATTTGTCACTTCACCAATAAGTTTATTTGACATCCAAGCTTGCATTTCATAAGTGTACAAGATAATAAATAAGATAGTCTTTCACTATCCCCGGCTGAGCCCATTTTTTTAGCCTTGTTAATAACATGTTTATTAACATTGTAGGCAATCAATTTGAGTTAATGCCTATAAGCTCTAAATATGGAATCAACACCGTGGAATCCACATTAGAAAAGGAGTTAAATTAAATGCAACTTTATTCTATTTGTGATGTTACTCTCAAACCAAAAGGCACCATCTGTCAAGAACCAATGGTTGCCTTTCTGGTTAAATTTAAAATTCATCAAGGATGATTAAGATGCAAATTCTCAATTATTCAACAGGAGTACAGAGATCATCTATTCTCTTCTCCAATCAGTCATTTGAAACTAAGCACCCAAAGTAAGTCTTAGCATAAAGCATATCATCCTCCCCCTAAGCAATCTAAAGTGACCAACTGTGAGGAGCTTGCACAATACTTGTTCTGATAAAATTAGTTGTCAGAAGTACATTAAAGATGAGGGAAACAAGATTAACCGATAGCTGGTGGTATCCCATATCTTTCAATAGATAGGGAAACTTTTGCTGTAATTGGTTGTGGAAGTATCCAACAGTAGAGAGTAATTCCAAGAAGAGACTACCCTTGAATTTGGGTGTGTAACCCACACCATCTCAACGATTTTAAACATTGAATATATTTGTTACATTTACAACCATTAAACAGTTTTGGCTTGAATTCTAGCATTTAAATTTATTGCTTGCATGAATCTTTGTGTACTTCGAGACAAATAAGATAGAAAAATAAATACTTCTGAAAAACACATACCATTGGGTAACAAAGACCATGGCTTCTAGAGATGTTTACTATGAAGCTATCATGGAATATACTGCTCATAATATAAGCGCTATCATAGGCTAACATGACAAGCACAACATTGAAAAAAAAGGAAGGCCATTTACTAGCCCATTCTACCTTTCTTGAAAAAGGAGCCCATGCTGCACATGACACTCCATGTGTCCACCACTAAGTACAGAAAGCAACAACTTAAAACAATAAGAAACAACCTTCAGAAAGAAATTCAAAAACTGAAACTAGGTGCCCTTACAAGTACTCTTAAGAACAGAGCAACTTGATTTTGCTGATCTGTAAACCCTATGAAATGGATCTACGCAGGCTCAAGTCTGCAAGTCTTGAGCTCCTTCCATGCCCTAAGCTCTGATACCATGTTATAATTAGGGAAAGAAAACAAGAATTTAATTTTCAAAATTTTCTGTAGACAAGATCAACATGAACACATTAAATTTATACAGATCTAAACTCCTCAAACATTTTGAGTATGCTAGGTGGTTAGATCTGAACTTAGAAATTAATTTTGAACATGTATAGTAAATAGATCTAAGTCATAAACAATTTCTGTGTGAGCAAAACACTTAGATCTGAATTATAAATTAATTCTGAACATGTACAATAGTTAGATATAAACCAGGAACAATATCTGAGTGAGAAAAACACTTAGATTTGAACTAGAAATTAATTCTGAACATGTACAGTAGATAGATCTAAGTATAAGAAAAACAATAAGGCTATAAACAGTAGCTTACCTCTTCATGATCTTACCTCTGTGTAAGCATGCCACATATGAGAGATGATATGCCACTGTAATATGCTTAGATAAGTTTGAAAGTCATGGATCTACCTCAAAAGGGGTTAGATCTCTAACAGTGAGAAAAGAGGACTGATATGCCACCATGAAAACCCCATACAAAAAATCTGGAAGTAAAACCTTATCAAGGCCAAGGACTGTTATGCCATCAAGGAAAATCCTACACAAAAACTAGAAGTAAAACCTTATCAAGGCTACAAACAGTGAGGATAGTATGAGTGGGAAGGGTAGGTAGATCCAGATCTGAACAAGAGGTGAACGAATGCCAATATTAGAGGTCCAACACCCTAGTAAGGAGGCTGTTGCCCTTAGGTTCCAGTTCTGCCTTGGGAAAGGGAAAATAACCTCAAGAAGGAGGTCCGCCACTTAAGAGAAGGCTGGATATAGTAGTGAGAAGAGAGGGCGACAATATTAGATAGATGAAGGAGGGTATATATAGTAGTAGTAACCCTCAACACAGTAACCCTCAACCTGGCAGCAGCAAAAGGATACCCCTCAAAACATCAACACATAGTTCCTGGCAGCAGCAAAAGGATACCCCTCAACACATAGTTCCTGGCAGCAACAAAAGGATAGACCTCAACACAACAACACAAGGTGACCTGGCAGCAACAAAGAGGATAGCCCTCA
>JASDQU010099769.1:26968-49502 GCA_032191745.1 Picea mariana | reverse complement strand
AAGAGGGTCACATACCAACAACTACTTGATCAAGGACCAGGTTGTCCCATAACATATCTGGGGTCTTATCCACCAAGGTACAAAACCAAGGATCAACCCATGCGTTAGACATGGGTACCCTGGAACACGTCTAGGGGCCCTAGACATATCTAGGGACTTAACTACTTGGTCCCAGACCAAGAACCCTAGTCATATACTGGGGGCCTCTCAAGGGACTTTATTGCTTGGTCCCGAACCAAGAACCCTAGTCATCTACTAGGGGCCCTCACAAGGGTCTTTTGCTGCTTGGTATTAGAACAAGAACCCAAGTCATATACTGGGGGCCCTCACAAGGGTCTTTTTCCATGGCTCTAACTGTTTGGCCCCATACCAAGAACCCCAGGTGAGTACTAGGGGCCCTAGTCCACAACTAGGGTTTTAAGTCATCCTCCAAGGAGAATGGATCTTGCAGCTGCATTAAATTCAACACAAACTCACTATAGTGAATCACGCACATCTAAATTTCTAAGATATTAGTCATATAGACATACATGATTTGATGAACCAAGACAAATATGCAATTGAATCGCACATGCTGGCACACACACAGTTGGCTTTGGCACCTTTTGGCGGTCACTCACCACTTTCATGTTTCGATAAGTTTTGAATTGTAGCAATTGCAAAGTGATCTTGGGTGAGTGATAATATGGACCCTTGGGAATCATGCACGACAGGGTGGCCGATTGGAATTTTAAACATTGGAAAAATGAAAGTCAAAATCGGTAGTGAAAATCCTTATCGGTGGTCAAGTTTCACTTTTATATCATTGTGTTTTTTAACTTTGCATTTTAGCAAATTGAAAAGTGATAATCAATGAGCGATCGCCAGTTCTTTCCTTTCACTTTCACATATACTTCTTGACTTCACTTTTATTTTAGCACTTTGATTTCAATTTTGTTTCGGCACCTTAATTCCAGTTTTGTATTGACTGTGCGTTTCACTTTTACTTTAGTGTTCTAATTCCACTTTCACTTCAGTGCTCTAATTCCACTTTCACTTCAGTTCTTTAAAACTAACTTTGGTATAGCGATGAAAGTGAACTTAACTCACTGAAATGAACCAATTTAGCTTAGAACAAGACCAAAGGACATAGAAAAAATTAGTTTTCTCAAAGGCTAGAACTTAAAGAAATGGCGATCCACTATACATATCTAGAATCTTTGTATGCATACTTTCATTTGGATTAGATCAATTTCAAGTAGAGAAAACTTAGAACATTTTTCGAAAAACCAAAAATATCTATAGCTCCCTTTATGTACAACTTAGTAAAACATGTTTTCCCTGCCATGGGGATTTGGATTTTGACCAAACACACAAGATAAGTCCTTTTTTTCAATGATATTCAACTTTGAGAAAGAAACCAATTTGGACCAGTCTCCCAATGTTAGGAAATTTTATAATCTCTAAGTAAGTCTATCATCCTTTTGGTGTTTCTCCACTGCTAGTGAGCATCCATAGCCCTAACAAAGTCACCCTAATATCACATAATTTGCTTCACTGCCAATGAGCGTCTATAGCCTTTCCTGAGATATCTTCATTTTCTCATTGACAATATGTTTCACTTTGAGAAGCTCCTAATTAATTTTATTTTTTCAAAACTTAATCAAGGATAGAACTTGAGTGAAGCAACCATTGAAATTCCAAGGATGATACCTGATAATGAAGGAGTGAATCAAGTACTCAATATTGAGGCTATAATCCCTTTTAAAGAAGAAGAAAGACATCCATCAACTTTCCCTCATTGTCTAATTCATGAATTTAAAGTTTATGACTTGTTTGATTTGTTCATTTTTGACAACAACTATTACCTTTGTTATTGCACAATCTGTACTTGCCCAAAGCCCAAAGGCAAGTAGGATTAAATTGACATAACACATAGGTAGTCCTATCACTTTCACCCCAAGATGATACCTCTTTCTGTTTAGGAGGAGGAAATATTCAATCCAAGGGAGACGTCCCAGGACCCAGTTGGTTGAAGAAGGGAAATAAGACAAGGTAAAATCGACCCCTCTCTAGGTCACTTATAGGAAAGAAGTCACTTTGGTCAAGTTCAAGGGGTCAAGGGATTCAATGTGAATGGTACCTTCCATTTTCCAATGAAACAACAAATATTAACAATAACCAATGATATCAATGTTTCGAGTTAGTGACTTCAAGATAGAAATATGCTACTAAAACAATCTTATGTATAGACAAGAGGTAAAATTTATAGCAGCAACAATATGTCCAGAAATTGCAAGTTATGATGACAAAAATGATATAAAAGACTCAACAATTTGATAGTACTTTGTCACTTACAATTTCAAGATTCAAATAAGTTAATAAATGAACTCAATGGGCTGTCAAAACACTTGCAACAGTAATAAAATGATGACAGCAGTAAACCACTTTAGAAAAGTACTCCTTTAAGGAAATACCACAAACAATTTTGGCTTCAAATGATAGTAACTTAACTAGTACAAATTTATGGGTAGTTCTCTTATTAAAATAGGCTGATCAGGGATGCAGACAGTGATTGTAACAACAGAAAAAACTTCAGAAATGCACTTAGAAGAGGCAATTAAATGCACACTTTTAGCCTTGGTTGATTGTACCTTTCCTTATACAAATTATGAGCTGATTTGAGAGGTCATATAAGCTTGGATAAGCTACTCGATACTGGTTGTAGCACTGATTATGACAGCAACAAGGTATGGTTAGTTTACTAGGCTAGGTTAATGTTAGTTAGTAAGAGATTCAAGGAAGAGAGTTTGAAGGTTGTTTTAATCTCATTCATCCACAAGAGCATAAAACTCAGTGCCTTGAGGGACTTACGGAGTCAACAACAATAACAATATCACTTGGGAAATTAAAAAATGGTAATATTTGTCTAAAGAAAGAGGTAGATGCAAGAGGTGTTGGCACTTCAAGGCCTCAAGAATCTAAGTCTTTAAGAGAGATTTTTCTAGAGAGTAGGCACTTCTAGGCCCTAGCTTACCTTCCTTCCTTAGGATTTTTTGAAAAAAATTATTGGTGATTAGAGTGAAATTACTAGAGAGCTAGCACTTTAGGGCTCTAGTACTCTCTTCCAAAACAATGTATACTTGACAATTCAAGCTAATAGAAAAGTTATAGGGAAAAATAAGTACTCTTGTTTCTCCCCTAGGGTTTTAAACACACAATTTCATAATCTTTGACATGAAACAAATTTTTTTTACCACAAACATTCATTACATGAATAAAATTCATATTTTCTACTTATTTCACCAAGAATAATAAAATCAAACCCTAGTTGAAGACCATTCCACCATGAAAAATTCCAAGATAAACCACCATAAAGCTTCCCCAAGAGATGCACACTAGTTATTTCAGCCAATAACCCTTAAAGAGGGAGAAAATTTCAGTCCACCACTTGTGTGTCATGAGTTATGATCAAAATGAATGTCAATTTTTGTTTATTTATACAAAAAAATGACCTTAATTAAGTTTTAGGTCACAAAAGACACCTAGCTAGTTTCTTACAAAATTTAATTATGGACAAAATAAAATAGATTTACATGTAAAGACCCTCCTATGGGTGACATCATTCCCTTATAGGGTGACGTTGGACCTTTTTCATGGAACATTGGGCTCAGTGAGTGAAATGTTGGGCCTCCAAAGGCCAAAACCCTTCCCACACGTGCCAATAACCTCAGAATTACCCCCAATGTGACAACCATTGCATGTAGAAATATCTAGGGCTGCATGGGTGACGTCCAAGGACTCCAAAGGTCAACGCTCAAGTGGGAAAGGAACAACTGCCTGGGTCTAGGTCCACCAAAGTTCCTCCAAAGGAAACACCCTTTTTCTTCTTGGCATAACCCCTTCATCTTCATCCTTCCCCCTGGCTGGGGTCTCAACATCCATCAAATGGGATTTGAACCCTCTTGAAGTTCTGAGCTAGTCATCTCTCCATGCACCTCTTCTCCAAGAAGGGTCCTGCAAAGACAACAAGTACACCATCTAGTGGTCCATAAGTCACATGCATCATAATACATAAATCACATCTAATAATCAAAACACTAAAACATGTGCATTAAACCCCCTTAAACCCAAACAAATGCTCAAAACGTTATGCAACTTGACAAGTCTAGGGTTTGGAATGGTCTCAAGGTGTCCTATTGGGCCAGTCTCCCTTAAGTCAAGGTAGTGTTGGTTGTGGAGACTTATTATCTTCATGATTCAGAGGTCTTTGTTTTCAACTGTGTTTGTACCCCATGAAGAATTTACACCTTGGAAGAATGTACACTCCTCCACGCGGGGGAGTGCAGGGGGGACAACGTGCCCCGATGAGGGTTCGAGGGTGAAGCCCCCGAAGGAAAAATTGCCTTGTAAATGTATATTGTAATTTCAAAGTAAATCTAGACCATTCATTATAAGGTCGCAAATATGATGGTAGAAGTTATGTTAGGGTTTTTTTCCCTAGAATGCAACCCTCTTTTATGAGGGAAATGTATTGTGACTATGTATCATTGTGAATATTGTATTCTGAGTGAGGAAACTATGAGAGAAAGAAGAGGAAGTTACAATGGGTGTGTTGTAGGTTGTATCCCTTCATTTGCTGGATAGTAATAAAGGAATGACTTGACAATTTCTCTGGTGGATGTAGCCCACACTGGGTGAACCACGTATATTTGTGTCACTATTGTATTGTGTATCTTCTGTGTTTTATTTCTGCATTTGTTTTATTTATTCCTCCGCGATCCTATTTTTCTAACAAATGGTATCAGAACAAAATATAACTCACAGGAAAAGAGGGTTCCTGGTTCGAGTGGGAGCAATGGTGGAAGATGAAAAGTTTAGGGTTGAGAAATTTAACAACCAAAACTTCCAGTTATGGAAGATGCAGATGGAAGATTATTTATATCATAAGGATCTATTCCTACCATTGGGTGGAATAGCAAAGAAGCCGATGACCATGAAGGACGAAGAATGGGAGGTTCTTGGAAGAAAGGCACTAGGAATGATACAGCTGAGCCTGGCAGCGTCGATGACTTTCAATATTTCGAAAGAAAAGACAATGAAGGAGCCGATGGATGCATTGGCTAAACTATATGAAAAATCCTCGACGTCCAATAAGGTATTTCTAATGAAGAGATTATTTAATATGAAGATGTTAGAAGGTGGGTATGTTGCAGATCATTTAAATGAATTTAATACGGTTACTAATAAACTAAGTTCTGTAAAAGTGGACTTTGAAGATGAAGTTAGCGCTCTTATAATCTTATGCTCATTGCCAGAAAGTTGGAATGGCTTGGTCATGGCTGTAAGTAACTCTATCTATAGTTCAAACACTTTAAAATTTGATGATGTTGTTGGTGTTATCCTTAGCGAGGAAATGCGATGGAAAAACACAGGTGAGACATCAAGTAATGCATTAAACATGAAGAACAAGGGAAGACAAAGGATAGAGGAAAGGGCTCAGGGAACCACGAGAATTATAGGAAGGGTAGATCCAAATCCATATTTGGAAAGATAGAGTGTTGGAATTGTGGAAAAAAAGGACATCTGAAGAAAGACCACAGAGCTCCAAAGAAACAAAGAGATGGACAACATGAGAAAAATCAAGAAGCAAATGTAACATGTGATGTGTTAGAAGATGCTTTGATTCTTTTCGTAGATAATATTTTTGAGTCTTGGGTAGTATATTCAGGGGCTTCAATTCATTCCATACCCCATAGGAAACATTTTCTAGATTATGTTTAAGGTGATTTTGGACAGGTTCATTTGGGTGAAGATGCACCATGCAAAATTGTTGGAATGGGAAAGGTAAAAATAAAACAAAGGAATGAAAACCAATGGTTTTTGAAAGAGGTAAGACATGTTCCAGATCTAAGGAAAAATATAATTTCAACAGGGCAGTTGGCAAGTGAAGGTTGCATATCCATATTTCCGGATAAGGTGCGGAAGGTCACCAAAGGATCATTGGTGATAGAAAAAGGAGAGAAGGTAGGTACATTGTATTTATGTACTGGTAATACTGACTCTTCTATCTCTTTAGCTTCTATATGAGTGGATACAACACTGTGACATCATAGGATTGGACACATGAGTGAGAAGGGGATGAAAATACTTCACAAAATAAATTTGTTGCTATATCTTAAACAAATTGATTTGGATTTTTGTGAGCATTGTGTTTATGGAAAACAAAAGAGAGTCAGATTTCTGAGAGTCGGAAAATAAAAGAAGAGTGAAAGGTTAGAGCTTGTGCACACAGATGTATGTGGACCAACTCAGGTATCATCTCTTGGTGGCTCTCATTATTATGTTACTTTTATTGACGATGCAACTAGAAAAACTTGGGTTTGTTTTATTCGACAAAAAATAGATGTTTTTGATACTTTTAAGAAATGGAAAGCTTTGGTTGAGAATGAGACAAGAAAAAGGTTGAAGTGTCTCAGATCAGACAATGGAGGTGAATATTGCAGCAAGGAGTTTGATGATTTATGTTCATACAATTGGATTCGTAGAGAGAATATAGTTCCAGGAACACCACAAGAAAATGGTGTGTCATAAAGGATGAACAAGACAATCATGGAGCGTGCAAGGAGTATGAGATTGCATGTTGGTTTTCTTTACAGTTATGGGCATATGTTGTAGTTACTTTTGTTTACTTAATAAACAAAGGACCTTCAATCTCTTTGGATGGTAGAATTCTAGAGGAGGCATGAACAGGTAAAAAGGTAAATTATTCTTTTTTGAAGACTTTCAGTTGTGAATCATTTGTCCATATTGATAAAGAAAATAGAACGAAGCTTGAGGCAAAATCCAAGAAGTGTACCTTTATTGGATACAATGTTAATGATTTTGGTTATCGCTTATGAGATTATGAAAATAAGAAAATCATTAGGAGCAGAGATGTCGTATTCAATGAGAAGTTCATGTACAAAGATAAGTTGCAGGGAAAGAAACAAGAAAAAGAAAAACCAGAATACATAGTGCTTGATAAGATCACTGAAAAATAAATTCCAAAGGTATTAGAAAATCAAAATGTACAACAACATGATCAACAAGTACCTCAAATTCTTGCAAGTGTTGTTAGAATATCTACCAGGTTAAGTAGACCCCCTGAACGATACTCTCCTTCATTGTATTATTTATTGTTGACTGATTCTGGTGAACCAAAATGTTATGAAGAGACAACGCAGGTAGACGCCAAAAAGAAGTGGGAGAAAGGCATGAAAAAGGAAATGGATTCCTTGGTAAATAACTAGACTTGGGATTTGGTTCAGTTGCCTACAGGAAAAAGAGCATTGCATAATAAATGGGTTTACAAGTTGAAGGAAGAAGATGGAGGAAAAAAATAGTACAAGGCTAGACTTGTTGTAAAAGGGTTTGCACAAAAGAAAGGTATATATTTTGATGAAATATTTTCTCCCATTGTTAAAATGACTTCAATTAGGAAAATTTTAAATCTTGTGGCAGTAAAATATTTGCATCTTGAACAATTAGATGTGAAAACAACTTTTCTCCATGGGGATATGAAGGAAGAGATTTATATGTAACAACCACATGGGTATGAGGTCAAAAGGAAGGAGAATTTGGTATGCAGGTTGAAGAAGAGCTTGTATGGCCTAAATAAAGCTACAAGGCAGTGGTGTTTGAAGTTTGATAAGTTTATGACAGAACAAGGTTATAGTAGATTTCATTCTGATCACTGTGTTTATTTTAAAAGGCTAGAAAATGGAAGCTATATTATCTTGCTATTGTATGTAGATGACATGTTTGTTGTAGGGTATAATATGTAGGATATAAATATGCTCGAGAAGAAATTAGCTAATTCATTTGCGATGAAGGATTTGGGTGCTGCAAAGAAAATCCTTGGTATGAGAATAAAAAGAGAGAGGAAAAATCGCAAATTGACATTGTCTCAGGGTGAGTACATAGAGAAGGTTTTGGTGAGGTTTAGAATGCAGAATGCAAAACCAATTAGTACACCTTTGGCCAACTATTTCAAATTAACTAAGGAAACGTGTCCCAAGACATAGGAGGAGATAAAATACATGTCCAAGGTCCCTTATTCATCAACAGTTGGTAGCTTGATGTATGCGATGATTTTCACAAGACCAGATATTGCACATGCAGTGGGAGTTGTGAGCATGTATATGAACAATCCAGGTAAAGAACATTGGGAGGCAATAAAGTGGATTCTCAGGTATTTGAGAGGTACTGCTACTCATGCATTATGTTTTGTAGGTTCAGACATTATTCTACATGGATATGTTGATTCAGATATGGACGGTGATAAATATAGCAGGAGGAGCACCACATGGTATGTTTTTACTATAGGTGGAACAACAATAAGTTGGATTTCGAAACTGGAAAAGGTTGTTGCACTTTCAACAACAAAAGCGGAGTATGTTGCTGCTACAGAGGCTAGTAAAGAAATGATTTGGTTACATAGGTTTATGGAGGAATTGGGAAAGAAGCAGGAGAATATCAGGTAGTACTATGACAAAGAGAGTTCCATTCATCCTGCAAAGAACTCAACCTTCCATTAAAATACTAAGCATATACAACTCAGGTACCATTTCATACAATCCATCTTGGAAGATGGAAATTTGAAGTTGGAAAAGATACACACTAGCTAGAATATTGTACACATGTTAACAAAGGGAGTAACCAGAGAGAAACTGAGTTCCTGCTCAGTTTCAGTTGGTCTTCAAGCATGAAGGTGAATATGATAAATTCGCCAAGTCCAAGAAGGATCATAGTCCAATAGATACAACAATGGTGGAGTTGTTGAGATCAGTCTCCAAGTGGGAGATTGTTGGTTGTGGAGCTTGATTATCTTCCTGATTCAGAGGTCTTTGTTTTCCACCGTGTTTATACCCCATGAAGACTTTACACCTCGGAATAATGTACACTCCTCCACGTGGGGGAGTGCAGGGGGACAATGTTCCTTGATGGGGGTTCGGGGGTGAACCACCGAAGGAAAAATTTCCTTGTAAATGTATATTGTAATTTCATAGTAAATATGGACTGTTCATTATAAGGTCACAGATCTAACGATAGAAGTTATTTTTTTCCCTAGAAGGAAATCCTCTTTTATGAGGGAAATGTATTGCGGCTATGTATCATTGTGAATATTCTATTATGAATGAGGATACTGTGAGAGAAAGAAGAGGAAGTTACAACGAGCATGCTGTAGGTTGTATCCCTTCATTTGCTGGATAATAATAAAGGAAGGACCTGGAAATTCCTATGGTGGATGTAGCCCACACTGGGTGAACCACGTATATATGTGTCTCTATTGTATTGTGTATCTTATGTGTTTTATTTCCGCATTTGTTTTATTTTATTAATGCTCCGTGATCCCATTTTTATAACATGTTGTTTCCTCAGTGGTGCTTGATCCAAATCATGCAAGCGTATGAGGTGGTGAGGGGAAAACCTTTGGGAATGGGGTGCATGTGATAGCAGGGAAATGTAACACTCACCTATGGGTGCCTTTGTTGAGGGTGAGCTGCACCTTGTCATGGATGCAAATGTTTCCAAGCCCACTAATTTCCATTTATTCTTTTTATCTTTTCTTTCTTCTTTTAGCTTTCTTTCTTAATGCTGCAAGGAAAGAGTTGATGGCCACTGCCTTGGCTTGGTGACTAACTAGTGGTAGTGTCACCCACAATCATTTCATGGAAATGAGAAGTCTGGCTCCTGATGAGACCCCCTTTCTCTTGGACATGCAACCAATATCCATTACCTTGGCTTGGTGACCAGTTGGGTGGTATTGTCATACCGCTACATGTTCATGGTCATGATAGGCCAACTCATGATGGGACCTCCTATCCACCAACAAATTCATTGAGTGTTTTATTCATATGTGGGTCCCTTTTTCTTGCTAAGGAGAGTTTCATTTCTTTCTCAGGGATCCCTGGGCGAAGCATATTGAAGGTTTAAATTTGGATCTTAAATTTTTCCAGCTACATTCCCCCCTGGGCCTTTAGCTCCTTCTTCCCATGAGTTAAGGTACAACCCTTTCCAGGTGGAGCCTTCCCCAATGCCAAAAAATGTGGATAGATGGAGGGGATAAAGATGGAAAATGGTAAGTATGGAGGGAATGGGAGATGAATCTTCAGAGATCTACTAGGTAACAAACTATCCTAAAGGGAAACCAACTTACTAGAGCACCATGTGAACCTCCCAGGTTTGAACAAGGTAAAGAGCATAAGTCAAGAAAATATTATGAAACACATAAATATTCGATGCAACATGTTTAAATGTTTTAAAAATCAGAGCGATACATACCATGATACCCAGACTAATTACCTCACTGGGAAAGACTCACTGCCATTTCAGGACCAGGCCGATGTGATGGATATTGTTGCTGGTGATATGTGGACTGCACTGAAGAAACAAGGGGCCCTCCGGGGCCATTCTTAATTCATTTGTCTCTAAGAACTCCATGTCTAGGACCTGTGGGCCTCGAGACATGATCTCCTTAGTTATCTCTAGGATAAGGGATAACAACCTCCACCAACAAAGCACATAATTCCTTCCCGGTGACATATAAAATAAACTATAAACACTTTATGACTCCTAATTATGCTCATTGCCACTTACTTTATTTCTTATAGAAGAACAAATAATATGTGTCATTGAGAACTAGATGCCTCGTCTCACCAAATATTGAAAAATTAACACCTCCAAAAATGTTAGGAAAAGCAATAAATTCACATATACAAACCATGCTAAAGAAAAAGAAAATACGTGAAAACATAAACTGAAGGCAAAGCACTAGCCAAAAACAAAACCTACTCTATGGATGGCTTTATTTGAAAATTAATGAAATGGGACTAAGTCTAAAATTTTATTAAAAGCCCTAGATGGGGTGTTAGTGCGATCAACGTGGCAGATGGTGGGAGCAGGCAGCAGCCACCGAGGCACGGAGCCACGTGACGGGCCCGTGCCACAGGCCGCCACCCTCCTTGGTGATTAAATGTTCATTACTGTGACGTGAAGGGGCATTTACGAAGCCCTCTCTCCTTTTTGGTGCTTTTGTATGGTTTGGTTTACAATGTTGGTCATTCACCTTTACTCGCTCCCCACAGAGCTCACTCAGTCGCAGCAATGGCTTGACCCTGGGAGAATTCTCTGGTTTGATGCCGTCCCTGCTCACCCCCCGGCCATACACCTCCACCAGGTGTGCTTGACCTCCTTAGCTAGTCGCACTGGGCACCTTATGATGCGTCCATGGGGAAGATCAAGGAGGGGCTCCCCTTGGAAGCCTCGTCGGCCCTCAGTCTCCCCTTCCGACTCGCCCTCCATTAGTTCCTCCCCTTGCCTTCAATCTGTGCTCTTCTCGGCTTCCTCTCATGTCCCGCTAAACTCGCAGGTCAATTGTATGGAAATGGTCTCCAGGTCACCAAGCTCGCTCTTGTGGCACCGTCTCAACCCTCTGGTGAATCCCACTGACCCCATGCCAGTCCTTAACCCTCTGGAAAATTTAGGCCGCGAACCTTACCCTCACCGTGAGCCTAGGGAGGCCGGACAACAATTCACTGATTCCTACAATGCTGCGTAGTTTAGAGACAGCCTGGCTATCCTTCACGATTTGGTCTTTGGAATCCGCCAGGGGGTGGAGGATCTCCACTACCGCCTACAAGATACAGATGCTAAGGTGGAGATTTTTCTTCAGACCCTCTCCTCCATGCATAAAACTTTTTCCTCGGGCCCGGCCGAAACTACTCCAATGGAGGAGCCTGGTGCAGCTACAGGTCAAGGTCAGGATGAGGTGCAACACTCAGCCGAAAGGGAATGGGAGAAGATCAAGCGAAAGGGCAAGGATGATGAAACCACGGGCGACAAGAATGATGGAAGGCTTTGGGCAGACTAGATGACGTATGTTGAGGAGGAGCCATGGCCAGAAGACCTCTAAGCCACGTGGCTAGATTATCCACCAGGTGTCTAGTTCTATAGTGTTTTCAAGCCTTGTCAGTCCTCAAGTTTTAGATGTTAAACAGTTCGTCTATTACCTTTTTCTTAGACTATTATACTACTTGTGGTGACTCATAGGCTACCTGGACTAGTTTCCCCTCTGTTGGGGCAGTCCAATAACCTCAGCCTGGATATCTTTGTATTTTGATACTTAGCTCCAGTTCTGGAAGGCTCTTAATATATATACTTCTTATTTACAAATTTTTTTTTTATTAAAAGAAAAATAAGAAAAGACATTAACTAACTTTGCTACCCTATCCTAACCTAGAGTGACCATTGAAAAATGTATATTATGTGAAATCGTAATGTCAATGAATCCATTGAAGGATCATAAGACCCATAGGGGGATCACTTTCATGCATTGGTATGGGTAGTTGGGGGGTTTGGAAATGCGATGTTGAAATGATTAAAGCATTGTAAAAATGATTCATAGTAGGAAGTATGAAATGCTTACGGATTTGTGGAAACTTTTGAGCAAAAGATGACTCTAGCCAATCCTCAAGAAAATCATGAAAATCATCATGGTGGTCCTGAAATGTTTGAAGAGAAATATGAGGTGAGTGACATACCTACTGATGAAATTTAATTGGTTGATTTGGAATGATGATCATGTTAGGATATTTAGACACTTAGGAGTTAGTTAAAATTTACTTGGTCTAAATGTGTCATTAGGTAAAAGTGTGTTTCTTAGTGTGTTTCTTTAGTATGCATTTGTAGTTAAGAAATCCAATGGTCACGATATGTTCCCGACATAGAGTGATTCAACGGTTAATATTCTACTCAATCTTAATGGCCATTGATCCATATCTTAACACCCGATTGGTCCATGATATTTATTTAAAGAGCATGGATGGTCATTTTTCGATGATCGATTGTGAGAAACTCTCTTGTAAAATCTCTGTGTAATATTTTTCTTTTGCATTAATAAACTGCTCTAAGTGGCCACGTTAGCTGGGGCCATGGATGTTTCCCCATAGGTTTTACCATGTCAAAACATCGGTGTGTTGATATTTGATCTGATTGTGTGAGTGGTTACTGTTAGCACTAGAAGTCGCCTCTGGATTGCAGAAGAGGTAAGCCCAGTACCCATTAGTTTTATGTCACAATGAATAAATTTAAGGGTGGTCTAATGGAGGCAAACTCAAGAAAATATCACTTTAACTCATAAAACTGGACTGATATGCACATATAGGTGAGGTCTTGATCTAACTTCAGTCAGTAAGTTGGGTATAGTGGTGAGTAGGTAGAAGAACATGAGAAAGTTGTGAAGGTCTGCTATGGAAATTCGATCTTCCAGCAGCCTATGGTGGAAAAGCTTCAGATACAAGATCCTCTTGGATCCGAGAACTTCTAGAAATTGAAAATGCTGTGACAACACTACAATCAAACCTACATTACACCACAGTCACAAGAACTTGACTGGATCATCCATGCCCGAGATTTGAGTATTAGAGGAAAAGAAATGGGAAAGAAGGTTGATTGTTATTAAACAAGAAGTCTCGAAATGCCATACATAACCAGAGAACTAGAGGCTTTACTAAAGCATTATAATTGGGAGATTAGCTCTACCATCGACACTAAATAAAATGGCAAAAATGCCTACATAGACTTTGAATTGGCTCCAAGTGCTTGAGATGCGATCATGTCATGCCTTCAAGGCTTTGCGTTGATGAGATTCTTTGTCGGGCTGTGCATGTAGACGTTAGTCAGACTGCCCATGCATTCTTCTGGCAGACGCGATCTCTGGCCAGACCGGATTGACAAGCCACTTCCACAGTTTGTCCCTCTCTGGCCTTCTATTTAAGGAAGGAGACGATGTCTCACCCACCTTCCATGTTTTCATTAACTTCTTCCTCAAAATTTGAAAGGGCAGAGTCAACGCCTGCACATGGAAGACATGGTGGTCTCTCCTTCGCCATCTACGCTTTGTTGGATGCTTGCAGGGAAATCTGGTATGCAGACGCGGATGCTGACAAGGAGGAGCTAGTGAGGACTCGACGAGGGGATGGGGACCATGTGGAAAGACGCAATAATAGAATGATGCTTGGGAAAGCATGGACGATAGGACGTTGGCACTGAGATGTAAAGACGTAAAGCCAATGTGGCACGAGAAGGTGACATGGAGGAAAAAGGGAGGTTGTAGTGGTGGGTGCAATGGGGACGACCAGTTAAGGTGGAGGTGACGCGGGGGATATATGGCGGGAGGAGAGAGGTGGAGTTGGAAAGGAGATATGATAGGAAGCATGAGTGGAAGACACATGGGAGGAGATGAGAGGGAGAGGTACAAAGGCAGGACAATGATAGGTTGGGGGAATGATGAGTGGAGAATAGGTGTCGGTGGGAGTGAAAGCAGTAAGCCAGGGCAGTAAGTGGTCTACTCGGAGGGGGTGGCTCTGAGTTAACGAGGAAGCACAACGATAGTGGGGGGTTTGCGCTAAAAAACCACCAACTCAGACACCCTGCCCCCTCGTTAAAGGTAGAATATTGGGGGGAGTCTGATATGGATCCTACACCGTAGATATGAGCGTGCAGATATCATTCACCCATATCTACGCGCCCATGCCCAAAACTTAGGATAAAAGGTAGAAAGTGGGTTTTTTATCCCCCCTTTGTGCGTAACTTCACCATGGTGCCCCTTCCTAAGGAAAAAACCTTTGCGTGTAACTTCACCATGGTGCCCCTTCCTAAGGAAAAAAATCCCTTTGACAACATTGTGCTAACATTAAGCTCCATGGGGGATAGAGTCCTCCCTGTGAGGCTCTAAGAACCATTTTGCAGTTTCAGTGCCTTAGTGTTGGGTTGTGGGGTCAGCCACAAAAACAAAAAGAAAATGATATTTACAATGACATGGAGGAGCCATTCATGGCTCAAACAAATAACTTTTTCAGAAAATTCCCATTAACAGGGCCACCAAAAACTTCCTCACCCTCCAAATTCTGCAACCTATAAGTATTATTTGGAAACACCTCAGAAATTTCGAAGGGCCCAATCTAGAGGGATTCAAATTTACCATGCTTTCCCTTGTCCTGCTTGGGTGCATCCCACTTGAGTAATATATCTCCCAGCTGGAAATCCTCTTCTCTTACTTTCCTGTCGAAGGCCTGCTTGATCTTCTGCTGATGATCACGTGCTTTGCCCATCAATTGCTCTCTAGTCTGCTACACTTCTACCAACTCCTATATCCTTCTGATCATATCATCAGGCTCTCCTTGGTAGTCCTGAAAGAATTTTTCCACCGGCAGGGAAAGCTGAGAAGGAAAGATGGCCTCAACTCCATACACAAGTTGAAAAGGAGAGACACCAAGAGACCTCTTGGTTGTCACTCTGTCAGCCCAGAGAGCATATTTGAGCTTTGAATCCCATGCTTTCTTGTTGTCCTCTAGCAATATTTTGATTATCTTTATCAGGATTTTGTTAGAGGACTCTGCCAGTCCATTCCCTTGGGGTTAATAAGGAGTTGAGTGAATCAATGCAATTCCGAACTGCTCACAAAACTTGGTCAATGGTTCAACTTTGAAGGATGCATCATTATTGCTGATGATTCTGTTCGGACAACCAAACCTTGCCATAATATCTTCAAGAAAACCAATGATTACTTTGTGAGAAGCACTCCTTATGGGGATAACTTCTATCCATTTGGTGAATTTCCCCAATAAAGTCCAGAACCCACTACTGAAAGGGTCCTGATGCTACCATAGGATTCAATGGCAGAGACTTGGGTTGCTGCTTCCCAGAGAATTTTTGACATTTGATACAAGCCCTGATCTTTTCACAAACATTAGTGAACAGGCTAGGCTAGAAGTACCCAGTCCTAAGAATTTTATAGGTTGTAGTTCTCCAGAAGTGATGTCCTCCACATAGGCTATCACGAAAATCAAACATAATCTTCTGAGCCTCTTGTGGGTCTAAACATCTCAGAAGCACTCCTAGAGGGTATTTATAGTACAAGACCCGATCAATAAAGCAATATTTAATTGCTTTGAGCTTTATAGCTCTTGTCTTGCTTTTCCCTATTCCATCAGGAGGTCATAAATTTTTCATAAAAAAATATAATATCTTTGTACCAGATGCATTCTGCCAATAGAGGGATGTTCTGAGAAATTTTATCAGACAATTCATCTTGATGATTTTCTGGGAAAGTGTTGATAAAATTAACCCCCAAATATTTACAATTAGACTCAACCAATAGCTTGGCTAAACCTTAGCCTTTAACTAGCTTGGTGGGATTTATTTCCAGATCGAATTCAAGGATTTTGGAAATCCACTTGCTCCTTCTCCCGTCTATGTCAGGCTGAATGAGAATGTCCTTCACATAAGCTGAAGGAACATAGGCAATGATCTTTGAATGCATAACATAAACTCTGAAATATTTGAGAGCTTTCACCAAGGCATAGGCCTGTTTCTCCATGATGTCATATTTCACCTCAGCATCTCTCAGTGCTTTGCTGAAAAAGGAAATGGGCTGCTCTAACCCTTCATCATTCTTCTGCAATAAAACAACTGCCACTGTATCAAAAGAAGCAAAGGAAAAAATCACAAAATCCTTAGAATAATCAGGACTGATTAGCACAGGTGCCTCAGTCAATGCCTTCTTGATTTGTTCAAAATAATTTCTGGACTCAGCAGTCCATTTTTCGAGCATGGCTATGATATGCTTCACTAATTCATAAAAATTTGAAACAAACCTTCTTAGGAAATTAATTTTGCCCAGGAAGGACTGAACTTTCTTCTTGGATCTGGGAAGTGACAAGGTTTGAATAGTTTGTACCCTGCTTGAATCAATCCTGACCCCTTCAACTGTTACTATGTGCCCCAACAATTTTCCCTCCTTCATGGAAAATAGAGACTTTTTGGGATTTAGGGAGAGACCAACCCTCCTGCATTTCAAGAAGACCCTTGTTAGATGATAACAATATCTTTATCAGATCTGGAGAAGACTGTAATGTCATCCAGATAGATGACCAAAATTTTTTCCCTTTCCCCAATGAAATCTATGTCCATGGCTCACTGAAAGGTTGCTCCTGTGTTCATCAATCCAAAGGGAATTTTGGCATACATGAATGTGCCCCAAGAAGTGGTGAAGGCTGTCTTTTCTCTGTCTTCAGGGAGGACAGAGATTGGATTGTAGCCAGAAAATCCATCCATCATGGAAATCCTAGATGCACCTATCACCCTCTGCAATATATGTTTCATCCTTGGCAAGGGGTAATTGTCCTTCTTAGAGCTCCTGTTCAGGTTCTTGAAATCAATGCAGAGTCTAGTTTCTCCATTCATCTTCCTTACTGGGACCAGGTTATATACATACTCAAAATATCTCAAGGGAACAATAATTTGGGTGTTCAACAACTTCTTTACCTCTCTTTCCATGAGAGGAAGCAACATAGGATTTATTTGTCTCAATTTCTGCCTAAATGGTTTAGCCTCCTCTTTCAAAGGGATCTCATGCTCAATGAAACTTGTGTCGTATGTTCTGAGGTCTTCATAGGTCCAAGCAAACACATCAACAAATTCTTTTAATAACTTAGGACACTCGACCCTCTGCTCGTTTGATAATCTACTTGACAACTTAACTAATCTTGGATCCTTCTCTGTGCCAACATTGCGCTCAGCTACATCAGGATCATGATTTGAAACTTTACCCTTTACTGCCACATCATTTCTGTCAAAAAGTCTTTCCAAAGAAACTAGTCCCTTTGGGATGTGATTGCTGGGCAACTGAACAATATGATGATCAACAATTTTGTTCAGAAAAACATCAGTATGAGGATCTATTTTGGAGTCAGGATCTTAATCAATGTGTAATGTATAAAACTCAGCAATAGTTTCCAGGAATCTTTTGATTTCAAGATCATCCTCAAACACTTTCCAATGCTTGACATTGTCAGGTATAGAGGGTCTATATTTCACTTCTACGTCATACCTGAGCTTAGATGGCAGAGGAATTCTGAAATTGCTTGCTGAAACAACCAAAGAATCAGCCATGACATTCTCTTCTCTGGGAACAAATGAAATATTGAAAGCTAAGAAAAAGTTGTCAACCAGATCCCAAACTTCATTTTGATAACTTCTGAGCCGAGGGTGTTTATCTTGATAGATATTTCTGATCTGTTGGAAAATTAACTCAGCATCCCCAAACACTGCTATTTCTCAAATTCCCAATTCCTTTGCAGCCCTCAAACCTAAAATAAGCGCTTCATATTCTGCCACATTGTTGGTAGTTTCAAATTCTAACTTGTAGGATAGATATATGATTTATTGAGTAGGTGAAACTAAGACCACTCCAGCTCCAACACCTTCTCTAGAAGAGGCTCCATCAAAGATCATTTTCCAAACAGAGGTAATCAGAGGAGAATCTTCAAAGAGAGTAATGGACTGTTTCATAATTTCACTAGGATGCTCAGGAGAATCAATGAGCTGCAACAAGTTGGATCCCAAATAGGTATCAAAGGAAAAAATAGGATGGTTGGTGGGGTCAGTGTTACATACCCACTACCTATATCAGATTTTTCCAGTCTTCCGCCAAATCAGAACCCCTAAATATCCATGGAGGCCCAACGTAAGATGGATCTTTCTTTCTTTCTTCATTCCCATGTGATCGCGGGTCACGATCACATTTCAAATAAATGCAGTGTATTTTTAATTTCATGTCTCGGCGCTACGTTAATGTTAAACTGTTCAGCTTTACAACCGTCGAACCCCAATGGGGCTAGCGACCAGCCAATAGGGACGAATCACAACAGGGCTAGAGAACAACCAATGAGAATAGGCTCCGTCGCATGGTTAAGTGGAGTACAGGTGGCAGAGGGGAAAGTGCGACACAATAGTTGACAGGACAGGAGGGGGCCCCACTTCACATGCCACACTATTCCAGACCCCCCCCACCCATTAAATACAGAATGGCAAGGGGGGTCCGGAATCCACTTGAGCGCCGTTGATCATGATGAGTTAATCTCAACCGTTCGAGAGTTGCATGTCCAATTCTGAACCCCCCCATTAAAGGTAGAATGGAAAGGGGGCTCCAGAATGAATCCTCAGCCGTAGATCTGAGTGGGAGGACTCTGGCCATCCAGATCTGCTCGCTACTTACCTTTATGAGCATTCGCTCCCCAGCGTAAAGCTGGCATCTATACCTCACATCGGACGGTCATCCCAGACCCAGGATCCTCCGAGAGGATCCTGACCATTCGTCAGATCCTGACCACATGCTAACGTCTCAAGGTTTATACGTCTGGAATTCGGGGTTTGAGAGCACTAGGTAACATGTCCCTTTGGTATCCCGAATGCCGAAACGCCGACGTGTTGAACGAACCTCAATCAGAGATTAGCCCCTTGGGTTAAGCATTGGTTGATATGACCTCTTCCCATATGACCAAAACCTCTCTTCCGTCGGGATTTATCAAGGTGTGAGCCTGACCTATTGTCAACAGTACTCCCGAATCCCCGATTCTCGATTTCCCAAAACGGGTAATCTCTCGACACGTCACCTCCTTAAATCGGACGGCCCACAACTGCTCTTGGGTTTCTGCCTTGGAGAGTCTTGATCCCTTGTCACCAGGACTCCCGATCTCGTGATTATCGATTTCCCAAAATGGGTAATCTCACAACACGTGGCCTTCGTCAATCGGATGACACAGATTTATCCTGGGGTTTTCATCATGGAAAATCTTGAACTCTTGTCAACAGGAATCCCAATTCCGCAATTCCCGATTTCCCAAAATGGGAGATCTTACGACACATGGCCTTCGTCAATCGGACGACTCAGATATGTCCCAGGGTTTTCACCCCTATACACTGGAGTTTTAACCCTCGGGTAACTCCTGGCGGATCCAACAGCTGTCGGGTTTTTCCAGCCTAGATCTGACGGCTCATAATGGCTCCTACTCATGCATTCTTCCACGACTCCCTGGGCATGGAAAAATCAACAGTCTAGATATTCTCATGGACCCTTAGGGATATACGATCCCGATTTCTTCGCTGCCCACGAGGGCACAGAGAAACCAAAAAGGTAAGGCATTTAACACCCTACTTTCTCTTACCAATCTAATGATCGAGTATGACTGTAGATTTATCGATGGAATCTCGTCCGTCGTTCCACACCTAATTAGGGTTAAGGTACTTAACCTTCCAACTTCTTCCTCTGATCTGATGGTCGGAAGTGACCACAGATCTCTCGATGGGACCTCGTCCATCGATTCGATACTTCATCCTTATACTGCTATGTCAGGTTTTTAAGAGGTTTGTTCCTCCTCGTGCAAGGTTACTAAGGCCTTGCGCCTTCACATTCCTTTTCCTGGTTCTCGAAGGGATTTTCAAGGAAGGTATCTCTATGGGGAGGTTCACCCAGGGTATTATCTGAGGCGGATAAGGGTATCGTCCTCCCGAGAACTAGCCATGAAGTCTGAATGAGATCAATACACATATAAATAATGAATTTATGAGGACACAAGCCATACGTAGTCTTTCCATACAATATACAACTACTAGTACTGATCAAAATACCACATAGACATTCTTATAATGAAAACATTCATAGTTTCACAACTTATGAGCATAATTATCAGAATACATATATTTCAAGATGCCAAAGGAAAAACACTTATCAGAAATAACACTAGGGGTTATGCAACTGCTGAGAGGGGTGCTTGTTTCCACCCAACCGTAGGCTTAGGGAATCCTAGTGAATTTACCACTAGCCACCCCCGAGTTGAGACCACGATGCTATGAGACTGCGTCTCCATTTTCCAGTGACCAAGAGCGAAGGTTGCTATCCTTCCTCTCTACTATCACCCACTCTGCATAATTCCAGAGTTCTCCCCTCGCGTCTTCCCCCGAAATCACTTCTACCCCATGCCTTATCCTCTTGCGAGGTTGCGTGTGGCACGATTTCCCTCGCGCTGATCAGGCCTGACGGCTCTACGGATGGGAGGTTCACCTCCCATCCCTCATTAAACCATCTACCTACCAGCCTGTGAGACATTTAATTCAGGTCCAGTGAGCCACTTTTGGTTCTCCGGGCCAGTGGAGTCCAAATACGGTATTAATTCTTGGTGGAAGTTAACGCCACCTTTCCAGGTGCCTTCCACCGCCATCGTGGTCTCTTTTTTAGCACATCCCCTCTCAGCAGTCCTGCAGTATAAATTCATAATTTTATTACATTTATCGACCTTCTTCATAAGGTCCATTCACATCATACATTCACATTTTCATCAGGCTTTAGCATGGTAATTCCTATATTAGGATTAATTACAAATTTGGGGGAAACAGGGTGTTACAATTCCCTCCCCCTTAAAGGAACACTGTCCTCGGTGTTCTTTCTCAAAACACATGTCATGCCTTTCTTATTTGGCCACTTCAGAAGTCTTGATCTTCGTCATCTTCCTTCAATAATTCCTGGACAACAAGCACATTAATTCACAATTTTGTGCAAAACATCTTACTCATGTTCAAATTTCAAAAGAAAAAGAAAATTTCATATTCTTAGCATAATACTTATCTGTGCAGTTCGTGGATCTGTATCCACATGGTAATTTTGTTATCCATGCTCATCATCCTCCTTGACGTACCCATTGGATGCATAATTCCAATTCAATAGCTCACAAAAGCCATTGTAATTTCATCTTTCTTTCCAAGGTTTCCCCCCCGCACGGGAAACTACCCACTGTGTGTATTATCCTAATAGTTTTCAAAAATTATTAAGGTATCCTCTTCCTTGCGGTCACTCACCCTCCAGGCCCAGGCTTAGGCATCCCCTTCACTATTATACAGTCCCTCGGGTGATCCATATTTCCCTGCCAAGGTTTTCTCGCACAGGAATAATTTTAGAGACTCTATCGAGTCTTACAGTCGAGGTGTCCCTCGGACTTGCTCTGCCGAGGCGTTCCTCCGGCCGGTGTTACCTCAACACAATTTTATTTTAGGCTATCATGACTCATCACAGGGTTTTCATGGATCAGTAGTAGTCATGTTCATCATTTTCAGTTTTGAGAGCCTTCATTTGTTCCCTTCTGAACATGTCTTTTCTTCTCACCTGTATCACAGGTATACAAAATTCATGAGACATCATTATTAATTCTAACTTTCAGAATTTCATTGCAAACCTGTCACCCACAGATTTGTCCAATCTCACAATTTGTTTTTATATTTGTCCCACTCAGGAACCAGACTCATAATTATGGGACTTCCCTTCCCATAACATTTTTGGTCAGCAGGAAATTGGCCTTCCTTATGGGCTTACAACATTTCCATATCCAAGACTCCTTCTTCCTGCATTCATTCCTTAGCTAATCAAATTGTTAGTTCTCATGTACATACATTTTATTGCACATTTACAACATTGTCACAACAATTTCAGAATTGTGCATACTTAACGATTAAATTACTTCCTCAAAAATGAAATACCATTCCTTGCAGTTTGGCTCAGCAGGCAATCGGTCTTTCCTATGGGATTACCTTACTGCCATATCCATGACCCTCTGCTTCTTGCAATTCATTCCTCAATTAGCCAAACAAATTGTTAGATTTTCCATGTACACACACACAC
>JASDQU010099769.1:4112-25797 GCA_032191745.1 Picea mariana | reverse complement strand
GGCATGTCTAGCATATCTGTATGCACTTCATCACATTATCCTTCATGTTTTTCATGAGTGTAACACAATAGTTCTCAATCATTTTCACATCATTACAACCATCGTTATTTTGGTGTCAAAGCATTTTTGTTCATCAATGTACTAACTTCCTCATTCCATAGAAACGTAATGCACAACAAGGAAACAATTGAGGGCTCTCCCTTTCCTCCAATTCTTTCTTCATCGCCTGGGGATTTTCAGCCCAGTCAAGTTATCTCTAAGGTCTCATTGCCTTTCCTTAATCACAGCTTCAACCAAGCTGTATCAATTAAACACACTCATTTATTGAGTTAATCATACTCAGGGGTTTACTGGCCTCTTACCAACCATACTGGTTTCCACAGCTGCTCTTTTTGAGCAGCCTTGGGTTAGGCTCACCTTAACTCTTAGGATATTGCATCATGCTTTAATAGCAACTATCTACTCATAATGAACCAGGAACATGTGCATTCTACACACTTCCATTAGGTTATCATAATGGTCCATATTCAGTTATTAGTCTTCTATTACTTACACGATTCTTCCAAAAATATAATCCAGGATTCTTATACATGGACAGGCCTTGTAGCCCATTGTCCAACCTTCAACAATTATCAGGGTTGTGACTCTATTCTTCTGACAGAGACCTTATATAGTTCCTCCACCAGGAACTCCTTCAGCATGCAACTTCCTTGTTGCAGATCCATCACCACCTGTGATGGCCTCAACCTTGAGTTAGCTTTTTAGTGGTCTACCAACTATTCCCTTAAGGAATATAACATGCATCTTTGTTAACTTACATCTATGATGTACTTAACTGCTTTCATAATCCCAAGCCTTCATGTAGCTATCATAGTTATCTTTCATAGCCTACATACATTTCCATTTTTAAAATTAGTCATCTCAGGATTGTTCACAATCCTTCTCATGTGATCTGCAAAGGCATAAACATTTGCCTCTTATCATGACAACAGGGCATCCTCACTCGTTTACTCTTTCCTTTAATTCTACTGGATTTTCCTAAGGGTATGGAGTACATTCCCTTTAAGCTATCCTTCAAGATACATCCTTCACGACTCTTCAGAATGGAGTCAACCATGCATCCATGGTATTCATTCAATTTTGGCAAGTGTAATTCTTGCCTCACATTTCACTCATCAGGGCCATCATGTTGGGCCTTTAGTATACTTACACTCTTACATCATACATGTGCATTACTTGCACGTTCTATATATCATTCATACCTTACTGGTATGAGTATCAAGCTTCTTAATATGAAGCTCCTCGGTGCATTAACTCATGCATTATTCATCATATTGGCTTAGGCCCTCTCCTCACGTGACCACCGACGGTGACCACGATCCGAATTTAAAAGGCGCTTCGCATTTCGCGATTTCAGAATTCCCGTTGCAAGGAATTCTGTTTCCTTGATTCCCAAAATCCAAAAACCCGAAAGACCAAGGTTAAGGTTTTTCTCGGCTCTTTCATCTACATGACCCTTCGCTCGGAATCTGGAGTCAATTCTCAGACATGCGTCAGGATCCCATATTTCGGCGAATCCGTGGACAAAGCTCCACCGTTTCCCAAACTTCTATTCTATGCTGGCCCGACAAGTCAGGATCCCACGGTCCATATCTCTCTGGCAATCATTGGTCCTGATTAACTTGGTGATTTACCTGGCGTGACTTTGGGAAGTCTACGCTTCCATTTTCCCCATAGATGAAACCTCGAAGCTCTAAATCAACGGCTCTCGTTGATTCCGATCTAACGGGTATTATTCCTTCTGAGCTTATGAGTGATGAGAGGTTATCAGCCTTATCTTCCCCATTGATTAATTAGGTCTAACAGTCACCAACGGTTCTCCGATCGACGGTTGTGATCATGTCACGATTTCACATTTCACGACCTCGAGACTTCTATTATGGAGAACTTCGAATCCTTCGATCTCTAGAATTGCAAAATTATCTCTGGACGATCAATGGTCCAATTCGCTCCTTAATCAATGGCTATGATCTTTTTGCGAATTTCTCATTGCTTCTCCCAAGCCTTTTGGTCTTGCGAAATTCCAGTATCTCCTTGCAACTAACCAGTGTGCTATTTCCTCAGATCGAACAACTTGAAACGTTTCAGTTCTTTCTGAATGGATCTTGACTCTAGATCCCATCCAATCTTCAAAAATCTTTTCTGAAGGATTTCTCCTGCTATATCTTTTTATATTTTTAAGTTACTTACAGGACTAATCTCATAGTCCTAACTCATACGGGGGTTACCCTCTCTTTATGGAAACGACCAACAAGGGTCACTCTTGGGAATTAGCAACAGTCCCAAAGGATTCCTCAAATAGGTTATCCTCACTGTCGATTCTAACCATTATAGGTTAGGTAAATATGACCCTACATATTTTCACTAGTCCTCTCAATCATGAGGAATTATATGCTCAGGGTTTAGTCTCTTAATAATACGGTGGTCATAGCTTTCTAAGGATCCTACCAGTCCTTACCAGATTTCCCAAATCATGAAGGGGTTCTTCCTTTGGGTATTAATCCTTACCTAACCAGCCATCTTAATCACACGAGACTCTACTTGCTTTAGTAGGTAGCCATCGTTACACTAAAACAGAACAACTCAGTTCATGTCCCTTGTCCGGCTCGTGCAGCTTCATAGCACAATTTGTTCCACCTCTGTTATATTGCACTCAGATCTCATCTATAATAATGATCAGTGCACCCCTACTCTTATGAGAGTAGTTACCATTTTAACAGAGGGGGTTATAGAAATTTCCAAATTATAGTTTCATTCTGCAGTCCTTCTCTTTAAAGAGAAACGCAGATAACAATATCTTCTAACGTGGCTCGTGCCTGATCCTAAGCATGCCAAGTGTTGTAACCATTCTCTGATACCACTTTGTCACATACCCACTACCTAAATTGGATTTTTCCGGTCTTCCACCGAATCAGAACCCCTAAATATCCATGGAGGCTCAGCGTAAGCTGGCTCTTTCTTTCTTTCTCCGTTCCTATGTGATCGCGGGTCACGATCACATTTCAAATAAACGCAATGTCTTTTTAATTTCACGTCTCGGTGCTACATTAATGTCAAACCGTTCGGCTTTACAACCGCCGAACCCCGATGGGGCTAGCGACCGATCAATAGGGACGAATCCCAACAGGGCTAGAGAACAACCAATGAGAACAGGCCCCATCGCACGGTTAAGTGGAGTACAGGTGGTAGAGGGGAAAGTGCGACACGATAATCGACAAGACAGGAGGGGGCCCCACTTCACATGCCACACTATTCTGGACCCCCACCCATTAAAGACAGAATGGAAAGGGGGGTCCGGAATCCACTTGAGCATCGTTGATCATGATGAGTTAATCTCGACCGTTCGAGAGTTGCGTGTCCAATTTCGGACCCCCCCCCCCATTAAAGGAAGAATGGCAAGGGGGTTCTAGAATAAATCCTCAGCCGTAGATCTGAGCGGGTGGAATCTGGCCATCCAGATCTGCTCGCTACTTACCTTTATGAGCATTTGCGCCCCAGCGTAAAGCTGACATCTCTACCTCACATCGGACGGTCATTCCAGACCCAAGATCCTTCGAGAGGATCCTGACCATTTGTTAGAGCCTGACCACATGCTAATGGCTCGAGGTTTGTACGTCTGGACTTCGGGGTTTGAGAGCACGGGGTAACATGTCCCTTCGGTATCCCGAATGCTGAAACGCTGAAGTGTTGAAGGAACCTCAATCGGAGATTATCCCCTTGGGTTAAGCATTGGTCGATATGACCTCTTCCCATATGACCACAACCTCTCTTTCGTCAGGATTTATCAAGGCGAGAGCCTGACCTATTGTCAAAAGTACTCCCGAATCCTCGATTCCTGATTTCCCGAAACGGGTAATCTCTCGACACGTCACCTCCTTAAATCGGATAGCCCACAACTGCTCCGGGGTTTCTGCCTTGGAAAGTCTCGATCCCTTGTCACCAGGTCCCGATCTCGTGATTCTCGATTTCCCAAAATGGGTAATCTCGCGACATGTGGCCTCCGTCAATCGGACGACACAGATTTATCCTGAGGTTTTCATCATAGAAAATCCTGAACTCTTGTCAACAGGAATCTCGATTCTGCGATTCCTGATTTCTCAAAATGGGAGATATTATGACACGTGGCCCTCGTCAATTGGACGACTCAGATCTGTATCGGGGTTTTCACCCCTATACACTGGAGTTTTAACCCTCGGGTAACTCCTGGCGGATCCAACGACTGTCAAGTTTTTCCAGCCTAGATCTGACGGCTCAGATTGGTTCCTACCCATGCATTCTTCCACGACTCCCTGGGCATGGAAAAATCAATAGTCTAGATATTCTCATGGACCCTTAGGGATCTATGATCCCGATTTCTTCGCTGCCCACGAGGGCACAGAGAAACCAAAAAGGTAAGGCGTTTAACACCCTACTTTCTCTTACCAATCTAACAGTCGGGTATGACTATAGATTTCCTGATGGAATCTCATCCGTCATTTCACACCTAATTAGGGTTAAGGTACTTAACCTTCCAGCTTCTTCCTCTGATCTGATGGTCGGAAGTGACCACAAATCTCCCGACAAGACCTTGTCTGTCGATTCGATACTTCATCCTTATACTACTATCTCAGGTTTTTAAGGGGTTTGTTCCTCCTCGTGCAAGGTTACTAAGGCCTTGTGCCTTCACATTCCTTTTCTTGATTCTTGAAGGGATTTTCAAGGAAGGTATCTCTATGGGGAGGTTCACCCAGGGTATTATCTAAGGAGAATAAGGGTATCGTCCTCCCGAGAACCAGTCATGAAGTCTGAATAAGATCAATACACATATAAATAATGAATTTATGAGGACAAAAGCCATACGTAGTCTTTCCATACAATATACAACTACTAGTACTGATCAAAATACCACACAGACATTCTTATAATGAAAACATTCACAGTTTCACAACTTATGAGCATAATTATCAAAATACATATATTTCAAGATGCCAAAGGAAAAACACTTATCAGAAATAACACCAAGGGTTATGCAACTACTGAGAGGGGTGCTCGTTTCCACCCAACCGTAGGCTTAGCGACTCCCAACGGATTTACCACTAGCCACCCCCAAGATGAGACCATGATGCTGTGAGATTGCGTCCTTGTTTGTCAGTGAGCAGGAGTGAAGGTTGCAATCCTTCCTCTCTACTATCACCCACTCTGCATAATGCCAGAGTTCTCCCCTCGCGTCTGCCCTTGAAATCGTTTCTACCCCATGCCTTATCCTCTTGCGAGGTTGCGTGTGGCACGATTTCCCTCGCGCTGATCAGGCTTGACTGCTCTACGGATGGGAGGTTCACCTCCCATCCCTCATTAAACCATCTACCTACCACCCTGTGAGACATTTAATTCAAGGCCAACGAGCCGCTTTTGGTTCTCCAGGCCAGTGGAGTCCAAATATGGTATTAATTCTCGGTGGAAGTTAACGCCACCTTCCAGGTGCCTTCCACCGCCATCGTGGTCTCTTTTTCAGCACATCCCCTCTCAACAGTCCTGCAGTATAAATTCATAATGTTATTACATTCATCAACCTCGTAAGGTCCATTCACATCATACATTCACATTTTCATCATGCTTTAGCATGGTAATTCCTATATTAGGATTAATTACAAATTTGGGGGAAACAGGGTGTTATAGTCAGATTCATCGCTGATAATGTAGGCCAACTGAGCTTCCCTGTAGAGTCTTCTATGCCCCCCTCCAAACACATGAATAGTAGCATATGTGAGGTCCATCTGTAATGTTCCCCCATGTCTCTTTATCCAAGATCTTGACAAGAGCATGCCGAACTTGAGGGGAACATAAGCGACCACAATATCCATGACCATACTTTTCATGGGAAACTGAAACATGGTCACGACTAGATCTTTGATGACCCCAAGCCACTTTACCTTCCTAGAATCAAAAGAATACAAATCATGATAATCTTTTGTGATTTCTAATCCAAGTTCGTCCATGACAGTTTTGGGCATGAGATTATGAGATGCCCTTAAGTCCATCAAACAATTATGCAACACATTATCATGTATGTTCAGAGATGTATATAAGGGAGGGGATGAATCATCTTTATATTCTATCATAGGACCTAAGATGACTGCTGGATTTTCATCCTGAAGGTTTACTGAGTCTGTGGAATGTGAAGATGGCTTAGATTGCAACAACTTAGAGAGGGATTTATTGAAATCTTCATGTTTGACCATCTCTAAAAGGGGAACAAGGATTTTGATCTTTTGAATTTCATGCTCAAAGTTTAAATAGGAGGGGGTCAGGATTTCTTTCATTTATGGGACATGACCTTTGGATAATGGTGAGGGGCTCTGTGATTTCTTTTCCTTGCTACTGTTTGCTACGTATTTAACAAGCTTTTCTGCTCTGGAAGGCTGATCGAGGATGTCAGACTTCCCTTCTTTCTTCTTAGACCTGAGGTTGTATTTACTGGGATTGCCATTGGTCTCTTCCCCCTTACTTAGCTCATTTATTTGGTTGTCCATGAAAGACTCCTCGTATGCAGATTGATTTAAATGGGGGAAAGGGGATGTGTCTCCAAGACAATGGATTTCGGGATCAAGCTCTTCTTCCTCCCTATCCTCCTCAACAACAAGGTTATTTTGGAGAGGGGTTTAGATTTTATGATCATCCCTATCTCTGTTTCTAGGCTCTCTTGGGAGTATCTGAGGGGTAGTATTTGGTCTTCTAAAGTTACCCCAGTTATTAGTATTTTGGGCACTCTTATAATTCTTCTTCCCTTCAAACTTCATCTTCTCCATTTCTGCAGAAAGATGTTTTACCATCTTGGTCAGTTCATCTACTTGAAGATGGGATGCAGAGGAACTAGAGGTCAAAGATTCATATCTCCCCCTTCCTCTATCTCTATTAGCCTTATTTATGAGCCTGTCAACTGCCAATACATTGGATTCTACTTCTAGGGCTGCATCTTGCATATGAGCCAAGGAAGTAGATCTTCTTTTTCTTAATAGGAGGCAGAAATCAGGGTCAAAAGCACTAGCATATGTGATTTTAGAAGAGGATTCTGTCGGCTTTATCTCAGCAGGGATCTTATTGTACATTTTGATGAATCTCTTGGAGAAGTTAGAAACATACTCTCCCTCTTTTCTCTTTAAAGATACGAATTCTGTGATATAATACATAAAGTCCTTTTTATCCCCTCACTATCTCAAGAAAACATCATCTAAAGCCTCAATCCCAACAATGGATCTACGGGTCAACCCACTAAACCATTTCCTAGCCTCACCATCAAGACTCTGGACAAAGAATCTCATCCACACATCCTCGTTTTCAATATTTAGATTGTCTACATATCTGTAGAAGGAAACACGATGTTCTTCAATAGTTATGTCTTCTTCTCCAGTGAATTTGGGCATGTATTTCAGGTAGTATCCAGCAGGGAGAGCATTCATTGGCTGAGGCAAGACAAGAGGGGCATATTTCACAGCCACTATGGCATCCATTCTATTTCTAGGGGGATTGACACCTACCATAGGGATGATATTTGGGGGAGAATCGAGAGGATATGGAGTTCGAATAGAGGAGGCTGGAACTGAGCTTCTTGGAGGAAAGGGAAACAACAGAGGATTTGGGGAAAAAACTATAGGGCTTGAGGGAACAGAGGTTTCCCTCTCTGTAAGACCAACAACTCTAACAAGAGGAGGGGTGGTAAAGCCTGGGGTGGGAAAATCTTCTGAGGTCCTGGGTTTAAACCACGATACAACTTCAGGGGAGATAGGAGTGACAATGCTTTCTCCTTCCAATCCAGGACCAGGAGAGGAGAAATCAACATGAACACTCGCAAAATTTAAAGTTCGGGAAACTCCAACAGAAGGTATAACAGGAGAATGAGAAGCAAAAATTGGAGTTCCTATAGGAGGATAATGAAAATCATCAGAAATACCTAGTTCAGTAGTAGAAGTACCTTCTTGAAGGGCCTTTCCCTTTCTGATAATTTTCTCTGGGTTAACTTCAGGAGTTTCTAAAGGAAACTGTGGAGTAGACCTCATGTGTCTACCTCTGGAAGCTACATCTGAAATAGTGGAGTCGCCTTAATGGAGTCACCAGGTGCAAAATGCATTCTTGAATGGTTCTGATGTCTAATGCACCTTCAGAATAAGAATCTCATTGTCATTCTATCCTAGGGAAAATATTCAATTCATCCCTGAAAACGACACCATACATGTTAGCACTAGAAGTCACCTCTGGATTGCAGTAGAGGTAAGCCCAATACCCATCCGTTTTATGTCACAATGAATAAATTTAAGGGTGGTCTAATGGAGGAAAACTCAAGAAAATATCGCTTTAACTCAGAAAACTGGACTGATATGCATAGATAGGTGAGGTCTTGATCTAACTTCAGTCAGTAAGTTGGGTATAGTGGTGAGTAGGAGGAAGAACATGAGAAAGCTGTGAAGGTCTGCTATGGACATCCAGTCTTCCAAGAGCCTATGGCGGAAAAGATTTAGATACAAKATCCTCTTGGATCTGAGAACTTCTAGAAAATGAAAACGCTGTGAAAACACTACAATCAAACCTACATTACACCACAATCACAACAAATCGATTGGATAATCCATGCATGAGCTTTCAGTATTAGAGGAAAATAAATGGGAAAGARGGCCGACTATTATTAAACAAGAAGTCTCGAAATGCCATACATAACCAGATAACCAAAGGCTTTACTAAAACATTATAATCAGGAGCTTAGCTCTACCATTGACACTAAACAAAATGGAAAAAATGCCATTTACTTTGAGCTGGCTCCAAGTGCCTCAGACACGATCATGTCATGCCTTCAAGGCTTTGCATTGATGAGCTTCTTTGTCGGGCTGTACATATAGACGTTAGTCAGAGTTCCCATGCAGTCTTCTGGAAACACGATCTCTGGCCAGACTAGACTGACAGGACACTTCCACAATATGTCGCTCTCTGGCCTTCTATTTAAGGAAGGAGACGATGTCTCACCCACCTTCCATGTTTTCATTAATTGCTTCCTCGGGATTTGAAAGAGTAGAGTCAAATCCTGCACTTGGAAGACGTGGCGGTCTCTCCTTCTCCATCTGCGCTTTGTTGGATGCTTGTGGGGAAATCTGGCATGTGGACATGGATGCTGACAAGGAGGAGCTGGCAAGGACTCGAGGAGGTGATGGGCGACCATGTGGAAAGACACACTAGAGGAATGATGCTTGGGAAAACATGGACGACAGGATGCTGGGGCTGATATGTAAAGACATAAAGGTGATGTGGCACATGAAGTTGACGTGGAGGTAGAAGGGAGGCTGCAATGGTGGGCGTAGTGGGGATGACCAGTTAAGGTGGAGGTGACACAGGGTACATATGGTGGGAGGCGAGAGGCGAAGGTGAAAAGGAGATATGACAGGGAGCATGAGTGGAAGACACATGGTAGGAGATGAGAGGGTGAGGTACGAAGGCAGGATGGTGATAGATAGGGGGAACGATGAGTGGAGGACAGGTGTCGGTGGGAGTGAAAGTGGTAAGCTAGGGTGGTAAGTATTCTACTCGGGGGGGGAGGTGGTAATAGGTTTTGAGCGGGGGGGTTCGATTTATTGAGGAAGTGCCACGATAGTGGGGGGCTCGCGCTAAAAAACCACCAACTCATATCCCCCCACTTGTTAAAGGTAGAATGTTAGGGGGGGTCCGATATGGATCATGCATCGTAGATCTGAGTGTGTAGAACTCAACCTCCTAGATCTACGTGCACCTTAGCACAACGTGCTTGGGCCCAAAACTTAGGATAAAAGGTAGAAAGTGGGTTTTTTACCCCCCCTTTGCGTGCAACTTCACCATGGTGCTCGTTCCTAATGAAAAACATCCCTTTGACAACATTGTGCTAACAGTTACTAAAGATGTTCGTCCTCTGTTGGAATACATGTGTTGTCGAACATGGTATCAGAGCCTGTTTGAAGACCCGTCCTTGTTGTAGATCGAGATCGTGAAGATAAGTTAGATCATCTCCATTTTCTGCCATTTCCATACATTTATGGAATGAGAGGATTGTTCCATTGCATCCGAAGTGCACGTTTCATTCAGGAACACTTTTTCATTTCACTCGAAAAAGTTTCTGTTTGCCCAAGATACGACCATTTCAGTTAGATCCGGAGGTATAAAGCCTGAATACGCCATTTTTAATTTTTTGCAGAGTATTATTTTGGTTTAATATTATTTGTTTCCAGGTTTATACTCTTTTAGATCTGTGTATTCTCTTTTCCCTGCGCCCTGTGTGATCTCGACGAATAAGAAACATATAGGAAAAGGTGCATTTTCTAAGTAAGCTAACCGTTGTTGTCATCAAGAAACAAAAAATTTTTCTTGTGTGAAAAGAGTTTTTTTCTGCACGCTCTTTGTTGGGCCCGAGATATGATCATTTTCATGACGGTTATTATACATTTTTGCCACATGTACATATGCGTTTTTCATCTTTTAAAGGATCTTTTTGAAGAATTTTATGATAAAATGGTATGATCGGCATAAGGTATGTGTAACTCATGTTTAATGATTGAATCAAGTATAATTTATCACGTTTTTATGCTTCCAAGAGTTAATTCACGTTTTTTCTGGTGTTACAAGGCAAAAACACACCATTTTCTGGTTCCGACACTTGATCTGGCACTCGTTCTGGCACTTGTTCCAACACTTGATCCGACACTCATTCCAACACCCAGTATTGCACAAAAACGCAAGGTGAGTTGGCGGTTATGGCATTGGTGGCCAGTGATGGACAAAGCGGGCACATGGGTTTTGTTTATCCTTTCCCCCTCCAGCTACTAAGCTCCTGAAAACTCGAATTCAGTTGTCCAAAGAAGGTGATTATTGGCTTGCTCCATTAATTTGCTGAAATTAGAAGTGGTTAGACCCTCCTGAGGTCGACCACTTGGGTTGTAAGCTTATAAATACTGATAGTATGCTCAGTAGATTGTTAACCAAGTAGAAGAGCTAGTGTATTAGAGACAAATTCATTTTTTCTCCATTTTGATATTTTACATTGCCGAAATTGTGCCAAAATCACGTTTTCAAGCTTTAGTGGTGGATTCACCTTGTTAAGCTCGTGGTGTGATTTTAGAGAGTGACCACGACTTGTTGGGGGGCCCACCAGCAGTCTGGTAACTGTGTGTGTGTTGTTTATGTATTTCATCATTTAAATTGTTCTTTTATTTTCTGTACATGCATGTTTTATTGAGTTAATTAGCTTGATGCAATTTAATTGTTTTATTGCTCTTTTGAAGGTTAGTGTGATGGATTATGTTAGCATGAATTAGTTTTGTAGATTAGGAATGGATCTGCAGATCCATAGACTAACCCCATGAGCAAGTTAGAATTTAGATTATGCTTTCTTTCATAATTTTATAAATAAGCTTAAAACAAATTTTTTAATTAGAATAAAATAGAATTTTATCTGGGTTTTCTTTGACAAGAATTTTGATGGATGGATAGATTTCATTTCAATTTTTAGTTATATCTGTTGCTTACTTCAGTTTTAGATAGAGTTCATTTGCTTAGTTGTTGGTTGACATAATTGTCAATTTACTTTTTAATATCATAGTTTAAATTTCTGTTTTTAATTCATTTCGTTATTATAGTTTGAATAATTAAAGTAGACATAGCATAGTTTCCCTTTACACAATTTCTTTTCATAGATTAAAGTGCAATTAAATTTCTTAGTTAAATAATGATGATTGCATTATGTTGTTGATGGTTTGCACATGAATATGCAGGGTATTTAACATTATTTCTGTTATGACTAAGTTTTCATTGGATTGTTTAATCCATACCTTTCATTTTTCCATTGAGATTAGTGTCGAGTTTATACCGTTGGAATTGTCCTTTGCTGTCAAGTGTCATTGAGATATCATCTATCACCACCAAAGGCATTCACACAACCACTAGCATTATATTTGAGTGTCATAAGATTAAAGCTAGTTTCTTGCTTTTGTAGATTAGAAGAGATAGTTTCTTGTTTTCGTAGATTAAGGTAAAGCATTTAGTTGTTAGTTCTCCTTGTTTTCAATAGAATAGATTTCCTTTCATGCATTGCATTGAGCATTTAGATTTCCTTTCACGCATTAGAAATATTTTTGCATTAGGCATTTAGTCCACTTGTCTCTTAGGCTAGATAGTTGTTCAATGAGAAGTCTTTGCTTACTTGTCCATTTGCTTTAGTAGGATAGATAGTTGTCTTTTGCTTGAATAGATTAGTTAGGTGTCTTTTCTTACTTGTCTATTTTCTTTAATAGGTTAGATAGGTGCTTTTTCTTACTTGTTTATTTAATTTCTTTCATAGGGTAGTTACTCATTGGATGTAGGTTGGCAAGTTAAAATAGTTTTCTTTTGTCATTTGCTTATTGGTATGCTTAGATAGTTGCTTATTGATTATTGTTGAACTAGTTTTCTTTACATAGGGTTTTTACTTGCTTTCTTAGGAACTATCCATCGATCCTTGGCCAAAAGATACTTAGGTTACCTAGTTTCCAATTGCTTAGTAAGGTTTTCTTATTCGATAGTTTTTCTTAAATAGATCAACCTTAGATAGCTACCTTCATTAGTTAGACCATACTCCTACCAACCTTCTACCTTTGGCATATATTTTGCTACAAATCTAAGTTTACTTACCCCAGGTTGACAATTTAAATTGAGGGTATTTTAGTGTCTTTTTTAGTACATATAAATCACCTAACATTTTGACGCCATTGCCGGGGAGTTCTCTCAAGGTAAGAAGTAGTTAGGAATTAGATCATTTCTAGACCTTAGCATTAGTTTGGTGGCGGGGGAACTTTAAGACAAGAGGTAAGAACTCGCGCATCTGCTATAGCAGGTTCCCCCAAACCCAATAGTAGTTTTTCTTTTTTCTTTTTCTTTTTCATGAATAGACCTAGGAAACAAATGGTAGCTTTTTATTTTTATTCTTGCTTTCTTTCATGAAAAGACCTAGAGATGCAAAAGGTAGATACATTAAATCTAAATTAGACCTTTCAACCAAGGTTCCTTCCGACCTTTTTGGGGGAAGGAACGTTCCACTCATAAACTCCCCAGACTGATACTGGAAAACAAGAGCTAGCTCAACTCAAACAACTAAAGTAGTCTCTGAAGAGACTAACACAAGGAGCACTATAGAACAATAAATTGAAGCATCAATAATAGTGGGACAAGAGGCAAGACCACTCGAGCCTTCTGCAGAACAATACAACCTTTGTTTTCTTACCACCATTAGGAGATCCTAACTTTTTGGACATCATCTTTGTGTGAACCAAGTTTTATCAAATGGAAAGATAAACTCAGAAGCAACCATTAGCTTTAGGGAACTTTCTCAAATCCTAGCAGTAGCTGGGAATTCTTCTTTTCAAGAAGAACATATTTTGGTAGCAGCCAAGAACTTGTCTACCTCTCTGTAAATATTAGAAGAGTCAAGGTCCTATGAGCTACAATATGATTTTCCTTGTCAAAATGCGAAGGAAGCCGAAACATTATGGAATACATCCAATGGAGAGCAATCATTAAGACCTAAGATTGAGGAGTTCTCAACATCCATCTCAGCATATCCTTTATGTACTTTAGAAATCAATCATTGAGAAGAAGAGGATTTGCATAGCATGATGAAGGAGAGCATAGAAATTACTGTTGATAAACATCAAGATTACATTGAAATTTGGTTTCAAGAGGTCATCATGCCACAATACTATTCTGTTCTTCAACACCTTCTGATGCCAAAACAAGTAGGTTGTTTGGTTCTTCATATCCAGGTAATCACTGCGGAAAAATTTTCATGTATGGATATGAGTATGTTTCTTATCTTGCTCCGCACATGGTTGCATTGGAAGAGCTCTTACACTTGAATAAATATTTTCCCTTTCTTTTCAGGTAGGGTAGGATAGTAACTAAAAGTTTCATATTGTTAGTTTAGTTTAGAGTCTAATGCAACCTCATTTTACATTTTTTTTAAGAACTATGAGATACATGTTCCTATGACTTGATCTCATTGATCTCATTAGTTTATTACATTTTAGAGTGTGGTTTTTGTAAACAGTTTTAGAGATCTTTGTAGGTATCTATTTCACTAGGAGTAGATAGTTTCAAAAAGACATAAAATAAGAGTTTTTCTTCAAAACATTGCTATACTTGAACCTTGTTGTCTGCTAGGCATCAAATGAATAATGACTTGCTGTAATTAGCCATATTTTTGCAAAGACTTCCATCTTCTTTTTCTCAAGGCATCTTAAATAGCAGTTGCTCTTGAAACTCTTCACCGCTGTATAAGGAAGTGATATCATAACTATCAAACCTAGAGGTCTCTCGTACATTTTTTCCAAGAAACCTGAGTAAGTGAGTCAAGTGTCTTTATCAAAGAGTAACAAGGAGGTCTTATTAGCAGTTAGTCATGGAAACATCACAATAAATTACAAAAGAAGAAAGTAAGTTGAGCTTAGAGATACCTTTCTGTTCTTTCTCAATGGTACCATCCACTACACACTATATAGCTTGATTATATCATATCTTTAGATAGGCCACGTCCGCTTAAGTACCCCTTACATCAGGAAAATTACTAAGGAATATAACGGAAAGTCATCCTCTAACATAAATACCATCCCAATTGAAAAAAAGAGAAAGAAAAAGTTGTTTACAAAGCTGTTCCCCCATCTTCTTGCATAAGAAATCTTATACTAAAATCTTAAAGGATGAAGGGCTAGTCTCTGAGGGTTTAAGAGGCTAACCCGTCGGGATACTGAATAGGTCTGCTGGTAGCAGGTACCGGCCTGTGGTATGACTAGGTAAACCCAGTGGAGTACTGAACATGCTTGATGGCAGCGGAGCATTCTACCTAGAGAGGATGGTAATCTGCCACAAATAAATAATAAATTTAAACTTGTCCCGATGTACGACATTACTTGGAGACAAAGCTGACATGAAGTATGTGTGGTTAAGATAAGGTTAATGAATCTCAAACACTTGCCATTGGAAAATAACTCTAAGACTATCTTGAAACTCTCTTGCCTACCTCTTCTTATCTATATTTAGGATGTTTTATCCTATAGGTGGGGACATCTTCTAACTGTCTCGTCAAACCAATCTGTGAAATTTATCTCTACACTTAACAAGCTGTAAATCTCTATCTATTGGGAGAATTGACTGGTTTCCTATATTTTTGATTGCGAGGTTTCATAATACTTAGGTGCAGGGAAGGGGTTCATGAGTTTACAAGTGATAACACTGCCTAGAAGAAGTACATCTTTGTAAAAATTCATGTATTGTTTTCATGATCCAGGTTATTACATCAACAATCATTTTATTTTTGAAGTGCTAAACTCTTGTGTGCTATAAATTGTTGTATATGTCATTAACAGACCACTCTGTTGGTTTATTTTTGTTACAGGTTGTTCATTGTAGGTTTAACATTACATGTTCTATGCAAGTGGATTATGTGAGCACGATGGAAAATAAAATAATAATGGATCACTCTTATCTTGCCTCTACTCCTATTCACTGTGTTCATGGTCTCTGAGGAATCAATTGCCTCAACCACAAAGCTCCCAAGGGTTGGAGACCATTGGTTTAAACACCACTAGTTGCCAAGAGAAAGCTATAACAGGGTTTTCAAAACCAAATTTCAAAACATATCTAGAACTAAGGGATACTCCAAGGAGTGGATAAAAGAGGAGCTAATCAACCCTCTCATAGTCATCACCAGGTAGATACTCTATCTTTAAATCTTGTCACTTTCAATCATTAGCTCGCTTTCAGTTCAACATGCAATTGAATTTTCCATTTTACTTCTTAAAAAGTATTGAGAGGATGTATTCCCAAGTAAGGAAGGTTGTAACCAATCCCCAAGAAGCCTATTGCTAATTCATGGCACGAGGACGTGCCATATCTTCAGTCTGGGGGGAGTTTCCTGAGCTTATGAAAAGAGGGTTAGCTGTTTGAATTGTTACATATTGATGACAGACAATAAAAATTCTCCTGTTCACCATGCCTACTAGTACAAACCAAGGCTTTTTTTAGTATTTGTCAGTCTGTCAGTCACCCGTGATTAAGTTTACTCTTTCATGTGATTGATAGGGGTTATTAGGTCAAATTGTTATATTTTCAAAATAAAATTCTCAAATATAATTTGACATATCTTGGTTGTAAAATTGTCATTAGTGTGTCTAGGTGTCATTACTACTCCCTCCACTCATACACGGCCATAATTTTTCATCATGATCATGTCATCATCCCTTGTCATAAATATTCCAATGATTGTCTTGGTCAACGTTCTACTTCAAAATTGGTTTCTGAATTAAGGAAGATGAATTTGACAAAGGTGAAAGAGGTTTTTGTCAATAATAGACCAAGAAACAAAAACCTTCTTCAGTTTATGCACATGTGTTATCATTTGAGATAAATCCCCCAAATACAATCTCTATAGGAGGGTTTCTGCACATTTGGACAACTTGACTTCAAGATAGTTTTTCAGAGGTTTGGAGAAGGAATCTGAAGTGTTTGATGGTTCCATTGTGTAGAAGACATCATAAAATTTCCACCCATACCACTTTCAGCCAAAATATCCTCTGGGAAGGCCTCCAAAATCCCTATCAAAGACCATGCTGTGCTTCTGCTAAGAGCACGCTGTGCTTCTACAAGTTTTGAGTAACCAACTTCAAGCTGAGATTCTGAACAAATAGGAATGTAATTTTGAAACCTGTACGAATTTTTTGTTTATAACATACCAAAAAACAATAACCTCTCTCAGTTTGTGAATATACTTTATGGTTTGGGATATATTCTATCATCTTCGAGGCCTATGCCTTCAGAAAATAAAATACTCTGTTTTTCCTGTTTTAGTCATATTTTCTTTTTGTGTTTTCCTAACAACTGGAAGTGAAGTTTTGAAAAACAAGAGAGGTTTTTATCAAGGACATATTAAAAAACAATAACCTCTTTTTTTTTTTTAAAATATATATTATGGTTTTGGATATATTCAATTATCTTAGAGGCCTAGTTTTTCATAAAATAGAACACTCTGTTTTAGTCATATTTTTGTTTTGTGTTTTTCTAATAACTGAAAGTGAATTTTTGAAAATAAAGAGAGTTTTTTTTCAAGGACATATTCAAAAACAAAAACCTCTCTCAGTTTTTATACAGGTTTTATTATCTTGTAGTTACAGGTGTCACTTTGATACCTATTTTTCATAAGTTTGCCATGCCAAAAATTGTTGCGCTTATGGGAAATCACTTTTGGAACTAATTTTGCAGAGGTAAAATTGTTGTTTTGCATGAATGATCAAGGTTATAATATACATCTCAAGGCTTCCTCACATGTCATCAACAACCTCCAAAAACTCCAAACCCTCCAGTTCAAACTTAGAGAGAATGAAACACTAAGTTGTCATTTACGCCATAATAACATTGTCCTACAAGCCAAGATGAATTCTCTACAGCGTTAGGTTGATGATATTGCTGCCACCAATAATAGTCCCTGGATGCAATTGAAACACCACAAAAATCCAAAGTCAAAATCCCCCGGGCAAGAGGGAGAAGCTTCTAAAGCTAATCCACCCCCTCCTTCGCAAGTTAGTCATAAAGGGCAATTTCTTTTTGTTTGCAGTGGGACCTGCAAAATATTAAGTGTGGGGGTAATGTTGGGCCCGAGATATGATCATTTTCATGACGGTTATTATACTTTTTTCCCACATGTACATATGCGTTTTTCATCTTTTAAAGGATCTTTTTGAAGAATTTTATGATAAAATGGTATGATTGGCATAAGGTATGTGTAACTCATGTTTAATGATTGAATCAAGTATAATTTATCATGTTTTTATGCTTCCAAGAGTTAATTCAGGTTTTTATAGTGTTATAGGGCAAAAACACACCATTTTCTGGTTTTGGCACTCGTTCCGGCACTTGTTCTGGCACTCGATCCGACACTCGTTTCGACACCCAGTATTGCACAAAAACGCAAGGCGATTTGGCGATTATGGAATTTGCGGCCAGTGATGGAAAAATCGGGCACATGGGTTTTGTTTATCCTTGCCCCCTCCAACTACTAAGCTCCTGCAAACTCAAATTTAGTTGTCCAAAGAAGGCGATTATTGGCTTGCTACATTTTGTCAGTTAAGGCATCATTTATTGTAATTTGCCGAAATTAGAAGTGGTTCGACCCTCCTAAGGTCGAACACTTGGGTTGTGAGCTTATAAATACTGATAGGATGCTCAATAGATTTTTAACCAAGTAGAAGAGCTAGTGTATTAGAGACAAATTCGTTTTTTCTCCATTTTGATATTTTACATTGCCGAAATTGTGCCAAAACTGTGTTTTCAAGCTTTAGTGGTGGATTCACCTTGTTAAGCTCGTGGTGTGCTTTTAGAGAGTGACCACGACTTGTTGGGGGGCCCACCAACAGCCTGGTAACTCTCTATGTGTTGTTTATGTATTTCATCATTTAAATTGTTCTTTTATTCTCTGTACATGCATGTTTTATTGTGTTAATTAGCTTGCTGTAATTTAATTGTTTTATTGCTCTTTTGCAGGTTAGTGTGATGGATTATGTTAGCATGTATTAGTTTCATAGATTAGGAATGGATCTGCAGATCCGTAGACTAACCTCGTGTGCAAGTTAGAAGTTAGATTATGCTTTCTTTCATAATTTTATAAATAAACTTGAAACAAAATTTTTAATTAGAATAAAATAGAATCTTATCTGGGTTTTCTTTGACATGGATTTTGATGGATGGATAGATTTCATTTCAATTTTTAGTTATAGTTAATGCTTACTTCAGTTTTAGATAGATTTCATTTGCTTAGTTGTTGGTTGATGTAATTGTCAATTTAATTTTTAATATCATAGTTTAAATTTCTGTTTTTATTTCATTTTGTTATTATAGTTTGAATAATTAAAGTAGACATAGCATAGTTTCCCTTTACGCAATTTCTTTTCATAGATTAAAGCGCAATTAAATTTTTTAGTTAAATAATGATGATCACATTATGTTGTTGATGGTTTGCACATGAATATGCAGGGTATTTAACATTATTTCTGTTATGACTAAGTTTTCATTGGATTGTTTAATCCATGCCTTTCATTTTGGCATTGAGATTAGTGTTGAGTTTATACCGTTGGAATTGTCCTTTGCTATCAAGTGTCATTGAGATATCATCTGTCACCACCGAAGGCATTCACACAACCACCAACATTATATTTGAGTGTCATAAGATTAAAGCTAGTTTCTTGCTTTTGTAGATTAGAAGATATAGTTTCTTGTTTTCGTAGATTAAGGTAAAGCATTTAGTTGTTAGTTATCCTTGCTTTCAATAGAATAGATTTCCTTTCATGCATTGCATTGAGCATTTAGATTTCTTTTCACACATTAGAAATAGTTTTTCATTAGGCATTTAGTCCACTTGCCTCTTAGGCTAGATAGTTTTTCAATGAGAAGTCTTTGCTTACTTGTCCATTTTCTTTAGTAGGATAGATAGTTTTCTTTGCTTACTTGTCTTTTGCTTTAATAGATTAGTTAGGTGTCATTGCTTACTTGTCTATTTTCTTTAATAGGTTAGATAGGTGCTTTTGCTTACTTGCTTATTTAATTGCTTTCATAGGGTAGTTGCTCATTGAATGTAGGTTGGCAAGTTAAAATAGTTTGCTTTCGTCATTTGCTTATTGGTATGTTTAGATAGTTGCTTATTGCTTATTGTTGAACTAGTTTGCTTTACATAGGGTTTTTACTTGCTTTCTTAGGAACTATCCCTTGATCCTTGGCCAAAAGATACTTAGGTTACCTAGTTTCCAATTGCTTAGTAGGGTTTGCTTATTCGATAGTTTTGCTTAAATAGATCAACCTTAGATAGCTACCTTCATTAGTTAGACCATAGTCCTACTAGCCTTCTACCTTTGGCATATATTTTTCTACAACTCTAAGTTTACTTACCCCGGGTTGACAATTTAAATTGAGGGTATTTTAGTGTCTTTTTTAGTACATATAAATTACCTAACACTCTCCAAGGCCGTCTTCAACAACAACAACAACAACAACAATTATCTTGTTAAACAATACAATATTTTTTCCTAGACCATTTGGTTAAAAGTCGCCTGATTAAGTAAGAGGTCCTGAGTTCAAGTCTCCCTTCTTGTTACTTTTTTTGAAAAAAATAATGCTCAATTATAAAGTGTATTTCACTTCAAGTATACAAGTGAATCACTATAAGTAGTTTTAATACTTTATTTTAGAGTTATTTTTATTTGCATGCAACTTTTATTTAATAAAGTAACTTCATTGTATAAGTGATCCCCACTTCTCTTTATAAAAGTGGGTCACTTCATAAAGCAACTGACATCGCCACGTGGTCCCTTGGTTACCGTTTATGTCTTTTTTAAAAATGGCATAAGTTTCACATCCGAAGTTCATTTTTAGTGCCATTTTTTTCAAAAACCACCTAATTTTTCGATATCTTTCCGTCCAGATCATCAATTTCAGTTTTTAAATCCATATTATCTACATATTTAATATGACTTCTTCCAGGAATATTTTTCTTACCAACACCAACTACTTCTAATGGAAACTCATATGGAGGATTTATTAAGAAGTAAAAGCTTGTACTAGATTAACTTGGGAAAGGAAAAATAATTCACTGATGATGATAAGAAATTAAAATGGGATAATAGGAGTGACAAATCATGTGGACTAATCAGAATGTCCATCTCTCCTGATTTAATGTTCCACCTTAAAGAAATTGATGAGCCCAATGAAGCTTGGGAAAAGATTGAATTTGCGTTTGGTAAACTCAATATTATTCGAGCACAATAGTTAGAAAATGTAACATCCCGCTCTGGCGCACTGACAAAACTTATCCTTTGAGGACACTTGCTCGCAAGTGATCTGGATTTTTATGATGATGAACCACTTAACCTTGATGATGATGCGTCATGATTGATGACAAGATGTTTTACTATTGCTATATACAAGTGCTATTGACTCAGTTTCATTGAGTGTGCAGGGTTTCGGACCTTGAGGATGCAGAGGCATCGGTGGAACTCCCTTGGACTCCGGATTGAGTCAGGGAGTGGGCTATTTGAGTTGTTTTCATTTACAGTGATATTGTGTGGTTTTGATGATATGCTATTGATTTCATGATATGTTGTTGACATGATCTGACATGATGGTTGATGATGCAGGCTGACGATAGCTTGTCGACCAGACTCACATATGGAGTAAAGGGGCCACACACGATTTCCAGAGAGATTGAGGGAGAGGTGTGTCAGCAGCCCTGCCACAGCCTATTAGCACTCCCGCCGTGGCTCGAAATGTAGGTTAACGATTACCTAGTTCGAGAGGACCCACGATGCCATGAGGGCAGACTGCGACAGTCGCTCACGATTCGAACTGTAGGTTAACAATTACCTAGTTCGAGGGGATCCACGATGCCGTGAGGGCAGACTGCGACAGTCGCTCACGTGATTCTAAGGGGTGTGCAATAAGGCGGGGGCCTTATTCCTTAGAAGCCCTTAGTCTCCCACAAGTTCACCTGGCGGAGTGTTGACTCCAGGGGTTATAGATTCTACCAATCCGTCAAGTCAGCGAGTGGCACCCTTGGAGCATGTGGTGCATC
>JASDQU010099768.1:723182-741763 GCA_032191745.1 Picea mariana | reverse complement strand
AGACCATAGGCAGTGTTGAAGCCTGCAATTAGCTGGCTGGAGTGATAAAGTTATGAAGCGATTTTACTAATGATGGGAATTACCTTCACATGCAAGCGATGGTTTCTAGGTTGAGTCAATAGCTATTTGCATTGTTTATGGTTTGTGAGTTAAATGCATAGCTGTTTGCATCGTTCAAGTACACTTAAACATAATCTAACATATGTAGATTGCCTAATTGTAAATTGTAGAGTTTTTCCATATGTGCTGAGTATAAAAGGAAATGTCAATACCATCGTAAAGTTAAAATTACACTCAATTCCGAACAATGCATTATTATGCACGTTTTGTGGAAATCCAAATGGCCATAATTCCCTTCCCTCGTTCAGTAATGAAGACGATTGCCAGGTGCGATAATTCATTCAGATCCAAGACATAAGGCTCGCCAGATTCGAATATTAATTGATGAATAGAATGTCTGAGGAAGTGATGAAGAGAAAACAACGATACCAATGCCATTCAGTAATGAAAACGATTGCTAGGTGCGATAATTCATTCAGATCCAAGACATAAGGCTCGCCAGATATTCCAATATTAATTGATGAATAGAATGTCTGAGGAAGTGATGAAGAGAAAACAACGATACCAATGCCAAATTAGAAAGGATAAGAGCAAAACTCAAAGTCCCAGCTTTGCATTTGATCTAGATATTGAAATAGGAATCATCTACACATTCCCAGCAAAGTCCAAATTAATAGTCCCAACCTGTACCGTCTTCACATGCAGTTATTGGTGCAAAATGGACCTTAGAAGCTAAACAATGAGGGGAAACCATTGAATTTCAGTAGGTCAGACAACATTCGAAGATGACAATCAAAGGACAATCACAGCCAGCTCCTATGTGCGAATAAATCAGAAAATTACTTCAGCCAGATATTCTATTTTTATAAATGAGAAAACCTACTTTAGAAAAATAATTGCAATAGCTAGTGCCCTATTTTTTCTACTAGCCAAATGGTAGTCTTACTCTTCTGGTAGTCTTAAGATACCCAAATGGCACTAGAAAATCTTCAATTGGTAACATGAGAGATTGGTAGGGTTTTATGGATAAAATTGATGAAGTCGTTCTTATGGATCAAGAGCCTGACTTTTAACAAAAATTCTTTGAAGGCAATTTGACATTGCGAATCATGCATGAGAAGTTCCTGATCATTACTACAATGGGACCTATTGGCTACATGGGTATTTTCAACGATTCCTGGATATGGCGCCGAGATAACGCCACAGGGTCGAGAAAAGCAGAGTCAATAACGTATTAAAAGGTTAATAATGATGTGGATTCCATTACTAGTGAAGGTATCGCCAAGAGTTCTTTCTGTCTTTTTTCTTTACAGTCTTCAAATAGAGAAGAAATCAAATTGTCCAGTGGTGAAACTTAGTTTTTGCAAATGTATTCTATTTAAGACAAAAATGTGTTCATTATTTCGGAATAAATTTAAGATAAAAATGTGTTGATTATTTCTGAATAGTCAATTCTGAGTTTGGAATGAGGAAGTGTAATCTCAGGGCTTGAAAACGTTTTAAAGACTTCACAATTTAAAAGAAAGATGATACTAATGATATCAAAACTAGATTCAGTGTTCATTCGTAACTGCCCAAGAAAGGGCATTATTTTGAAAGATTAATCAATTTGACAAATTGTTTTTTTGTGGGTGGTAGTGGCTGGGAATGTGCTTCTGTGTAAAAACTATTTCTAGACCTTTATTCTTTGAGTTTGCCATCCAAAATATAACTCTGTTACCATTTTCCATTTGGAATATCTTTGTTTTTGGTCATTTTCATTTGGGTACAAGTTATATACCTTGTCTGTTCTTTTGTACCTTGAGACACAAGTTGGCATCATCATTTGTGGTTGTAGATTTAGTTTATGTCAGGGCATTTTGTTTTATTTACAAGCAAATCGTTGGAGCAAGTATATTGCTTCACTTCTCAGAATGGCAGCATTATCTACCTGTTGGTTCTACCTTATCGAGATATCGGAAGTGTGCAGTATAGGCTACATCAATGAGTGTTGATATATTATTAATTTTTTTGGAAAACAAGCCTTCTATCTTCACAAACACTGCTGCCTAAGAAGAAGCCGATTACCAGAGCAATATTGATATCTCACAGAGTTGTGTTAAAGCCTCTGTAACTCCATTGACATATGTCCTAATGGTATTAGAGAACAACTTAAGTAAATATTTCGATGTCGCTCACTATTGTCTTGTTGGTGTCTGGTTGTCCATTTCATTTACTGTTTTTCATAAAATAATTAACATAAAACTGTTTTTCATAATAAAAAGGCTTTTTTGGATAAGAAACAAATACAGTGCAGATTATACAGAAAGGTTAAAAAGCAAATACAGCGCAGATTTCTGATCTCTTATACATAAAGGATCAAACAAAAATACAATGCAAATGCAGATATTCCACCTCACACTGTGTAGAGCATGGAATTTCTGCAAAAGTTAATTATCTAAGAGACCAAGTGCTTGCTCGAATATCATTCCATGTTTTATCAGGTTATCTATTTATATGTAAAATTCTTTGGAGAATTGTCTTTTCATAATCTGTCAATAGCAATGTTAAAGGTTATTTTTGGAATGCAGTTGTAAATTAGTAGTGAGGACTCTTATTAATAGTTGTTATAGCAAATGCAGGTTGATTTATCATCATTATTTAAGAAAAATCACTCCCCCTCAAAAGGGGTAGGCTTGCCCTCTTTTCAGCAGCATTATTGTCCTCTTTCCAGATACATTACATTAAGGTGTTGGACCTTTAACATGTTTCCTTATGTTCAAGGAAAATTAGTTCTTAGCTAAATAGAAGCACTTTTAGATCTTACTCCATGACTAAATGGTGATTACAGATTAAATAATGTCTCCAAAAAAGTTAATGTCCCTTGTAACTATAGCTAAGGCTACTAATGTCCCTTATAACTATAGGTAAGGCTACCTAAGTGTAGCCATATATTTTTAATAGCATCTAATCTTAATTCCATACATAAAACTTTATAATTATATGTAGAATTTTTTAATACAGTCATATACTTTTTAATAACACTTAACTTTAATTCTATATCAAAAATAAAATAAGATCAGCATTACAATTTAACTTTTAAATTGTTTTAATATATTATTTATGATTTTTAATTTATTTATAATTAATTATCATAATATTTTAAAAATTACAGATAAATTTATTTTATTCTCTTTCTTTTTTTTCAAATTGGATTTTTTTTGTTCGTCCAGTACTTAATAGGTCTAAGGTATGGTGGTGGACGTAATGTTAATAAAAAACTATTTGGAAATGAATAAAAGTTGTCTGTTTATGTACTAAAGTGTGGTCTGCCTCAAGTACCCAGGTAAGGAGGCTTCTATTAAGCATAGATCCCAGTTTTTAGGCCTTATACCAGTGAGTGGGTCGAGAATAACGCAACTGTTAGTTTTGAATGAGGTTAAGATAACAGCAGTTTAGCGAAAAAGAATATAATTTTTTATAAATATTATTTTCTAAATCATCAAAAAAAAATATTTACTAAATTGACATTTTATTATAAATTGCTGTTATGTGATGTTACTCTTTCATTTTCATTCATGTTAAGTTTATAATTGCTTCTAGCCTATATGTAATGTAATGGAAAGTTTTCTTGCTGTTACTCTTTCATTTTCATTCATGTTAAAGTTTATAATTGCTTCTAGCCTATATGTAATGTAATGGAAATTTGTCTTTCCTTCAATTAAATAGCAAGATAATTGCTTTCTCTTGAGAGAAAATGAAGGTAAAATCATATTATATGATTTTTGGAAATGCAAATTTTAAATATAAATAACATGCGGACAAATATTAAACACATAATTACAAAAGGAAAGAATTAAAAAAAGGAAATAAGACTGATGTTGTTATGAAATTTGCAATGATAACTTCACAGTAACGTGGAAATCAGAAAACACTGACGACGAAGAAACCCAACGACTACATAAACTAGCACAGTCACATAATTGTCACTGATTAATGTCTAAAAGCATATTTACTTGTTAAGAATGTAGTTGAGCCGCCGTCGTGAAGAACGCAGTGGAGCCACTGTCGTTAAGCTATCATGAAGAATGCAGCTACGAAGAGACATTTGGCATCACGCTCTGCCCAATATGAAATGCGCGGATCGCTGAAACGTTTGAGGAAAACGCAGGGACATGTGAGGAAATTCATGGTTAATAATTCAAACGTGGTAATATTAAACGTTAATCATTTAAATGTGGCAATCATATAGTACTATAGTAATTTCTTAATATGATTAGGTAAATGTTAAAAAGTAAACAGGTTAATGGTTGTGCCCATTACCAATAAATATACACCTTTAGATGTAATAAAACAAAAAACATGAGGAAACAAAGCCCTAAAGTCAGCAGTTACCTCTTGCCACAAAAAGGCAGCATACATATTAAAATAAAAGTGAAACATAATTATCTCATTTTGCAAGCCATTAATGTGAATAAGGTTGAGGCGTTTTTTAATGAATGTTCAGAAGTAAATCCCTGCTTAAAATATTTCTTCTATCAACTATATATATTTTCTAAGAAATACTTAGATAAAGTTCTAAATGCTTAAAAAAAAAATGTAGTTTTGTCAATTCAAAATATTCGGGAGAACTGGAATTTTTGGTTCAAAATTTGATGGAAATTATTTTGTATTAATCGGATTATATATATCCTTAACATATAATTTGAATTGATAAAATAACAAATATCAAAATATGTTAACATTTAATAATTTCATTGCAATGACATAGCATACAGAAATAGGTCAGGATCCAAATAGTAATGCTTAATCATTTTTTGTTTTGCAGTTTGTATTTAATCATTTTTTGTTTTGCAGTTTGTATTAACGGGTATATATTAGTGAGTATACTCTGTTCAGATTTGTACTACTGATAGAATTTGGAGACATTTTAGAAACACATTGGTATATGGTTGCTAGTAATTTGAATTGATGAAATAACAAATATCAAAATATGTTAACATTTAACAATTTCATTGCAATAATATAGTTGACAGAAATAAGTCAGGATCCAGATAGTAATGCTTAATCATGTTTTGTTTTGCAGTTTGTATTAACCATATATATCATATATATTACTGAGTCTACTCCGTTCAGATTTGTAATAGTGATAGAATTTGGAGACATTCTAGAGACAGATTAGGCATATGGCTGCTAGTTGTAGTGATTGAACTGGAATTTTGTTTTGAATCTGTTTTTTTTTTTTTTTACTTAGTGGTTTCTACCGTAACATTTTTAATGATTAAAAATTTTCCAACTTTTGTTTGTCTTTTAAAAAAACAAGTTCTTATAGGAAGTTTAATCAAATTTAAGGAATTCAAAATAACAATTCCAACCAAGAATGCAGAACCAAATTAAGTTTAATTACAATTAAGAAAAAGATTAAATGCTTAGAATAGCCTCTCTTCTTACTCATATTGAAAACCGATATAAAAAAAAATATATTCTAATTCAAAATAAGCAAACAAATTTGGATCTCATTTATGTTCACTTTGAAGAACATGCAGCTTTAACGCATAATCGTTACTGTAACCCCTTGAGTTACAATATTTTCTGTTTTCTTCGTTGCTGGTAGTGCTCCGCTTTCTTTTATCACGCTTTATCTTCCCAGACCTCGGAAACATCAATGTGTTTTCCCGAACACCAAGCAAAAATTGAAGCAATAAATTATTTCGTTATTACTTACATTGAGAAAACATTGGGTTTCATTGGAAATCTTTGTGAGAGTAAACATAGCCTCAATTAGTCTGCATAAATTGAAACAATTTATTATTTCGTTATTACTTACATTGAAAAAACATTGGGTTTCATTGGAGATCTTTGTGAAAGTAAACATAGCCTCAATTAGATATGTAATAAAAGTGGTTGTCACATTTAAGGTGGGATATTGATTCATATAGTGGGTGGTTTTTAGTTTTATAATTCAATAAGGAATTTTTGGGATATTGATTCATATAGTGAGTGGTTTTTAGTTTTATAATTTAATAAGGAATTTTTAATTTAATGTAAAATTGAGATTTTAACAATTATATAAATTGTGATATTAAATTAATTCTACGATTTAGAATCTACCCAAATATTCAAAATTACAATTTAAATAATTCAAATTAACATTTTAACAATTCTTCACCTCAAGCATTTAAAGAGATACATAATAATTTGATTATTACAAGTTGTCACATTTTAATGTATAAAATTTTATAATGCTATATTTGACTTAGAAGTACATTTAATTGGTACACTTTTCATTGTAAATCTTGAAAACAAATCATTTAAAGCATTAGGGTCAAGGATGAAGCTTTAACTCCATGTATTTAGTCCTTGGAGGTTACATGTTCAAATCTAAAAGGAAGGTTACATGTTCAAATCTAGAGGGGGTAGAGTATGTACACCTTCATACACAGGTCAATATTAAATAAAATAATTAGAAATATATTTTACCCTCATTTATTAAGTTAATGTAAGATAGCTTTTAGAATTTTTCTAAATATTTGATATTAGTTTTAAATATTTTTTCATTTATTGTAAAAATGATTTTGTTAATAGGTAGTCTAGATGATATATGCATGAAATAACTAGTAATATGGCAAGAGTTATTAGGAATGGGACTACATGGGATTACGTATATATCCACTCTTTAAAGAGGAGTAGACTAACCTTTAGGAGAGAGAAGAAACTTGGTGTAACATCGAGGATTTACTTTTATTTCAATAAAAAACTAATGTTACACCAAGTTTCTTTACTCTCTTATAGGTAAGTCCTTTTTAAAAAGTGGATAAAACTATAAGTGGACCACCATTGGTGATTCTTGGGCTACCTCTACCACACCATTGGAGATTCCATGGGTGAGAAACTATCCCTCTTTTGCAGGGAACATATTTGTAATGGCACCTCTATGTCTATCCTTTACCTCTATATCATTAATAGGAGGAACCTTTGAAACCTCTCCATATTCCATTTAGGATCAAGAGCATGTGTTTCCATGTGTAATGGTGTTTTCATGGTGTCCTACCTATGTTGAATGATGGGTTGAATTTAATGTGTGTATAACTCCAATATAGGATCACTCGAACAAATAATAAATTTATCTTGACCCAACATACTATCAAAGGTGCCATAAATATCTCTAGGATTAGGAGAGTCTAAGTCCACATATATCATGACCCACACTATTGGGCCTACGAAAAACATCAAGTACTTGCAATCTCCCCATCAATCCTCATTCCACAAATATACATTTCCAGATTATCTAATTATGGGTCTATCAAAAGTTTATAGTGTGCATACTCATTGGATGCAAAATTTAATTTTGCATCCAACGAGTGCCTACACTTGAAATTTGAGTGATTTCCTATAAGGATATAAGTCAAAAATATGATTAAAAAAGACATTTGTCTGTCTTTCCCTACAAAAATATTTACCCTTATGGTTGAAATCATCATCTTGAGCCACCTTGGTTCTTTTAAAGTTGATTTTGGTAGTACAATTATTGTTTTGAGGCCCATTTTTGACCTCAAAATTCCCCTAATGTTGTTTGTCCATCCTTTTGGAAATTTTCCCAAAAATCAAGGGGAAAGAAGCCCTAACCATAACCATAACCATTGACATGCCACTGAGTCAACCCTTATCCTCTTCTTATTCTTCAAATGAAGAGGCCAAATTGGGGGAAACCTATAAGGCCTAGTTGTGGAATTCCTCAAACTTGAATTCCTCAAACATCTCCAACTACACATTCTAGTTTCCCAAAATGATAAAGGAAACATCAATCAGTGCATAGGCCTTCTCACTATTCAATGTTTGGGTTTCATCTACTCCAAGGATTACTACTCTACATCTACAAATAAATCTAATTCTTAAAGTGCCATATGTATAGACTGCATTGCATACCAAAACTCTCTTAAGGCTTTCTTCCCTACCAATGATGCCTCATGGATTACATCTAGTGTGTCATCCATAACTTGGATTTCTTCAAATTTTTCTTTTTAATATAAATTAGTGGCAAACGATTAAACCTTGGTATTCCTCTATTTTATCTTTTCTCGTATATCCAAAAAAGGTCAATTCCTCTATGCAAACAATCCCATCCAATCCTACAAAGAAGTGATAATTTTCTTACTTTCCCCCTTGGATCTATGTAGGTGTTATCCTACACATTATTTCAACTCACCCACCCATCGATGCCACTACCACCATGATGTACATACAACCTCAAAATTTTCCATAGGATGGCAATCTAGAACCTCCTTTGACAACTATGAATTTTTGTAATGTAACTCCAACCACATACACTACAACCATAATTGAACAACTTTGACTTCCTCTTCAATACATTGTCAATCCTTCCTATCCTAATCCATTACTTTGGTTACTTCTATGAGTTGTACCTATAGTTCTTCATGTTCATGCTTGATTACACATATTTTTTCTCTACCTCATTAGAAGTCAACCTCATCACACTTAGCAGGCTTGAAGTAAACCACTATTGTAGTGCTGTTTATTAGTAAATTAGAATATGCACAGTAGAAATAATAGAGTTTACTCATATTCATTATAGAAATGACATAATACAACCTCAATAGGCAATAAAAGAACTATAATACCACAAAATGTTATACCTTTTGTTAGTACCATAGTTTTTATTGACCTCATATGAGGATTTATCGAGGTTATAAGGTCGGGATCTAGAAAGTTGAAGGTAGAAAGTCAAGTTTCAATCACAGTCAAATTTTCCTAAGGTAGATTTAAAAAACAACAAGAAAATCCATGCCCTTGTGTGCATATGGAAAAAAATAAGCTCTCAGGTCTTGGCACAATCCAAAGGGACTTGTCACAGTCCATAAGGGGCTTATCACAATCCAAAATAACTTAAGCGATAATAACCTAGGAGCTTATAATGAGACCATTGCCTAAGAACCAAGTGCTAACATTTCGGGACCCTGACAGATTTGATGGAAGTAGGCTAGAGAAATTAATGACTTACATGGAGATCCAATTAAATATTGAAGGGGCCTCGGATGTCGTCGTCGAAAAAATCCATTGGAATCCCCCCCTTAGCTCAAGTTATAAGGTGTTGATGATGACATCATCGTCAGCAACCAAAGATAAGCAGAGGATGAACTAACAACTAGACATGCTAATATGGCACTCTCAAAGCCAATAACCACCTTCCATGTGGAAAGGGGAAGCCCATCAGATGCACGTGTGAATATGTCAAATCTAGGTGACACATGTCCTGCCTGGATACCACGTCATCACCTCGGCACAGACCACTCAAAAAATACCATGTGTTTAGGGTGAAGTCATCATAATATTATTCACTCCTTAGTCATTTCTATATTTTGGTCAAGCCTATATCAATGACTCTCCTGATTTCGACGAAAGATTGATGAATTACCTTGTTCTGGCAATAGATCAATGGCTTACCTCGCATCGACGAAATATTAAATACAAAGATTAGCATGGATATTGTCATCGATAAAACACAAAGAAAATTCCCCGACGTAATTTTTCATAGCGCTAATGATGATGTCATCATTGGAAAAATGCAGAAGAGATGACAACTATGCTCCCCAATGGTGCACTATTAGAACCAATTTTGTGGACATGTGGAACCCACCACATGCATACATAAAAATATTAAATCCAAGTGACATGTGTCATGCACCTATACCACAACATCATCAACATGGGCAAGTGAAAATCTTCCATGTGTCTAGGGTGATGTCAGCTTGACCATATTTTCCTTAGAGGAATTTTCATTTCGATCACAACCATATTGACGAATCTCATGCACTTTCGGAACTCTCTGTTCAAATTAAGATTGGAATTCAAGATATAATTCACAATCCTCTTTTCAGAGTCTCATTCGAAATGAATCCCACAACACTCCAAAGAGGCATCTCTGATGGATGGTCCATATCTACTTGGACCCGTTTCAAATCAGACCAATCAACAATCTATAATTACTCCTAGGTATCAAATCCTCTGGGCCAGGTGTCATGTTATCCCTCCAGTGGAGCAATGTCATAGAAAACTAGAGGCTATCACTTGGACATGTGGAAATCACCACATACATAGATAAAAATCCCAAATATGGGTGATACATGTCCTGTCCTCCCTACCATGTAAGTACCACCATGGGCCAATAGAAAATTTCTACAGGTCTAGGGTGAAATCATCATGAAAATGTTTTTCCTTAGCCGATTTTGGGTTTGTGGTTGAGCCAGATCGATGACTCTCGTGCATTTCTAGTTCCTCTCATAGATAAACAGTCCTCATAATTCCTTATTCGGAGCCCCTTTTGAACATGATACCTTGAAACTCGAATGGGAACCTCCGATGGACAATCCAGATCTAATCATACGTATTTTAAAGTGGGATCGATCAATGGTTCAAATCTTATGTCAGCTTGCCAACAAGGCACCTTTCAGACCAATCAGAAGTTTCCATGTGGACACGTGGAAACTACTGAAGGCACCTTAAAAAATATCAAATATAGGTGACACGTGTCTTACCTATCTACCATGCTAGTTCCATCATGGGTCAATAGAAATGTGCCATGTGTCTAGGCTGATGTCATCATGGTATCTTTACCTTAGCCAATTTTTTCTTTCGACCATGGCTAGATCGATGACTCCTAGTTTGGATCTAGTCCCTCTGATAAATGGTCGAGATGAAGTCTCATATTTTACCTTCTCATAGTCCCATTGAATCTCAGACCTTGACCACTTTGATGGAAATGATCGATTGATGGTCTAGATCTGTTCTCAAACTTTTTCTAAGGGGGACCAATCAATGAAATAGATATTCCCTTGGACCTCTTGCAAGTGGAACCGATCAATGGTCCAGATCAAAGAATGCTCCTGCTTTCAAATCAATGGTCGATATTGCTCGATCTAAAAATAATCCATGGGGCCTAAAAAGTCGCATATCAATGGTCAATATAACTCCCTAAGAATGATCCGATGGTTATTTAGTTTTACACCTTTGCAGACCTTGATTACTCTGATGGATTATTAGTGGTCCGATGAAACATGCCCACATTTAAGAGATCAATGATTTTGATTGATCGTTGAGATCGATCTAATGGCTATTGAATCACATGATCTCCGCAGTTAGGATTTCTAGTTTCCAACCAAATAATAAAATATTGCAGGGATTTTTAAAGGTAGAGCTCAATGGATATTTTTCCTAGTAAATATCCAACTGCCCCACAATGTTTCTGTATGAAAGAAATTCATTGGGGTAAAAGTAATTGGTGCAATTTTTACCAGGGAGAAACCATCCAAGAATCAAGAATTAGGAAATTGTTTCAAGAAGCTGGAAGTGGTTTCAAGAAGCAATTTAGGGCATGAACAAAAGGAATAAGAGAACACAGGCACCCATTGTCAAGGTCAACACTTTTGGGAATTTAAGAGTTTCTTATAACCATAGATGTTTGAACAAAATCCTTGAGCATAGTTATTTGATAAATGCAACATGAAACCGAAGATTCATCCCATGCGTTTAAGTTTCAGTCTGTGATTCCTCCATTTATTGTATTTTTGTTCCTATAAAGCATCTCCTACCTTTTTTTCTTTCTTGTATCATATCTGATTTATAAAGCACAGACAACAAATTATACCTTATGTTTAGTGTTACTTCATGGTGTTTAATTGTGACAGAGAAATGATTTCCTTTCAATGAATGGCCATTTCTTATCACTTTATTTGTGCATTTAAATTATATGCAGAGGGTATCTCCTTGAATTTGAATGTATGAAGAATTTAATTGTTTGAAGCATGTGGTTTTTGATGTGTTTACAACTGTTAGAGATGATGAATTCTTAATTTATCAATATGTATTGTTATTTTCCATAGGCTACAAGATTCATTTTTAATAGTGCCCTATATGTTTATTCTGTTTTTCCTCTAATCCACCATTTCATCCTCCTTTCAATATTGATTATCTGAGACACTCGTGGACAAGTTCCTTTGATAGTTGAGATCATTTTTCAAATGAACTAATATTATTTGAGGTCCTTTAACTTTAAGAAAGAGAGAGGGGAAAAGTTTCCAAAATATTGCACAATTATTTTACAGCAAAATATGGCCTCAATATTCATCTTGAGACTTGGCCCCTGGAGCTCCTTGGCATCATTCCAATAATAGTCTGAAACATCTCGATGGATAACATCCGAAATGGCTTCGTTTCCACAGACGTAAGTTGAAGAAATCTTCCCTGGGATACGACATTGTAATCTCTAAGATTTGATGGTGAACAAGCCTCGGGAAATGGGATATTAATCTTTTAGCTAGTGACTCCACAGAAGGAAAATATGGCCTCTACTGGAAGAAATACCAGAAGCCACCCAAAAATGTTGAATCTGTAGATATGACTAATATATCTAAATATTTTCTTTATGATGCAAAGTTTCGTTTAGAACCATTAATAGATCTCCAAAATTCTCCTCTTGAATTTAATCCAGAAGTTAGTTATACCTACAAACCTTTCTTGAAAATCCATATTCCTACTTTGTCTTTTGAATCCCATAACCTCATTTTAAAAACTATTATGGATGAATTGGGTGGAGGAAGAAATGGGGGAAATAAACCTCCTCCACCCCCTATAAATCCTTGGTTCACTTCTATATTTTACCCATTAAATCTTCCCCAAATTACCCATGACTTCCCTGAGAATTACATGAAATATCTTCCCAAATTTGATGGGAATAAAACCCGTTCAGCTAAAGAGCATATGATTTATTTTCAAGACTTTACATATGAGCAATTTTTACAGAACAATGATGTATTCATGAGACTATTTGTCCAAACTTTGGGGGGATATGTTAGAATATGATTCATAGAGTTACCTGTTGCTTCAATTGATAGTTTGCCAGCTCTAGAAGTTGGCATTATGAGGAAGTGGGGTGAGAAAATGGATATAATATACTAATTTAATGATCCAGGTGGATATCAGTGGCCCCCCACCTGTTCCACTAGGTTGAAATATAGTTTTTCCACCTTAGCAGTTTTTCTACAGTTTTTTTGGTCCCAAACTTCTAGGGTCATTTTGAGGCCCTAAATGATGTTTTTTTTTTTTTTTTATGTTTGGGGGCCCATGTGATTTCTAAAGGATTTGTCCTAGGATCAGTTAGAATGTATTCTTCTTATCTAGACTTTCTCAATGAGCTCTCTTGTGCCCCAAACAAAGATCATATGAAAAAGTTACGACCTTGGGAAGTTGACATATCAACTACCCCCATCGGGACTCACAAACCTTTTGGTGTTTCATATTCCAAGGTTAGGGTTTTGGATGTTTAGGTTTTTTCTCATTTATTTTTATGTTAAAAAATTCCTTTGGAGCCTCATTTTACTCATCTTCTTGTGAATGAGCATAGCCATCACATCTCTTCTCAAATATAAGTCGACACCATTCGAGCAAGTTTGTTTCAGTCTACATTTTTACAGTTTAATCAAGTTCTCTTTATTAATAGAAGTCAAGTTTTAATGTATATCTGTGTATTTTTTTTGTATACATATATATTTCATTTCATTCCATTTATAAATCTAGATCAGTGGCATTAGAGTGGTCTTTTCTTTATTTGTTTCTCTCTGCATGTCCCCAATGAGGTCAGGGTATAAGGAGTTGGGAATCGAGGTAGTTAAGACCTCACAAGACTCTCCATGTCGATTATGAAGGCCTCCCATGGTGGAAGAACAGAGATATGATGGAGTAGGAGATCATTTTAAATTATTTCTCAAGGAATCCCTTGCACAAAAAAAGGAACGAGATGATGGATAACTTTGCACAGATCCTTCGACGACTACCAATGGGTGACGCATATTCATCAAGTGACCACTTTGGAGGTGACACCCCCTTCAAGGTACAAATCAATTTTGATATCCCCTTGTTTGAAGGAAAAATATATGTACATGTTGTAGATAAATGGTTGAATTTGCTAGAAGGGTATTTTTTTGGTCCATAAATTTTCCAATAGAGAAAAGATTACCTTTTCGCCCCTTAAGGTTGTCCCGCATGTCAAATATTGGTGGGAGACTTATTGTGAGAAAAAGGACATTGAGGAATTTGCAATATTTTCATTCCTACCCACCTGGGATTCTTTCAAGGATTCTATTAAGGAACAATACTACTATATTGGAAGCTATGATGACCAATATATGAAATGGACCACACTGCGACAGGAAAGGGACCAGACAATATCAGAGTTCACAAATATCTTCCATAATTTGCACACCGAGATGAATATAAAATAATATGAATGATATATCATGCTCAAGTACCATGGTTTTTTGCATAGATACATCCAAAAAAAAATGGAGTTTCTAAACATCTCATCATTGGGCACGACTTATAGATATCATATCAAAATCGAGCAGAAATTTAAACAAAAGAAACAAGAGTTTAGATCTAAAAATTCCTCACAACAAAAGCAGGTTAAAGGTGGCCCCAACTCACAGAACAGAGGAAAAAACAAGGATGGATCCCCTAAGGAAAAATAGTCCAAGCTGAAAACAAAGAAGGGTAATGAGAAGATGAAGAAAGACACTGGGAAGTGGTGTGAATTACATAAAATCCCTTGACATAGCATCGATGAATGTCACTCGAAGAATTCGTTGGTGTTCGAGCTAAAATCCTCAAAGCTAGAGGAAGGTTCTGATTCTAAATCAAATCCAGACAAGGGGAAGCACATCATTGATGCATAACCCAATGCCACTGTCGCTACCACCAAGCTCCTATTGGAATGTAGTTCAATACCGAGAGGGGGGGTGAATAAATATTGATACCTTTTAAAAACATTTTAACTAATTATTTAATAAATTAATTGATTAACAATAAACTTCAATAAATAACATCAATAAGTATAAAATTAAAACAAAAATTACAAGTTTTATAGAAAAATTGAGTTTAGAGCACCAAATCTAGGATACTACAATTCACTTGTTCAGGACACAAACCCTAGAAAGAACCAAATCCCTTATTTTAGGGCACCAACCCTAGGAAGCACCAAATCCGTTGTTTTACGGTACAAACCCTAGGAAGCACCAACTCCCTTTTTTTAGGGCACTAACCCTATGAAACACCAACTCCCTTGCTTTAGACTTTAATGAGAAAAGGATACTAATCCTTCCTTGCTCCTCCCTTCCACCCTCACTTCATAAGTATATTCGTCTTTATTCCTTAGACTCTGCACATGATTTTGATATTCATATGTATACCACAAAGAAACTTTCTTCTCACCATTGTTTCTCGTTTATATACCCTTCCAACTAGAGAACTTTGAATCATTGTGTCTTTTAATAATGTATCATTGCACCTATTCATTTATTAATAACAATGTTGTTTTAAGAACAACTTTCTTCCTTATTATTTATTATTTTTCTTCTTCAATATCTTTTTAATTTAAGAATCATATTCTCAATTTGCACTAGTAAGCCATACATTTTCTTGGAGTGTTTTCCATTCAATGGTAATCATATTAACACTTTCGTATCCCTGACACTAAGGTCTTCACTCCATAGGACCGATGTTTCTGACCAACATATTTTTTCATATGTATGAGATTATTACTTACCACTTGTGGTATCCCTTTTATTGGTGCAGGTGATTAGAATAATTTTAGAAACCCTCTATCGAGGTATCCACATTCACGGGATGCTACCACGTGTCTACCATGGTAATTTACAAATCACCTATGCAAATGCAAACCTTCTCATTAACCTCTTCTCCCTTCGATGATGCATGATACATCTCCACTATAGATTTATCATCCCGATGAATGGTTAGATATGAACCTCCCACGATCTTTATTGCACCTCTATCTGATGGTTGGGTTTTAATCAAGTGTTGAGTGGAAGATCCTGGATTTCCAAGACACTTTATATGTTGGAAAATGTTTAACAGGCAGCATGTGCTTGTCATTGATGGCAAGTATAGCAGTGATGATGGCTTGAGTACAACAGCGATGATCAACAGACAAATAGAAGATAAGTCCAGGAAGATCGAATGATCGAAGGCCCGAGAAGCATTTTTTATCGTTGGATCTCATTCAAAATTCCCGAAAGAACGAGGGTCGTTAGATCTGAATATAGACAAGAAGAGTGCGCTGAAGAGGAGGATAGATCTCAGGCGTTATATCTGAGCGTAGGGTCCGACCACCGTTGGATCGAGGAAAACCTGCATGATCTTTAAAAGTACAAGGAGTAGAGGGCTCACAAATCTCGAAAGCAGGAGGACCGTCCATCTTAGGGGGTTATGTGGACCATTGATCCGACTCCCTATTGGAGTTTTGGGGATCGAGAGTTGGAAATGAAAAGTAATACCATCCACAGAAATCCTGATTTCGCGATATGCAAAATCGCGACGTAATCTGAGCCATCAAATCAAGATCACATCTGGACCATCGATCCGACTCACGTCAGCAAACCATGTCAGCTAAGAACACATAGCACAACCAGGTAATGACAAGTGTCAGACTGATTCAAAAGGCCAAGCACATGTAAGTCACGAATTAGGGTGACACGTGGCAGTTATTTAACACATGTGACATCAGCAGACTTACACCATGTAGGAGTTTCGAGGATCGCGTGTTGGAGATGTCAAAGAAACAATGCAACATGAATCCCGATTTCACGATATATAAAATCGCGACTTAAATTGCAGCCATTGAATCAAGATAGAATTTGGACCGTTGATCCAAGTCCCTTTCGGGGTTTCGAGGATGGAGTGTTGAAGTTGTCAAAGAACATTCACCACAGGAATCCCGATTTCGCGATATGAAAAATCATGACTTAATCGTGGATCATTGGATCAAGAGGACGCGTGGTGAAAGATCAGAGCACCATAAAGCTCCTTTTCGAAGTTTCGCCTATCGTGACTTGGAGTGACAAGAACCTCCTCCTAAGGAATAGCGAGATGCGAGCTCGCAAAAGCGCCTTATGCATAAGGTTGTGGTCACAGCCCTTGGTCATGAGAAGGGAAGGAGTCAGTCTAGATAAGATCCATTTCGGGGTTTCGGAGATCGCGACTTGGAGATTCAAGATGCCTCATCTCCAGATCCATGAAACGCGAATTCACGAAAAGCACTTTTTGCATAGTCGCTTGGTTATGACCATAGTCATATTGGGGAAGGAGCTAGTGCAGAAAAGTTCTATATCAGAACTTCGGAGATCACGAAATGAAGTGTTGAGACACTCAGCACAGAATTTCTAAATGTCGAAATGACGAAATGAATGTAAGATCCCATGGATTCAATCCAACGGTGCAGGTGAATTTGAACAAGATCAAAGGGCTACTGTTACACGACACAGTGAAACTGCTAGTAACCATTGATGGTTAATACCAGAGGATGCGAATAGACTTCGGTGTGATTTCCAGAGGAGCTGAAGAGTCACATGGAATCTGTCAGTGTAATGAAGATGATTCATGGAGGAAATTGACAGTTGGACGAGGGTTTGAGATCATAACTAAAACATAAAGGATGAGCTCGACTGTAATAGAGAAGACAAAGAGTCTCAACTGCCAGAGATAAAAAGGAATCTCGGCTTAACACCTAGTGATGATAGACACAGGGGTTGCACTGCCAGAGAAGTTGAAGAGTTGCGATGATGATCACGTAGAGCACTTGAGATGTGGAGGAGATTGGCGCGGTATGAGCATGCAGAAGAATGGCGAATATTGCATGCACAAAATGCATAGAAGCAATATATACGTGGTACAGAGAAGAGAAGAGGTTGTTGTTGTTGTTGGAGTTTGTTGTGGTTATTGTTGGTGAAGGTGATTCATGTGTGAAGAAGGAGGAGAGTGCAACAGCTGAATTGCACAGAAGAGGAACTGTGCAGTGAATGGACATGACGCACAGAGCATAAAAAGTAGAAGAACAGACATCGCAAGTCATGTGTGCAGAAAGGCAATGAGGCAGACAGAGCAACGAAATGCAGTAGAACAGTGATGAGTCTGGTAAGCCATTGTTGAACATCATATCACTTTAATAAGTTTCAGTAGCAAAGATTTATATTTCAGGGTGGAAGGGAGGTGCTAGGGAGGATTGTTATCCTCAGAGATTCAAGTGGGTGCTTGAACACAGGGAGTTGTATCTTCCATCTGGTTGCATCCAAAGAAACCAGGGTGGCAGGGTGGTGCTAGGGAGAACTCTTGTTCTCTGTTATACAAGTTGGTGCCTGTATGATGGGAAGTTGGTGCTTCGATCCAGTTGGTGCTGGAAACACTTAGGGAGTTCGTGCTTCCTTCTAGTTGGTGCTAGAGAAACCAGGGAGTTGGTGATTCCTTCTAGTTGATGCTAGAGAAACCAGGGAGTTGGTGCTTCCTTCTAGTTGGTGCTAGAGAAACTAGGGAGTTGGTGCTTCCTTCTAGTGGGTGCTAGAGAAAACAGAGAGTTGGTGCTCTCAAGAAGTTGCAGCTTGCAAAATAGAGGTTGTAGCCTCATTATGAGTTGGTGCTCATATGTATGATAATGTAAAGAATGTAACTATTACTTATCATAT
>JASDQU010099768.1:694819-723082 GCA_032191745.1 Picea mariana | reverse complement strand
GAGAAACTATGGAGGTGGTGCTTCCTTCTAGTGGGTGCTAGAGAAAATAGAGAGTTGGTGCTCTTAGCAAGTTTCAGTTTGCAAAACAGAGGTTGTAGCCTCATTATGAGTTGGTGCTCATATGTATGATAATGTAAAGAATGTAACTATTACTTATCATATAAAGAAAAAAGGGTTTTTACCCTGTATGGGTTTCCTCAAGAAATATCTGTCTTTGTGTTTCTCATATATGTGATTGATGTTGTATGTGCCATTGTTTATTTCTCTGCATTATTGTGATCATCATTCAGTGTTTTTGCAAAGAGTTTAAAAGAAGCATTATTGTTTAAGCACGGTAACAACTGATTCACCCCCCCCTCTCAGTTTTCCAACATTATATAGATCCACGATTTGTATTTAATCAACTCTTGAGTGGATGGTCCTCATTCATTTCAAAAATAGACTTTTTACTTAGAATTATTTTACATGGAAGACTCGCAGACTCACATGTCTTTCTTTTAATTGCTTATCTTGGCCTTTAATTATATCGATAGTTCATATATCATCAAGTGTTGAATGGATGGCCTTAGTTTATCTAGGTGCTTTAGAGATATCAATAGTTAATATATAATCAAACATTCAGTGGACGATTTTCATTCATTTAAAATATGGAATTTTCCTTAGAATTATTTATGTGATGGGTTCATGGACTCTCAGACTTGCAGATTCACATGCCTTCTTGGGTGTCACCAAAATGCATGCCCAAATTCTGCAGCCTCCGAGATGAACTACTTAGAAAAAAATTTAAGTGATTTTTCTCGGGTTCATGGTCTCTCAAACTTGTAGACTCATATGTCTTCTTGGGTGTCATCAAAATGCATGCCCAACTTCTGCAGCCTCCAAGATGAACTTATACTTCAAATAATTCTTGGGTGATTTTTCTTGGGTTCATGGACTCTCGGAGTTGCATACTTACACGTCTTTTCGAATGTCATCAATGTTGGCATGTTTACAGGAATAATTTGCTTTTCATAGATGGAAATAAAAATAATGAACCAAACCTCGAGAGCGCAGAAGACGAGAAAGCTCAGAAGAGATAGCGGTTTCCAGAAGTGCATATGAGGTCTAGGAGACGGACTCACAATAGGAGAAAAGGTCGAGACCCGTGAACACATAAAAAACCTTATAATTTAGAGAGATCAAAATCTCAGGAGGAAGATTGATAGTGGTCATTGGATCACTGATTCAGAGGACCAATAACCGTCGGATTGAATTAATGGAAGGATAGGATAAGCAGGGAAAAATTATTGAGAATTCGATCATCCAAATTTCCATCAGTCGTTAGATTGATTTAAGTGGAAGGAAAGCATAAGAAAGAGACTTTGATCTAATATCTTCATCAACGAACAACATTTGTTTCAGGTCTAAAGATGTGAGGAGGTTATGCCCCGGAGAAATCACTTCGAGAGTTTCAGTTTCAGATTTGAAATCCCCGAAGTCTGGAGAGCCGAAGAGTCAGAGTAAACATCATTCATCAGATCATTTTAAAGTGGAAGGACATGGCAATCTAGAAAAGAAACATCGTATAAATATCGATCCATCAATCTAATAACATGATCGACGAACAACATTTAGTTCGGGTCTAAAGGTTGTGAGGAGGTTACTGTTTGGGGATTCTCACTTTGGAGGAATTGGCGACTTGAAAATTCGAAATACCCGATGTCCCGAAGGTCGAAGTGAATGAGGATCCACGTAAGAAAGGACATGTGGCACAATCAGACAATGACAACTATCAAGTTGATTCGGCATTTTAGGTACGTGAAAATCACAAATCCGAGTGACACGTGGAAACTACTAGGCTCATGGCATGTCATCAAGTGATGTAAGTAAGTGACATCACTCTAAGAGTTTTACTTCGGGATATTTACCACCAGCACTTGCCCAAAGTTCCTAAGTCCTGAAGTGTTTTGGGTTTTTCCATTGTCAAGGAGGATAGGTGGCACGAGATCCACAACTTTGAAAGTTTGTGGATGGGGAAAATGTGAAAATTTTTGAAGAAAAATCTCGACTGTTGATCATCAAGGGGAGTACGTGTCAGCTGATCTGAGATTTCAGAGAAATATCACTTCAAGGATTTCTAGTTGAGACTTGATAATTCCAAAGTCTGTAGACATGAAAGGATCGTGCCCATTGATCTGAAAGGGACAAGTGTCAGTGGATTTTCAGCTCCGGGAAAAAGAAAAGGAATATTGAAAGGTTAGAAACATGGATGATTTTAGGGGATAAATTTCTCTCATGTGCTAATTTTCCATGTTTTTTCCAAAAATGAGATTCGCTATTTTAAAAACGATTCGCCCAAATTCTATAGGATAAAATTATTTTACCTTAAAAATCGCCAAAATTTTATAAAAACTATATAAAATCCTTACAAATTTGAATATTTTTACAAAAATATCGCCAAACATTTATTGTTGGCAGTTGAAGGATTAGTAAGATTCGCCAAGGTTTCTACATTTTAAAATAATTTTCCATCCTTTAAATCATCTCTGGTTAGAAAGTTGATATTTTTGAACCTTGGATACCTGAAGGGATTGTGACCATTGATTCAAGAATAAAACACATCGTTAGATCGTGGACTCTGGGTGAAATTCTCCAGGAGTAATTGGAGTTTGAGAATCGAGACTCCCGAAGCCCAAAAAGAGAAATCGATCTCGTCGGTTGGTTTGGAGGGCCACATGTCACTTGGTTGATGAGACTAAGGATCACACGTGGATGGAGAAAAGAAGGAAGGAAAATAAAATAGATCGGAGCCGTTGATTGAGGGAATTTGTTAGAGACCATGAGATCAACGATCATGTCTGATTGTGGGATTAGAAGTTGCTTGGAAGTTAATTTTCTGAGGGAAGGCCGCAATTGAAACCATGGTATCAGAGAAGGCTTATGTGGCAGTTGGAGGTAGATTGTGGGGAAAAAAGTGGTTAATCCCAAACCACTTTTGGATGTGCCCACAATCGTTCACTTACACAAGGGAATAGACTGAGGTCACATGCAACAGGGGGCTAATGAGAAGAGAGCTCATGCCCGCAATCACGTGGTGATATGAAGTTAATCGCCCAAGGTCATATAAGAAAATAGGGAGCTAGTGCTCGCTAGACCAAGAACACAAAGCACCTTTTGAATAGGTGTATGGTCATTGCCATAGGTCACATGAAGGAAGGGACTTAGAAGCGAAAGAAGCCAAAAAAATGGATTGGATGTAACTACTTGAGAAGATGAATAATTTTGACTGACAAAGAAGCCAAAGAACCTTGAATAACGGCCAGAGAAGATGAAGAGTTTGCATGATGATCAGGTAGAGGAATCGACGTGTGAAAGACATGCTGAATAGAGAAGAGAGCATGATGCATGTGGGTAGGATGAGATGTAGAACATGATCTGAAGCTGAGATCCATGGCGTAGTGAAGAAGATGCAGAGGAAGCACATAGAATAAAAGGCAGAAGAGAAGTTGAACAACAAGCGATGTTGAGCACAAGAGGAAAAAGAGTAGAGCATAGAAGATGAATGATGAAGAAGCATAACAGAGTATAGAAGATGAAGAAGGCAGAGTAGACATGGATTTTTAACACACCATATCAAAGACAGAGAAGGTAAGTGAAGTTTTGTAAGATTCATTCAGGGTGGTAGGGTGGTGCTAGGGAGGATTACAGTCCTCTAAATTATTATTGGTTCTAGAAGATATTCTTGGAGTTGGTGCTAGAGAAATTTGAGAGTTGGTTCTCTCTGCAAGTTGTAGCTTGCTATTAGATGTTGTAGCCTCATATTTGAGTTGGAGCTCAAAGACTGTGATGTACATGAACGTTGGATCTTGATTGACATCCTAAGAAGAAAAGGTTTTCACCCTTATGGGTTTCCTCATGAAAATCAATGTCTCTGTGTATTCTGTGTGATTGATCAAATATTGTATATCTATGCATGATAATTTATCAACAACACATTAAATAATAATATAAAAGGAATCAGAAAAAACATGAAAATTTTCAAGCTTATATACATAACTGATTCACCCCCCCCCTCTTAGTTATATTTCCAACAATTGGTATCAAAGCCAGTGCCTTTGATCAAAGGTAGATCCATAAGATTGAACATGACTATTCATGATGGAAGTTCAACTAATAGACCCCCTCTTTTTGATGGAACAAACTTTTCCTTCTATAAAATAAGAATGAGAACACATTTAATGTCTTTGGGTGCTGATGTTTGGGATGTCGTTGAAACATGATATGTGAAGCATGTAGTCTTGGCCTCAAAAGATGATAAGTTTGAGTTTAGATTTAATGAAAAAGCAATGAATTACATCCTCAGTGGACTTGCTGAAGCCAAGTGTGTCAAAGTCATGCACTGTGATTCAACAAAATTTATGTGGGACAAGATGATAAGTAGTTATGAACGTAATGAAAAGGTGAAAGATGCAAAACTTCAGACTCACGGACTAAAATTTGAGCAGTTAAATATGGATGAAGACAAAACTATCATTAAGTACTTCTTACATATAGAAGAACTTGTCAACACTATGAAAGGCCTAGGTGAAACAATAGATGAATCTTTTCTAGTCCATAAAATATTAAGATCTCTTCCTGATATATTTAACTCAAAGGTCTCTACTATAGAGGAAATAGTTGATCTCAAAAAGTTGACACTAGATCAACTTCTTGGAACCCTAACTGCTTATGAAATGAGAATCACCAAAGGTAAATCAACTACAAGAGAGGCATCTTTTAAAGTAGAGAAAATCACAGACTCCGATATAGATGAGATTGAAGAAAATTTTGTGAGAAGACTGAAGAAAGGATCAAACAAATACAAAGGTAAACTACCCTTCAAATGTTTCAACTGTGGTAAGATAGGTAATTTTTCATCTAAGTGTCATCACAAAGGAAAGGATCAGACATATGACGATGAATAAAATCCTTTGTGTAAACAATGATGACGATGCCTCAGATGATGAAAGCAATGAATCTTCTATTGAAGATAAAATAAATGATATCATGCTAATATCTTTAGAATATCTAAACACTGAAGATACATGAAGTGATTTCGTTTATTGTGAAGCAGTAGTATATCTTGAAGGACAAGTTGTCAGTGCCATGGAAGAGATTGATAGAATTAGAGGAAACAAAAGAAAACAAAAATAGTTATTGCTCAGGTATGAGAAAATATGCAATGAACCATTTGAAGAAATTACTTTTTTGAAGGTTAAGTTAGAAGAATCTAAGAAGATTGAAGACATCCTCAAACAACAATTGAAGGAAGATGAAACAAAAGGTGAAAAATTGGAAGTTGAAGTAGTGACTGTCAGAAAAGATCTAGAGAAATTTCAGGCCTTATATCATCAAAATTTGACAAGTATTAAAGCCTTAGAAGGATTAGCCTCCATTCTGAATCAACAAAGGAATTCAAAGTTGAAATTTTTTTTGGGTTATGAAGAGGGATCAAGTAGTGGTCAGCCAAGCAACAAAGATTCCATCAAGTTTGCCAAATCTACAACCATTGACAACAACAAACCTGCAAAAACAAAGGAAAAGAATCAACCGCCAAGGAGGAGTGAAAGAGAAGCTACCAGAACTGAATCTGTAGAACAAAGAAATAATACACCCTCTACTGAAGGAATCATCAGGATTGAACAAATCGACCTGCTCAAAGAAGACAACCATTTTCCAGGTACAAAGATTTTTTCTATGGATATTGTTTTCACTGCTCTAACTTTGGCCACAAAGTTGTAAATTGTTCTTTAATATTTAGACATGAGAAATCAAGACAACCAAGGAATAAATATCTACCACAACAAAGAATGAGACAACTAAGTAAAAAACAACCACAGATTGCAAATCATGTGATGGCTGGGAAAACGACATAGATTACACATAAAAATCATTATGATCCTTTTTTCAATGAACCAGAATGTTGCATCTGCCATAATTATGGACATAAAGTTGCAGAATGTTGCTTAAAAAACTATAAACCAGATTCAAATCATAAAGCTAAAAACGTCAAGATTTGGAAGAAGAATGAATATAACAAGTGTGGATTAGTGTTTTCAGCTCAAAGACAAAAATACACCTGGTATATTGACAATGGATGCTCCAGTCATATAACAGGTGACAAAAGTAAGTTCCTATTACTCAAAGAAAATAAATCAGGGAGTGTGACCTTTGGAAATGATTCTCTAGGAAAGATCAGAGGTAAAGGTATAGTAAGCTTAAGTAATGGAAGTATCAAATCTCAAGATGTATTATTTGTTGATGGTTTAAAAGATAATCTTCTTAGTTTTATTCAAATATGTGATGGAGGATGTGAAGTCACTTTCACTGCCAAGAATTGTAAACTAAATACAATAAACACAGGAGAGTTGATTGCAAAAGGGGCTAGGAATGAAAACAATGTATATGTTCTGAAGGAGGATAAGGATAAATATCATTGAAGCAAACTTGATGAAAATTGGTTATGGCACAGAAGGCTTGGACACCTTAATTTTGATCATATTGTCAAACTGAATAATGAAGGCACTATGAAAGACCTTCCAAGAATATCTAAGACTAATAATTGTGTACGTGAATCCTGTCAAATGGGAAAGTTGACTCATGCTCAATTCAAATCGAAGAGTTTCACATCTTCAGAGAAACCACTTCAAATTGTTCATATGGATATGTGTGGACCATTGCGAAAGGAAGGAACTTGAGGAGAACATTACTTTATGCTAGTCATTGATGACTTATCCATACTTACATGTGTTTCCTTTCTGAGAGAAAAAGATTATGCGTTTGAGAAGTTAAAAAGTTTTAAGGCGTTAGCTGAGAATCAAATAGGAAGGAAGTTAAAGTCAATTCTCTCAGACAGCAGAGGAGAATTTATCTAAATTGATTTCAAATAATTTTGTGACAGACATGGAATTAAAAGAGAATATACTATTCCAGGTACTCCTCAACAAAATGGAGTTGTAGAACGCCAACATAGATCAGTTTAATAGATGGAAAGGGATATGATGAGTGAAAGGGACATTTCACAAACCTTCTGTGTGGAGGTTGTTCACACAGATATTCATATTTTAAACAAATCACATCTAAGGCCGAACAATGATAAAAATCCATATGAGTTGTTTTTTGGTCGACATGCATCAATCAAGCACTTCAAAGTATTTGAAAGTAAATGCTACATCAAGAATAATGATGATCATATGGGAAAATTTGATAGTAGATCTAATGAAGGTATCTTCTTAGGATATGAAATGAAAAATAAAGGATATAGATTCTTTAACAAAATAATGCATAAATTAGTAGATTGTATTGATGTTTGAATTGATGAAGAAGCTCCTGTAAAAGATCAACAAAGAATAAGCACTAAGCCAGATGAAAACGATGATGAGAATAATGAAGATAAAGAACAAAAAATCTCAGAGTCACAAGAAGATGATGAATCATGTGGAGAAGAGACACCCAGACAAGAAGACTTAGGACAACACTCAACATTAAATTCTTCCTCCAGAATTACTCAAAAGAATCATCCTGAAAGTCAGATAATTGGTGAGAAAGACAAAAGTGTACAAATGAGGAGAAGGATAATCAAAGACATCGAGCAATCACATATAGCCTTCATATCCATGGTGGAACCTAAAAACTTTAATGAATCCAGTAAATACATAAATTGGTTAAAATCAGTGAATGAGGAACTGGACCAGATTGAAAAGAATGACACTTGGGAACTTGTGTCTAGGCCAACAAATAAAAATGTAATAGGTTCCAAATGGGTCTACAAAAAACAAGATTAATGAGCAAGGAAATATTGTAAGAAATAAGACTAGATTGGTCTGCAAAGCATATGCTCAAATAGAAGGACTGGATTTTGATGAAACATTTGCGCCCATAGAAAGATTAGAAGCTATTAGAATGTTTCTTACCTATGTGTGTCATAAACAACTTAAAGTCTATCAAATGGATGTCAAGTTATCTTTTCTAAATGGAGATATAAAAGAAGAAGTCTATATGGAACAACCCGAGGGTTTCCAACTATCGAATAACCCTGACTTTGTCTGCAAGCTAAAGAAAGCCTTATATGGGTTGAAGCAAGCTCCTCATGCCTGGTATTACAGACTGGATAAGTATCTTCAAGACAAAGGGCTCAAGAGAGGAACAATTGACAACAATCTATATATCAAAACAGAGGGTAATGATTTGCTCATTGTGTTGGTCTATGTAGATGAAATCATCTTCGAAAGCAATAATGCTTCATTGGTACAATGGTTTTCTTCTGCCATGCAGTCTGAATTTGAAATGTCTATAATAGGGTAAATGTCATTTTTTCTTGGTATTCAAATTACTCATAGGTTTGAAGGAATATTTTTTTTCTCAGTAGAAATATCTAAGAGAAATGTTGAAAAGGTTTCAAATGGAATATTCTACACCTATGAGCACACCTATGGTCACTGGATGCAAGTTAAGCAAGGATGATGACTCACCTGATGTTGATTAGAGTTCATATAGGTCTATGATAGACAACCTACTGTACATCACAACATCCCATCCAGACATAATTCATGTTTTTGGAATGGTAGGAAGGTATCAGGCTACACCTAAACAAATTCATTTGTTAGATGTCAAAAGAATATTTAGATATTTGAAAGGAACAATGAACTTTGGCTTATGGTATCCTAGACATCATAATTTTCAACTATCAGTCTATTCAGATGTTGATTGGGGTAACTGCGTGGATGAAAGTAAAAGCACGAGTGGAGGTGCATTATTATTAGGATATTCTCTTGCAGCATGGTTGAGCAAGAAGCAAGGCTCCATTTCCTTATTGACTACATAAGTTGAATACATTGCAGCTGCCACTTGCTATACCCAAGTATTATGGATGATTCAGACACGTGCAGACTTGGAGGTAAAGTATAATGCACTGATAACAATTCATTGTGATAATACTAGTGCCATTATTGTGTCAAAGAATCTTGTATTTCTCTCCAATACCAAGCATATACCCATCAAGTATCACTTCTTGAGGGAATGTGTAACCAACACTATTGTTTCTTTGCATTATATTCCATCCAAAGAAACAATAGTGTTGTGCATGACCCTGTTATAAAGTTAAAATAATATATCTGATCAGGGGGAGATTTCTCGTAGTATATCTGATCAGGGGGAGCATAGAGTCAATCTCTATTTTATTTGACATTGATGTCAAAGTGGTATAAAAAGGTGTTGTCTGTATGCTACAGTTGGAGGTATAAGAAAAATAGTGCATCCTTTCAGGGTTTCCATCAATTCGAAAGGGGGGAGATTGTTCGCATGTTTACAGGAAGAATGTGCTTGTCATTGATGGCAAGAAAAACAACAAACCAAACCTCGAGAGCGTAGAAGACGAGAAATCTCAGAAGAGATAGCAGTTTCCAGAAGTTCAAATGAGGTCCAAGAGATGGACTCGCAGGAGGAGAAAAGGTCGAGATCCATGAACAATTAGAAAACCTTCTAAGTATAATATATCATAAGCTCGAGAGCAAGAGTGACAATGGTTGTTGGATCACCAATCTAGAGGAACAAAAAACGATAGATTGAATTAATGGAAGGATGGGATAAGCATGGCAAAATGATTGAGAATTCGTTCATTCAAATTTCCATCAGTGGTCAGATAGATTTAAGTGGAAGGATAGGATAAGAAAGAGTTATTGATCTAAGATCTTGATCAATGCACAACATTTATTTTAGGTCTAAAGATGTGAGGACGTTATGCCCCAAAGAAATCACTTCGAGAGTTTCAGTTTGAGATCTGAAATCCCCGAAGTCCAGAGAGTCAGAGAGTCGGAGTAAACGTTAGTCGTCAGATTATTTTAAAGTGGAAGGACATGATAAGATAGAAAATTAGCATTGCAGAAAGATCAATCCATCAATCTAAGAACATGATCGATGAGAAACATTTAGTTTAGGTCTAAAAGTTGCGAGGAGATCACTGTTCGGGGATTCTCACTTCAAAAGAATTGGTGACTTGAAAAGTCAAAATACCCGAAGTTCTGAAGGCCAAAGTTTCGAAGTGAATGAGGATCCACGTCAGCAAGACTACGCCAGCAAGGACGCATGGCACAATTAGACAATGAAAAGTTTCAAGTTGATTCAACATTTTAGGTACCTGCAAATCACAAATCCGAGTGACACGTGATAGCTACTAGGCTCATGAAACATCATCAAGTGACATAAGTAACTGATGTCACTCTGAGAGTATTACTTCAGGAGCTTTACCACCAACACTTGCCCAAAGTTTCAAAGTCCTGAAGTGGTTTGGGGCAGTCCATCATCGAGAAGGATATGTGGCACGAGATCCACAACTTTGGAAGTTTGTGGATGGGGAGAACGTGAAAATCGTCGAAGACAAATCTCGACCATTGATCATCAAGGGGAGTATGTGTCAGTTGATCTAAGATTTTAGAGAAATCTCACTTGAATCATTTCCAGTTGAGACTTGAGAATTACAAAGTCCAGCGATGTGAAAGGATCGTGACCATTGATTCAAAAGGGAGACGCGTCAGTGGATTGTCAGCTCCGGGAAAAAGAAAAGGAAGGTTGGAAAGTTGATATTTCCTAACCCTGAATACCCAAGGGGATTGTGACCGTTGATTCGAGAAGAACACACGTCGTTATATTTTGGACTCTGGGTGAAATTCTTTGGGAGCAAGAGGAGTTTGAGAATCGAGACTCCCAAATCCTGAAAGTCGAAATCGATATCGTCTATTGGTTTGGAGGGCCACATGTCACTTGGTCGATGAGACTAAGGATTGTGCATGGATGGAGGAAAAAAGGCCTGAAAAGACAATAGATCGGAGTCGTTGATCGATGGAATCTATCAGATACCATGATATCGATGATCACACCTGATTGTGGGATCAAAAGTTACTCGGAAGTTAATTTTCTAAGGGCATGCCGCAATTGAAACCACGGTATCAGAGAAGGGGTGCATGGTAGCTGGAGGTAGATTGCGGGGAGAAAAGAGGTTAATCCCAAACCATTTTTGGATGCTCCCACAATCATTCACTTATGCAAGGACATAGCCCGAGTTCACATGTGACAAGGGGCTAACGAGAAGAGAGCTCACACCCTCAATCACGTGGTCATGTGAAATTAATTGCCCAAGGTCATATCGGAAAATAGGGAGCTAGTGCTCACTAGAATAAGAACGTTAAGCACATTTTGAATAGGCATATGGTCACCACCAGAGGTCACATGAAGGAAGGGACTTAGAAGCCAAAGAAACCAAAAAAAATGACTGGTTGTAACTGCTAGAGAAGACGAAGAATTTTGACTAACAGAGAAGAAAAATATTCTCAGGATAACTTCCAAAGAAGCCAAAGAACCTTGAATAACAACCAAAGAATATGAAGAGTTCACATGATGATTAGGCAGATGAATCGACATGTGAAACACATACAGAATAGAGAAGAGACAAGGTATCTCTCAGAGTGTGATGCATGTGGGTAGGACGATATGTAGTGCATAATTTGAAGGGGAGAGCCATGGCATAATGAAGAGGATGTAGAGGCAACAGATAGCATTAAAGGCAGATGATAAGTTGAAAAACAAGCGATGTTGAGCGCAGGAGGAAAAAGAGCAGAGCATAGAAGCTGAATGATGAAGAAGCAAAACAGAGTATATAAGTTGAGGAAGGCAGAGGAGACATGGAGCTGTAACATACCATATCAGAGACAGAGAAAGTAAGTAAAGTTTTGTAAGATTCAATCAGGGTGGTAGGGTGGTGCTAGGGAGGATTGTAGTCCTATAATTCTAGTTGGTGTTAGAAGATATTTTGGGAGTTGGTGCTTTCATATAGTTGGTGCTAGAGAAATATAAGAGTTGGTGCTCTATGCAAGTTGTAGCTTGCTATCAGAGGTTGTAGCCTCATATTTGAGTTGGAGCTCAAAGACTATGATGTACATGAAATTTGGAGCTTTATTGACACCCTAATAATAAGAGGTGTTCACCCTTATGGGTTTCCTCATGAAAATCAGTGTCTCTATGTATTATGTGTGATTGACCAAATATTGTATATCTATGCATGATAAGTTATCAACAACACATTAAATAATAATATAAAAGGAATAAAAAAAAATAAAAAAGTTTCAAGATTATATACATAACTGATTCACCCCCCCCCCTCTCAGTTATATTTCCAACAATTAAAATGCACGCCCAACTTCCGTTACGTCCATAATGAAACATACTTATAAATTTTTAAGTGATATCGAAAAAATATGATACTTAGACATTTTTTGGTTTCTCAACAGACTCACGGAAATAGATCTGAGCGATCTAATCATGATTTCATTTTGATCCAATGGTTAACATTGTTTCTTCTTTATTTACTGTCCAATAATGTTCTTATTTTTTTCCAATGATCAACATAATTTCTCCATTCTTTATCGTCCGATCATGCTCTTATTTTGATCCAACAATCAGCAATGTTCTTCATTCTTTACCGTCCGATATCTGAAATTGGTATAGTTGGATGCTTGTTTGGATGATAAATCCATACCAACCCTTGTTTACATCAATGAAAACATAACACCATGTCCAACTATATACCCTTTTGGAATTGATGGAAACATAGTAATAACCCCTTATTTTAACTGGGTTTTGTTGTTAATCGATACCAATTTTACTGTTAATCCTCCCCCTTTGAAATCAATGATAGAATTAATCTTTGTTCTCTCCCCCAGAGGTGATTCTCCCCCTATCCATGTGCTCCTTATATTTATTTTGTATTTTTTAATGAGGTATGGTAATTACTCCCAATTTTTGTCTAAGGTTTTCAAAAGTACTTCTTGGTAGAGGTTTTGTGAATATGTCTCCAATTTGCTTTTTAGTATCAATATATTCCACTTTGACTACCTTTTAAGAAACCTAATATCTTAGAAAATGGTATTTAATCGGGATATGCTTGGTTTTAGAATGCATAACATGATTCTTAGAGATATTTATGGCACTAGTATTGTCACATTTAATAGTGATTGGATGATCATATTTCACTTGTACATATTCTAGGGTCTGTTTGATCTATATTACTTGTTTGTAGCAAGATGCAACAAAATTGTACTATGATTTTGTTGTAGATGGTGATATTTATGTCTTCTTTTTAATTAACCATGATACCAAACATTTTCCAAGGTAGAATTCTCCTCCACTAGTACTTTTCTTGTCATATACACCACCACTCTAGTCTACATCAGTATATGCAATCAATGTAAAATATTTTGTTTTTGGAAACTATAAACCAAACTCTAGGGTTCCTTTAATATATCTAAATATCCTTTTTACTTCCTTCATGTGAGTTTCTTCAGGTACAGATTGAAATCTACCTACTACCCCTATTTCTTGCAAGATATCTGGTCTTGTTGTTGTTGCATATAGCAAGCTACCAACCATTGATCTGTATATGGTTTGGTATGCTTTTGCAGAGTCATCATCTAGGCTTAGTTTGGATCCTGTGACCATAGGAGTGCACATGGGTTTACTGTCTTCCATTTGAAATTTCTTTAGCATTTCTTTGATATATTTAGTTTGGGAAATGAATCTTCCTTTATCTTTTTGAGTGACTTATAAACCTAGGAATAAATTCTATTCTCCTACCATATACATTTCAAACTCTTTCTACACTTATGTAGAAAACATTTTTCTTAGTATAGTAAGATTACTTCCAAATATGATATCATCTACAAATACCACCATAACAATCATATATTGATCCTCAATTTTAATATATACATTTTTGTTAGTAGTCCCTCTATCCTTGTTTTTGCAGATATTGATCAAGTCTTGAGAACCATGCTCTAGGGGATTGTTTAAGACAATACATAGCCTTCATTAGTTTGCACACATAGTACTCATTTTATGTTAATATGAATCCTTTTGGTTTCTAAATATATACTTCTTATTCTAATATTCCATTCAGGAATGCTGACTTGACATCCATTTGATAAATTTTGAAGTTTCTGAAGCATGCAAAGGTCATGAACATTTTGATGGCCTCTAGTCTTGCTACTGGGGAAAAATTCTCTTCAAAGTCAATGCCTTCCACTTGGAGATATCATTTGCATACTAATATGACTTTTTTCTTTATGATCTTTCCATTTTAATTGAGTTTGTTTTTGAATATCCACTAGGTTCCTACCACATTCTTCTCTTTTGGTTTAGGGACAAGTTCCCATGTATTCTTTTTCTCAATTTGATCAAGTTCCTCATTCATTGATTTTATCCATCTTCACTCTTGTTGGATTTTGCAGAATTTTTTGGTTCTATTACTGAAAGAATTTCCTTCTCTGAATCAAATCTAAGTTTCCTTATTGTTTCTACTCGTACTTCTTTATCCCCTATAATTTGATATTCAGGGTGATTCTTTTGAACTCCCTTTTATGGTTATTTTGAAAAGGATGTTTCTTCTTCATCCTTCTCATCATCAATTTGTGGTTCATTATATTGTAGGTCTTCAATATCTTCTTCATTTAGTGATTCACCATCTTCTTCATCATCACTGGTTCTTCTCTATTCATCAATTTTTGTTTCATCTTGATATTTGAATTTTCTCAATTTTAAATCATCTATTTTCACATTTTCACTTTCCACTATTTTGTGAAATCTTAGATTATAGCACTTGTAGGCCTTTTTATTAGGTGAATATCCCAAAAATATTCCTTCATTTGATCTAGATTCAAATTTCCCTAGATTATGTTCATCCCTCTTGATAAAAAACTTACTTCCAAAGAACTCTTAAATGTTTCACAGATGTTGGTTTTCCAAACCATAATTCATCAAATGTTTTCTCATGGTTATCTCTCATTTGTGCTTGTTTAAGTATGTGGACTGATATATATATTGAATCTATCCAAAAAAATTATAGGATCTTTTCTTCATTCAACATATTTATTTCATCCTCTTGAACATTTGTATTTTTCCTCTCAACAACTCCATTCTGTTGAGGCCTTCTTGGAGATGAGAATTGTCTCTTGATTCCATGATCTTCATAAAAATGATTGAATTATTTAGAGTTAAATTCCCCTCCATTTTCTAATCTTAAACATTTTATTTTGATATATGTTTCATTCTCTACATAAGTATTGAATGCTTTAAAATTTTCAAATCCATCTTATTTTTCTTTGAGAAAATATATCCAAGTCATCCTCATGTAGTCCTCCATGATCAACACAAAGTAGTGTTCTCCTTGTATTCTTCTAGTCCTAAATGGCCCACAAAAATCAATGTGAACAATCTCCAATGGTTTTGATCTAGAATGCTCTTTTGTCTTGAATCTAAGTCTTGTTTGCTTCCCTAATTGACAGTGTTTGCAAATAGGACCTAAGGGCTTTATGATTTTTGGGATGTCGTTTACAACTCCCTTTTTACTAGCTTTGATCACGTTATCAAAGCTCAAGTGTCACATCCTTCTATTCCATATCCAACTTTAATCTAATTGACTCATATGTAATTATTCTTCTTCATCAATATCTAATATATATACACATTTCTTGAGGTTGTTGGTTCAATAGCGGCTAATTTTATTGATCCTTCTTTTATTGTTTCATATTTTTGTGAGTAAACAACGAGTATATGTCCCTGATCACAAGTTTCGATTACAATGAGTAGATTAGGTTTTAAAGTTTCTACTAGCAACACATTTTCTGCTTTATTTTTCTGGTTTCCCAAGAAATTGTGCCTCTCCCTAGTATTTTGGCAGATACTTTATCTCCAAAAGTGACTTTACCTTTATCCTTATTTTTCAGAGTGGGAAACTTGCCTTTATCTCCTATCATATATTTTGAGAACCCACTATAAATATACCATTGGCACTTTGTGTTCATTGCATACATGGGCACTTTACATTCTGTTACTTTTTCTTCTACGTTCTTTTCTTTCCATATCTTCTTATCTTGATTGTTAAGGTTGCTTGTTTTCAAGGATTTCATTGGTAATCTACATTCACTAGATTTATGGACATAGTTGTTTCACTTTTGGCATTCAACATTGTACTCTTGTAAAGGAGAAAATTAATTATGATTTCTTTTCTTTACATACTTTTGGTTGTTCTTATATCTTTGGACATTGTTCGGTTTGTATTTTCTATAGGATTTATAGTGTACTTCATTGTGTCAAAATTTTTTGCATGAATAGAAATATCCAAGAAAGATATACTGAAATCTATTAGGAGGAGTCCTTCTAATCATTGCATTTCCTTCTCCTTTTGGAGGAGGTGTCGATTTCTGCTTAAAAACACTCTTTAATGGTGCCATATCCATATTGTTATCTTCTCTTTTTGAAGGATTTATAACATCATATGCATAGTTGATTGAAGTTTTATCCATTTTATGTGTAGTAGAGGTTGAATTTTGATCACATCCCAATCTTTTTTTATCATTTGGTGGTCTTTGACTATTAAGAATATCATTCAATATTTTTGAACTATTTTCTTTTTTTTTGTAAGTAAGAGATTTTATATATAAAGAACCTTCAAAATCCAGACCATAGTTACAAAAGCTTGAAAACAACCGTGCTGTAGTTACCGAACTGCCCCAAGAATGGGGAAACCAGTTCAGCCAGCCAGCTAATTCTAGCATTATACAATCTAACAGTCTTAGAGAACCATAGCTAATCGGACTAGGCTACAGCTAAGAAAATAAACTAGTGAAAAGAACAGATCCCCAGTGGGGTCAGACACTTGGCAAATAACCTAGCTAGGTGGCTTGGTATGTCGTACCCCAAGGTTCCTCTTCAACGGGCGTCCCTTTCCATTCCATTTGTATGTCAGCATCCAGTTTGACCCCTTCTAGGTTGGCAACTGGCAGAGTGACTCTGGATGGATTGTGCTCATGGATGCCCATAGCTTCCCCAACCTCTGTGTCTTCATGCGTGGCTTGCACCAAGTCACCACCTTCTGGCTGTTGCACCTGTTCATTCCTGTTGATGGCCTCTGCATGAGGCAGCTCTATTGCTACCGCTATTTTTGGAGTGGAGTGGAAAGCCCCCTGGAAGGTGGAAAGGATCTAAAGGAGAGCCGAGGTTTTCCCATCCAGAAGCTGCAGGAAGAAATGAAGGTCCTCCAATCCTTGCCAGAGATCAAAAACCATCCCATAGAGGATGGACAGGTTGTCCTGTAGCTGTGAGTTGGGCATGGAGTTGGTGGAAGAGTGCGACATTTGCTGGGTATTTTGAAGAAAGGGTGGCACCTCCAAGGGTGGGTAGGAGGGGCAAGCGACCGGTGCAACAGAAGGCTCGATGGTGAGGGAATTTGCAGGAGCTGCAGGAAAATGTGAGAGAGATCCCAGTGAGTTGTCGGTGATGACCAGACCTTCAAAACAATAGGCAGGCGAGGTGGAGGAGGCGAGAGGTTCTAGCTCGGGCTGTGAGGGCTGCGAGGAGTGAATGGAAGGTGAGCCAGGGGGAGAAACAGAAACTCAAGGCTGAGGAGGATGCCATGGAGATCCTCTCCTTAGCCTCCCTCTTTGCCGCAACATTCTGAGCTCGCAGGGAAGGCAAGACTGAGAGGAGAGTCCCGGATGGGTGTGGAGAGCCTAGAGAAGTCCGAGGGCAATGAGCACCATGAAGAAAGGAAAACATAGTAAGACAGGCCTGGGAGGTTGAGGGATAAGAGGTTCGGGACGCATGTGGGGGTTAATGTGACCTGCAAACAGAGAATCCATGGAGGAGATAACAATGGGAGTCGAGTGCACCAGCATTAATGGTGCAGCGAACGTTGTAGAGGTGAATAAATGCATGGAATAGGCGGTGGGTTATGACACGAGCTCGGCACATGGTCCCCTGCCTCGTTGGCCTATACTCGCCTCCTCATCCCACCATGTGGCCCGCACTAACACCCCATCCGGGGGTATTTTTGAACTATTTTCAAATCTTGATTGCTTCTTTCATTTTTCAATTTCTCCTTTTAGTAGGACAATTTCAGCCTCTGTTTTTTCATAGTCTTGTTCTCTATCACTAAGTTGTTTCAAAATACTTTCTTCAATTCTTTTGGCTTCTTGTATTTGATTCTTTAAATCATTGATGACTTGTCATGTTTCTTTGATGGTATTTGACACTTTTCTTTCTATTTAATTTTGTGTTTCTTCATATTTTGATAGTGGTTCTCTTAATGATTTGTTCTTCCTTTTATATTTCCTGACTTCATCTAGGGAACTAATCAGCTCTGCTTCAAGATCTACTTCTCCTTCAACCTCATAGGTTTCTTCTTCAATCTCAAATTTATTTTTAGTGTGATTATTTTGGGTTTCTATACCCATAAATATGTGTTCAGATTCCCCACCTTCTTCACTTTCTTTATATGAGTTGTTTTTCTCTTTAGTGTAAAATGTCATCTTCTTGTAGACCTTCCTTTTGTCTTTGGTTTGGTTCTTATTTTTTTCTTTGAAAGTTCTTTTATTATCACTTTCTTCTTGTTTTGGATAGGGACATTTGGAAGAAAAATGTTCAATCTTTCCACAGTTAAAGAATATTAGAGGAAACTTTCCCTTGTATCTACCAGATCCTTTCTTGAGTTTCTTCATGAAGTTAGCTATTTTTTCATTGGATATTTTTGACTAATCTACATTAGAAACATGCTCCTGTTTCATCTTTTCTTTAGATGAATGGAAGGTAATTTATTATTTTTATGCTATTTCTTTCCCTATTCTCATATCATACGATGTGAGGATCCCATGCAGTTCATCCATTGTGATATTATCAAGGTTTGGTTTGTCTTCAAGAGTAATAATATTGGCATCATATCTCATGGGTAATGATCTAAAGATACTTTGGACAATAGGTTGATCTTTGAATTATTCTCCTAATGGTATGATTGAGTTGACCACTTCATCTACTCTCTCAATATATTTTTCTATGTTCTCTTCGTATTTCATTTTTAGGTTTTCAAATTGTGTTATGTAGGTTTGTAGTTTGGCCTTTTTGAATTTTCTATCTCCTTCATATATGACCTTTAGTTTGTCCTAGATTTATTTTTTTGACTTACAATGCATTACTTTCACAAATATAGGATTAGATAATCCTCCTAGAATTGCATTGTCATTACAAAGCCTCTGTTTGGTTGTGTTCGTGGGATTAGTAGCAAGTGCAGTGTACCCATATTCTACATATTGATAGATATCACAAACTAGGGGAAATATATATCCTTTCATCCTCACACTCCAATGTGCATAATCATTCCCTTTGAAAAAAGGTTCTCTAGTGGAATCCATTCCTTCTTGTTGATCCATAGGATTATGCAAAATATACCTTATGATTATTAGACTGCGCTAAAGGCACCTTCTCTGATTCCAATTTTTTGGAATGTAGTTCAATACTGAGGGGAGGGGGTGAACCAATATTGATACCTTTTAACAATATTTTAAATAATTATTGATTAACTTTATTGATTAGCAAGAATATTGAGTAAATAACATCAATAAGTATAAACTTAAAATACAAATTACAAGTTTTATATAATGATTGAATTTAGAGCACCGACTCTAGGATACTACAATCCCCTTGTTTAGGACACCAACCGTAGGCAACACCAACTCCCTTGTTTCTGGGCACCAACCTTTGGGGTCACGAAATCCCTTTATTTGGACTTCATTTAGCAAAGGATACCAATCCTTCCTTGCTCCTCCCTCCCACCATCACTTCATAAGTGTCTTCATATTTCTTCCTTGGACTTTGCACATGCTTTTGATCTTCATATGTAGACCAAATAGACACTTTCTTCTCACCATTCTTTCTTGTTTATATAATCTTCCAACTAGTGAACTTTAAATCATTGTGTATTTTAATAATGTATCATTGTGCCTCTTCATTTATTAATAACAACGTTGTTTTAATAACAACTTTCTTCCTTATTATTTATTATTTTTCTTCTTCAATACCATTTTAAGTTAAAAATCATATTCTCAATTCACATTGGTAGGCCATGCATTTTCTTGGAGTATTTTTCTTTCATTGGTAATTGTATTAACACCTTCGTATCTCTAACACTAAGTTATTCACTTCATAGCACCGATGTTTGTGACCAACGAATTTATTCATAGGTATGATATTACTACTTACCACTCGTGGTATCCCTTTTAGTGGCGCGGGTGATTAGAGTGGTTCTAGAAACCCGCTATTAGTGTATATGCATTCATAAGATGCTACCACGTGTCTACCATGGTAATTTACAAACCACATGTAACAGATATTCCAACCTTCTCATTAACCTCTTATCCCTTCGATGATGCACACTACATCTCCACCGTAGATCTATCGTCTTGATGAATGGTTAGATATGAACCTCTCATGATATTTATTGCACCTTGATCCAACGATTGTGTTTTAATCAGGCATTGACTGGATGATTTTGGATTTCCTAGATGCTTTAGATAGATATATGGTTTGGATTTAATCAATCGTTGAGTGGATGATCCTCATTCATTTCAAAACTGGAATTTTTACTTAGAATTATTTTATGTAGTGGACTCGTAGACTTGCAGACTCCCATGTGTTTCTTTTCATTGCTTATCTTGTAATTTATTTATATCGACGATTCATTTATAATCAAGTGTCATGTGTATGTACCTAGTTTATCTAGGCACTTTAGATAGATCGAAGGTTCAGATATAATCAACCATTGAGTGGATGGTTCTCATTCATTTTAAATATGGAATTTTACATAGAATTATTTATGTGACGGGCTCACCGACTCTCAGACTTGTAGATTCACATGTCTTCTCAGGTGTCATCAAAATGCACGACCAAATTTTGCAGCCTCTAAGATGAACCTATACTTAAAAAATGTTTTAAGTGATTTTTCTCGGGTTCACGGTCTCTCAGACTTGCGAACTCATATGTCATCTCGGGTGTCATCAAAATGCATGCCCAACTTCCATAGCCTCCAATATGAACCTATACTTAGAAAAATTATTAAGTGATTTGTCTTGAGTTCGCAGACTCTTGGACTTGCAGACTCACATGTCTTTGCATATTTCATCAAAATGCACTCCCAACTTCCATTAACTCCATAATGAACCATACTTATAAATTTTTAAGTGATATCGACAGAATATGATACTTAGTCATTTTTTGGTTTCTCATCATACTTATGCATATGATCATGATTTCAATTTGATCCAATGATAAACATGGTTTCTTCATTCTATACTGTTTGATCGTGACCTTATTTTGATCCAACGATCAATATCGTATCTTCGTTCTTTACCATTTTATTGTTCTCTTATTTTGATCCAACGATAAACCTTGTTCTTTGTTCTTTACCATCCTATCTCTGCAACTAGTATAGCTGGATACTTGTTTGGATGATAATTCCATATTAACCCTTGTTGACATCAATGACAACATAACACCATTTTCAACAATATCCACCTTTTTCATTGATAGAAACACAATATTAAGAACCCCTTATTTTAACCAGGTTTTACTGTTAATTGATACCAGTTTTACTGTTAATCCTCCCCCTTTGAGAAAAATGATAGAAGTGATCTTTCTTCTCTCCCTCTAAGGTGATTCTCCCACTTTCCATGTGCTCCTTCTTTTTATTTTGTAGTTTTTAATGAGGTGTGGGAATTAATACCAATTTATGTCTAAGATTTTCAAAAGTACTTCTTGGTAGAGGTTTTGTGAATATGTCTACAATTTTATTTTTATTATCAATACATTCCACTTTGACTACCTTTTGAGAAACTTGATCTCTCAAAAAATTGTATTTAATTGGGATATTCTTGGTTTTAAAATGCATAACAGGATTCTTAGAGATATTTATGGCACTAGTGTTGTCACATTTAATAGTGATTGGATGATCATATTTTACTTGTACATCTTCTAGGGTCTGTTTCATCTAGATTACTTGTTTACAACAAGATGCAACAACAACGTACTCTGCTTCTATTATACATAGTGTTCACATGTTTTTTAGACAAAGGCAGAGTATTCATGTTTGTCATTGATGGAAAAGATCACGATCAGTAACATAGCGATAATGATGGAATGTCAAGATCAACAGTGTAATCTCAGGAAGAGGAGAACAGATCTCAGGCATCAGATCTGAGTGCGAAGACTGACCATCGTCGGATCCAGAAGAAGGAGCATGATCTTTAAGTACAAGATGAAGCAGTCTTAGAAAGTCCTGAAAGTAGGACCGTTGATCCAAGAAGGACACATGGAAAATAGTCAGAGCGCGACAACTCGCGATATGCAAAATCACGATATAATCTTAGCCGTTGGATTGAAGAAAAATCTGGGTTGTTAGATCTAGGAGTTATATCATGAAAGACCACGTCAGCGAGGACAGGTGGCAAATTACGAAAACAATGACACATGGCACGAGCATATAAGGACAAGTGTCAAATTGATTCATCTTTTTTAGGCCACTGGAAATCATAATTTTGAGTGACACATGGCAGTCACTCAACTCTTGACATATCATTAAGTGATGCAAGGATGATTTCACTTCATGAGTTCTTGTTTCGGGAGTTTTAGCTTCAAAATCTAGAAGGCTCAAGTACTGGGGTAGAGGAGAGTCGTCTGATCACCATGGATGGTGGACCATTGATCTGGCTCCATTTTGGAGTTTCAGATACCAGGAGTTGGAGGAGTCAAAGACACTCGCGGAAAGAATGTCGAAATGCGAAATCATGAAGCACCTTTTGGCGCAGCCTGCGGTCACCGTTGGTGGTCACGTGAGGGGAAAGAGCTAGCAGAGCTAAGCTCCTTTTTGGCGATTGCAACATGAAGAGTCGAGACTCTTCACCACAGGATTCCCAAAGTCATGAATTGAAAAGTGCTTGTTTGGTTAGCGAGTGGTCACACCATGTGGTTACATGGTCACAAGAAGGGAAGGAGCCAGTCTAGCTAAGAGTCTTTTCGGAGTTTCAGGGATCGCAAATTGGAGTGTCGAGACCCTTCGACATAGGATTTTCGAAATGAAAAATGTGAAATGCATTTTGATTAGGCCCATGGTCATAGCCAGTGGGCATATGGAATAAGTGCAAGACCTAGCACTTGTAACTCAATGGTGCAGGTTAATCAGGAATATGATCGAAGGGTCATTGTTTATTTTCATGATTAATAAGTTCAGTTACGTTTTAGTTAGCATAATTGAATCATGGTTCTTGATCAGTTGGCAATTCAGGTGCTGAGATGTTTTTCTTCTTTGCCCAAGGAGATTTGAAGTGTAACTGATGAGGCTGGTGCGTATAAAAGGAGAGATGCAGTGGCTGTGTGAGGTTGGTTGTTCTAACTGAAACAATGAGATGAACTCTAAGAAGGGTAAAATGACAGAATGTAGAGCATGAGATAAAACTCAGAGATGAGTAACAGTCGCCGAACAGATAGAAGCAAGAGTAGAATAGCAGAATAGCATGAAGCAAGAGCAGAATAGAAGAATAGCATGAAGCAAGAGAAGAATAGAATAATAGAATGAAGCAAGAGAAGAATAGAATAATAGCATGAAGCAAGAGCAGATTAACAGAATAACATGAAGCAGAGAAAAACTGCAGAACAGTTTTTGAACCAGAGAAGAATTGTAGAACAGTGAAGAAGGGGTAATAATTGAAATACCTGTGTTGTTTTGTTTGTCAATCATTTATTCATAATCAGGGAGGAAGGGTGGTGCTAGGAAGGACTGTGGTCCTCTGATATTCAAGCTGGTTCTTGAATATTGGAAGTTGTATCTTCCATCTAGTTGTTTCTAGAAAACAGGGTGGCAAGGTGGTGCTCAGGAAAACACATAGTTTTCTGTATACAAGTTGGTGCTTGTATAAATCCAGTTGGTGCTAGAATATCTAGGGAGTTGGTGCTTCCTTCTAGTGAATGCTAGAGAAACCAGAGAATTGGTGCTCTCAAAAAGTTGGAGCTTGTAAAACAGAGGTAATAGACTCACTTTGATTTGGTGCTCAAACATAGATGATGTACAGAACTTAAAAGAATGCCTATCATTTCGAAGAAGAAGAGGTTTTCTCCCTTTATGGGTTTCCTCGTGAAAATATGTATCTATGTGTATCTTATGTGTGATTGATGCTCATTATTTATGTTTTCCATATGATGTATAATATTGTTGGTCACTTGATGAAAGATTAAAAAATGGTTTAATAGACTTAACATTGTTTAAGCACAGTAACAACTGATTCACCCCCCCTCTCAGTTGTCTTAGTAATTTCAAAACATAGTGATATGGATGTATTATTTTTACTTAACCATGATACCAAACATTTTTCTAGGTAGAATTCTCCTCCACTAGTACTTTTGTTGTCATCTACACTACCGGCCCAATCTGCATCAATATATGCAGTCAATGTAAAATATTTTGTTTCTGGAAACCATAAACCAAACTCCAGGGTTCCTTTAAGATATCTAAATATCCTTTTTAATTCCTTCATGTGAGCTTATTTAGGTGCAAATTGAAATATACCTACTACTCCTACCACCTGCAAGATATCTGGTCTTGTTTCTGTTGCATATAACATGCTACCAACCATTGATTTGTACATGGTTTGGTCTACTTTTGGGAAATCATCATCTAGGCTTAGTTTGCATCCTATGAACATGGGAGTGCACACAGGTTTACTATATTCCATTTCAAATTTCTTTATCATTTATTTGATATATTTATTTTTGGAAATGAATATTCCTTTATCTGTTTGAGTGACTTGTAAACCTGGGAATAAATTGAGCAATCCTAGCATAGACATTTCAAACTCTTTCTACATTTATGTAGAAAATGTTATTCTTAGTATAGTAAGATTACTTCCAAATATGATATCATATACATATACCACCACAACAATCATATCTTGATCCTCAATTTTTATATATAGGTTGTTGTTAGTAGTGCCTCCCTTATATCCTTGTTTTTGTAAATACTGATCAAGTCTTGAGAACCATGCTCTAGGGGCTTGTTTAAGACCATACCGAGCCTTCTTTAGTTTACACTCATAGTGCTATTTTTTTAAATATGAATCCTTCAGGTTTATCAATATCTACTTCTTCTTCTAATACTTCATTCAAGAATATAGTCTTCACATCCATTTGATAAATTTTGAAGTTTCTGAAGTATCCACATGCCATGAACATTTTGATGGCCTCTAGTATTGCTACTGGGGAAAAAGTCTCTTCAAATTCAACACCTTCCACTTGGGAATATCATTTGCATACTAATATATATTTGTTCTTTATAATCTTTCCATTTTCATTGAGTTTGTTTTTTGAATATCCACATGGTTCCTACTACATTCTTGTTTTTTGGTCTAGGGACAAGTTATTGTTGGATTACTGAGAGGGGGGGTGAATCAGTAATAACATAACTATAATATTTTTTTTTCAAATGTTATATCAATGTAGAATTATTATCCAATAATGAGCATTAAGATATAACCAATCACACACATACATAGTACACCAGTGTTTTAAGTGGAAACCCAAATCGGGAGAAAACCACAGAATGATTTTTCTTATATGTCTTGAGAATTACATTCATTGGAAGCACCAACTTCCTTTGTTTTCTAGCTGCAATTGGAAGGAGGCTCCAACCCCCTAGTTTCTCAGGATATAACCTAAGGTAAGATCCAACTCCCCAATTCTCTCGCTACAACCAGAAGGAGGCTACAACCCCCTATGTTCTCTGGCTACAACCAGAATATGGCTACAACTACCTGTCCTTGCCGCATCCTACCACCCTGAAGTAGAAGTAGAATGATGGAACCACTATCACACTATCGCTATGAGATATACCATTGTAAACCTCTACCAATAAATCTGAACCATGCATCAATCTGTACCATAAACAAGTGCATCAACCATGCACCAACCTGTACCAAAGAACCTGTAATCAACCTATACCATAAAGAAGTGCATCCAACAATGTACCAAGTATGTACCAATCATGTGCGAACTACTCATCAACTATGACTCATCAATATGTACCAACATCATCAACTATACACCTCATGTATGTGCCAACTCATCAACTACTTGTCTCAACCATGTACTCAACATGTACCTCAACCAAAATCCCTCATCAATTTCATCAGCCAAATCTGATTTGTAGCTCTATAATAGACCTGGTGTATATGATCACATCCCTGCAAACCTTCCTTAACTTTAACAAGAAGAGACTAGCATTTTCATCAAATTTTTCTTTAGTCTCACATGCTTAGTTTTGGATTAGTCAACAACCCTAACTTGAAGTAATCATAACTTTGAACCTATAATGTATAAATATATGAAACTGATACACATTTTTCTTCAGTGTTTTTTATGCAATTCCTCCAGGTGTCACTACTTGGAACCTCTCCATAAATGAGTTATAGAAAAAATGGCATACCTTGTTGAATTCTGACTTATTCTAGAGAGCAACATTATAGTGCGTTCCCTGCATGAAATATTTGTTGAATTTATGTGAAACTATTACAATCATAATATATATGGTTCCCTAACCAACACATTTTATCTCAATGAATTGGGATCTGTTATGAAAAAGTTACGATGTTTTTACCCGAAACACCTGTTTTTGACTAGTTTCAGGACTAACCGCAAACCTTATTTTCCCCGAAGTGTAACTCCAAAAATACAAAGAACCACAAGATGGATTTTTTACCACAGATACTTGGGTATTCTTTCTCAATGGAATAGAAATTGCATGGTCTAAATCATTATAGAAAAAAATTTATAGCGAAAATGGTGAGATGACCTGTAAATAACATACCTTAGAAAACACCATCAAAAGAATTTACCCTTCCTTGCATTTCGGCCTTCTTTTCTTCACATTCCCTCATAAATTCAGCTTATATATCCTTGGTTACCTTAGACACCTATATATATTCAATATTCTCAAGTGCGTCTTAAATGAGAGAGCCTTGCCTCTTATTTATACTCTCCAAGTAGCTTCCTTAAAAACATCTTCTAGGTCACTTTGCCCACTTTCCTTATTTTAGGGTTAACCCACTTCTAATTTATCCATTAAATTTATTATTTAAATAATTTATTTTGTATTCAGTTTGAATTATAGTACACTCATCACTTCACTTTATTATTTACCTTCTAAAATCTCTTAAACCACTTCGACTACTTTGACCTTTTGGGGCTTCAACACAACATATGAGGGTCCTCCAACTTCGTAAGGCCATAACTCTCAAACCGTGAGGAGTTATGTGACGTTACACATACCACCATAAATTGCATGACATGTACTATCCATATAGAATAGTATTACCTAAAAATATATCAAAAACCATACCTTTATCCATCAAAAAAACTTGGGTCCATTACCCAAACCTGGGTTCTCCAACTTCACATGGCCATAACTCTCTAACCGTGAGAAGTTATGTGATGTTCCACATACCAACGAAAATGGCGTGACAAACACTATGCATATAGGATAGTTTCACTAAAAAAATAAATGTCCTTCATCTCATTATTCCACCATTAGTAATGGGTTCTGTCACTCCACAAAGTGTCTTCCCGTGAGAGCTTTCACCATAAGGGGACCACTTTGGAGTTCATCCATATTTACTTCTTATAAACCATGAAAAGACAATAATGAGTCATATTTACATTAAAAAAACTTGGGTTCATTACCCAAACCTCTGTGCTACAGAGCTTTCTTCAAGGGTTGACATCAATGACAACCAACCTTAATCAACAATATCCCCCTTTGGCATTGATGGAAACACTCTGATGCAACACTAAAACCATATCACTCATGCTCCCCCTGGAACCATGCCTCTGTCCTCTACATATGATAAATCTCTCCCCCTTTTCCATCAATGTCAAAGGTATCTTTCCATCAGGGGTTTCCCCCCCTAACTGAATTGTCCTCTTATGGTGCTTCCTCATGTAAATCTAAGACATATAAGATAAGCATTCATTTTGGAGTAGAAATAACTCCAAGTCTCTAGCGAAGATATTCAAAGGCTTCTCGTGAAAGTGGTTTTGTGAAGATGTCTGCCACTTGTTATTTTGTGCCTACATACTCAACTCTGATGTTCTTTTCTGCAACTTGCTCCCATAGAAAGTGATACTTTATTGGAATGTGCTTCATCTTGGAGTGCATCACGGGGTTCTTTGAGATACTGATGGCACTTGTATTATCACAATAGATTGGAATGGGCTCATCATACTCAACCTGTATATCTATCAGAGTTTTTTTCATCCAAAGAACCTGTGTACAACATGGTGTTGCTGCAATATACTCTGCCTCAGCTGTAGATAAAGATACTGATGATTGTT
>JASDQU010099768.1:607491-644941 GCA_032191745.1 Picea mariana | reverse complement strand
CCTCGTGAATTTTTTCTCAAGACCTCCTTCCTTCCGAATAGCTTACCTTCCAGATTTGATTAGTTGTTGACATGTGTCCACCCTGATTTATGGTCTGGATCAACTTTGGACTTCGGGACTTTCACCTCCTGCAAACTCTAATCATGGAATCCTTCGGAATACTCGTTCACCATAGTATATGATCTACTAACACATATCCACAGGATTTGGATGACCACGATTAGCTCCGGCCTTCAGGAATTCAGGGGTCCTAATGCCTCCACACTCAAAACCTCCCAAATGCGCGAAGTCTGAAGGGATTCATAGTTTAAACCTGGCACAAATTCACCATATCTGATGGTTTTTAGCTCTCCTGTGATTTTCCAAACTGATCTCGTCCGTTGACTTCCAATCTTTGATAACTCTTCCTCCCTTTGAGATTTTGAAACGTTATTTCTTCTGAGTGTTTAAATTCGAAGGGTTTCAAACTCTGGTGCACGCTTTGCACTATTTCTCACACTCAAATTCTTGGAGGAATTTCTGGGTGTGTTCCTTGCACTCGTCTTCCCTATAAAGTTAAACACTTTTTATCAATTTCATCTCTATGCACTCCTTGCACAGGTCTTTCACAAAGATCTTATACTCAGAAGTGTATATGTGCATTCCTTGCACTCTCTCTGCGAACTTTCCCTCTATCCCTCCTGAACTTCAGAGTCCTTTCAACAACTCCTGGCATGCACACTCCTTGTGTGGGCACTATGTGCTCCTTGACCATTATTAGTACACTAAGGAAAATTTGGTTTTTTCTCAAATTAGAATGAGGTAACGAGAAAATTGACATTGCTCCAAGAACTCTTTTAAAGAATGGGATCAAGTGTTTCTTTATCTCCATCCCTATAAGGAGACATATCTAAAAAAAAAGAGCCACCAGAACCTAGCACCAACGTTATATGGGCCCTATCAAATCCTCCAATGTATTCGACAAGTTGCTTATGATTGTCATTTCTAATCCACTCCAATATCCAACTATTCTCGCATGTGTCTTATTTGAAGAAGGAAGTGGACATGAATCACTGAGTGTAGACCAAAGTCCATAAACTTGATGAAGAACACTCCATTTGGTTATGACTAGGGGTAGTACTAGACATGAGTGTTGACTATGCTAGAGCACTACTAAGGGAGTCTTGGTATAGTGGCAAGATACACAATATGAGGATGTTACATGTGAACCAACAACAATTTTACACAAGTTTCGACACCTCCAATCTTGAGAACATGGGAAGGGCATGTTAGAGACCTACACTAACTTCACTTCCTTGGGGTACTTAGGAGGTAGTTATTAATGTATGAGACCATATTTTATGAATAATTCCCATTACGAAGAGATGTGTGGTTACTCAATGTAAAAATGTTGTCTTTAATAAATTTAGTCCCATTAGGTGGTTGATACTCATTAATTATTCAACCATAGCTAGTTAGAGTTTTGCTAACTTAAGAAATTATTTATAAATGTAGAAGGATATGTAATGTTAAGTATTTTCATTGTATTGGAGCTCTACTCAATTGGATGTTGCAGCCTTAAGGAGGCGTGAACATTGTTTTCTTTTTATATTATCAATATAAAGATTTAAATTATTCGAGTTCAAGAGTATTGTTTCTCCTAATTTAATTTCTTTTAATATTGCTCATAATTTATTGTTTTTGCTAATTTAGTATACTATAAAAAAATCCGTGTTCCTAAAATCTCTGCCCTCAAATTTCCAATAAGCATGTGTTCCCATTCCATTCCAATGATTTCAAGAAAAAAACTTTATACACATACTCTCCATCAAACTATTTATCATGTCCAAAATACATTAAAAATTATAATAGATGCTCATTTTCTTAATATTAGTTTGAATTCTTCCCTCTTTAAATGGTTTTTTTAATGTTTATTATCATTCATTCATTATTATAATACATTAAAAATTATAATAGATGCTCATTTTCTTAATATTAGTTTGAATTCTTCCCTCTTTAAATGTTTTTTTTAATGTTTATTATCATTCATTATTACGAGTTTATAAATATCATTTGGTTTTTATGGTATATGATTAATGGCATTTTGGAGATATATAACTTAAATATGTACTAATCTATCTTAACTTTAAATTTTATTAAATATAAAAATAATAATAAAATATTGAAACATAATTTCAAATATTTTTTTATGTTCAAACTTTTTTAATTTCATATATATATTATATATATCATCATTAAATTTGTAAACTATTTTATTTTATATATATAAATATATACATCCTGTTTATAATGGAATTTTTTTATATTAAATATAGTCTCTCCCACGCAAAAATAAACATTACTCACAAACTTTATTATATAATTATCCATGTGACCGAGTTTTATGATTAAAATGTCCTATGTAAACATACTTTCAAAATATTAATTATTAAAATAAACATTTTGTTTAATAAAATCAATCCCATGACTGTTATCAAGTTTATGTATGCAAGTATTGTTTGACTCAAGTGTTTTCTTATAAAATCTAGTTTTGACTAATTGCCCTTATTTTGATTAATCGCTCTCATAGATTCCGTCAAGCTCAATCATACTCCAATTAAAAAAGTTCAAAGTAGTTATTTATATATATATATATATATATATATATAGATAACATAGTTAAAAATATGTTTTTCCTCTTAAAAGGTCACAGGTTCAAATCTAGAGGGGGGTAGGGTATCTATACCTTCGTAAATTTTATCAGTCAAATCGTTAAGCAGAGGGAAGTCCTTTATCCCATAAACAAGGGGTTCTCATACACCAATTTAGTGTACTGCCTTGGCTATAGCCTTAAAAATAGATTATTATTATTATTATTATTATTATTATTATTATTATTATATACTATTTAATTATATATATATATATATATAATTATTTTTTATATATCTATATAATTGAGTTGAAATAGATATATAGATGTTTATAGTTGAGTTGTTGGAGCTACCTAAACTCTCTTTCTCTAAATGTGGAAATAGAATATGTTGTTACACCTAAATGACAAAAAGATGGGAAATTTGAGTCCGAATATATGAAAGTATTAGGTGACCCAAACCATGTGTGACCATTCAACAACTGTACATACCAAACCAACCAAAACAGAAAAAAAAATTACACAATACAAAAAGAGGAATAATATTTGTTGTCGATGTAAAGGGTGGCTTAAAATAATAATACTAGCGATGACAGTGTTTCTGCAAGGTTCAGCTGGGCTTCAAAATAATAAAAGCGATATCGTCTGCTCTGCTATATATATATACCTTACGCCGCTAGTTTCCGAACAAGAAACTCGAAGCTCTCTTCTTCTTACAAGATTCGATTGCGGGATCGTTAATTAATTAATTCTGTCAAAATTTGCAGAAAAAGAAGCGACATGGGCGTAGCAGCAATAATTGTTCTTTCATTTGCGATGGCGATAGCACTGGTTATGCCGTGTGGGGCGACGCAGTTCGTGGTGGGAGGCACTGCCGGATGGGACGCCAGCACCGATTACAATACTTGGTTGCAGGGAAAGACATTCGCAGTAGGCGACACACTCCGTAAGTAATTCAATCAATAAATACGTTATTACCATTAACATTTGTGGTTTTCTTTTCATTTTTAATGAATTGATCTCGTTAACTTCAAATGTATTTCACAGTTTTCCAGTACTCGTTGCTGCATAGCGTGATGGAGGTGAGCAAGTCGGACTACGATTCCTGCCAAACGAGCAACGCTCTGCAATCCTTCAGCAACGGCAACACGCAGATCACGCTTTCGAAGCCCGGCAACATGTACTTCATATGCGGAACGCCCGGCCACTGCGCCGGCGGTATGAAGCTTGCCGTTAACGCTCAGGGCGCCGCCAACGCTGGGTCTCCAGCCGTATCTCCCGCCAGTGCTCCTATCAGTTCGCCCGCCTCGGGCCCTGCCTCTTCCTCCAAGCCTGTCTCTTCGACTCCCCTCGGTATCACTCCTGCTGTAAGTCCTAATGCTCATTCACCTGCTACCAGATCGCCAGTTCCGAAGAGCGCTGCCACCACGATTTCTTATAATGGAGGCAGAGTTTTGGGTCTGTTAACCGGGTTATTATTATTTTCCTGCATTTGATGGATTCAAAATCTGCAGCCAGGAGAGGGGTAGTGCTTCTGATGTGTTTTGGTGGAAAAACCAGCTTTATTAATAAGGTTGTACTGTAGGGATTCAACTACTGTGTTTTGTAAACATTTCCTGTGGCTCAATTGTGATTGTTTCTGCTAGGACAATGTCAAATGGTAAATGTATTATGTAAAGTTGCTAAACTATTAAAGAGATGTTAGTAGTATTTTAATTGTTTACAAATTCAGTTCTAAAAATATAGTTTTATTAAAGAGCTATTAGTGGGCAGATATATTTATTATTTTAATTGTTTACAAATTCAGTAGTAATTTGTTTTAAAATTATAGTTTGTTTCAGAGGTGTAAGATAGTCAGTGAGGGAGTGTGCTGTTAAGGCACTTTGTGATGTTAAAGTTATGTTCGAAATCTACGGAAACAGAAATTCATCCATATTAAAAATTGGTGTGACTCAGATTTGGGTAAGCTTAGATGCCCAAATTAACAAACAAAAAAAAAGTTTTTACTATAAAATTGGTCAAGATAAGCTTAAATGCCCAACTAACAAACAAAAAAGAGTTTTCACTATAAAATTGGTAAGATTGGTAAGATAGGTTTAAATGCCCAACTAACAAACAAAAAAAAGTTTTTACTATAAAATTATGTTTTATTGATTAAAATTTTTATTATAAAATTTTGAATATTTTCTAAAATGATTTAGATCATAATTTATTTTTTTTAATATTTTTATCAAAATAAAATTATATTTTAATTAAAAAATATATTTATTAAATAAATAAATTTACGATATTAAAAAGTTATAAAAAAATGCTATAAATAAATTCACATAAATTTATATCATGATTTATTGAATATAAATATAAAAAATAAAAATTGTATTTCTTTAATTTTTTAAGTGTTTATTAGATCTAAAATTTATATTAATTTACTCATTAATTTATTTAAATAAAAATTATTCTCTCGTATTAATGTGCATGTCTGCTAGCGCCCGAATGTACATCGTCACCCGTGCACAGAGCATGTGCAATTGGATAACTGTAGTGGGTAACTCTGAGAATCATATAGTGTTTTCTAGTCTTCCACCATATTCCAGATCATTGGAACAAGGCCTTTCAATCCAAAACGTTTTTGTTTTTTTCATTTTTACCTTTTGTTTTTAATTTGTAAATTTTTTTTAATTAAAAGTATTAGTTATAATTAATTATTTTTTTATTATTTTTAAATAATTTATTTAATATTTTGTTAATTAAGAAAATTCAAAAATGTCTTTTAATTATTTCTAATTTATTTATATAGCTTGAGATTAAGAACATGTGTAGAGGGTATTATTAATAGCACAGCCGTGAGTACTCACGGCTGGTGAACGCCGAAAGGCTTAACTTTGGGTGGCATTTAAAACGCAGGCAAAATCTGGCATGGAATTGAAAAGCGGAAGCAGAATCGTGGGTAGAGGAAGCCATAAGCATCTGCTTGGTTAAAAAATGACGGCGCACTACAAAACGTTTTAATTTGCATCCAATTCCACACCAATGAAACGACACCAGTTCACATCCAGGCGGCCATACGCATCTGTCCAGTTTATTAATCACTCTTGTTATTTCTTAATATTTCTTAATCACTGAACGTGGCAATCTGGTGATGAGCAAGTAATTTTTTAATTAAAAGTAATCACATAAACGGAAGTCTTTATAAATGAGCGGAAGTTAATTTATCAAAATCTCATCCATTAATTAGAGAGGACGACGAAGAATATGCCAGCATCTTCAATTGCCAACCCTAGAATTGAAATTTATAATTAAAAGGTGATTAATTCTGCCCATTGTCAATAGGTATACGCCTTTCGGCGTAATTATTATTAATTAGATTTTATTTTCAATTAAACTTTACCCTATTTAAATTAGRAAATTCATCCAGATTTTAGTCTAACAATCATTATTAATTTTATTAATTTACAAATGTGATTTAATCCATATTTAAGATTTTGTTGAAAAAGAGTAACCAAAGAAAATTTGATATAAAAACGGAGAAAAGTCCACCAATCATAATCAGTTCCAAAACCTCAAATGTCATACCCCACTCGAAATTAAGAATAGTATACAATCAGCGAAGGAACACCAACCTGCCCTTCACCACATCCATTAAGAAGAACTTGTTTCATGACAAATAAGTTAGACATAAACCAACAAATGAAGATAGCTTGCAAATTCCTCAGGGTTGAATCTAATAGTTAGCATAAAAAAGTGTGAATAGCAATTAGACAATGAAAAAATATTCCCACGAGCATACGGTTACAATTCACAAGCACCAAAAGAAAATAGAAGTGAAAATAGTTTAATCTCAAAGTTGTCTCCTACTATTGAAAATCTAGCCAACTCCTTTTATTAGCGAATTTAGGGTCAAGGTACTATTAGTAATGGATTTTCATGGTAAACCAATAATTTTCACTCTTTTAATCAAAGTTTTTAAAGATCATACAATTTAGGTTGGGAATTCATATACTTTAATTAAAGTTTTTCCTTCGACTTTTTATTTGGCCTCTTCTCGAGGTAAACAAAGAAGATAGCTCAGTTTATCTCATACATTTGCATACTCATTTTTGCCAAAATAAGTAATGTGAGGAATGAGTCTAGCATTACTTCTTAACATTAAATGTTTTTTTTTAACAGAAACGATTGGGAATTTATATCTAAAAAAAGATATTTGTGCTTTCACTGTTTACAAAAAACAGACGATTGAATTCTCTGTTCTTCTCCTAGAAAACTATCTGATTGTTGCAATCTAATTGCGCTAGTGAAACTTGTCCAGTAGGAGCTACTGATTTTCCATGTAAAAATGGCTACATATGTAAACAAAATTAACAAAAAAATACATTTCATCAAAAAACCTGTCCAGAAATTATGAAAAGTTGGCAGGTCCTCCTGGAGATTTGTTGGATTTGTTGTTGGATTAGCTTATGGTTGTTGATTTCCTTCTCCTGGGTTGGACTAAGCAAGAGGTACCAAAGGGTACTTGTTGCTTGATGTTGAGTGGAATGTTGAGGGAATCCTTGAGCCAGTTGAATCGTTGGAGTTCACTAGATGTTGGGGGTGGTCGAATGGATTTCCCATTTGTTGATCCATTTCTCCAATATGTCTGGTGTTCATGTTGATGTCATGGAGAGCAATTGTGAGCTCTTGATTATGCATGAGTTCTTGTTGTTGCAACTGACCTTGCAAATTGACAATATCATCCCGCAACCCTTGATTTTCCCTTTGAAAATCGTTGATTCAAGTGTCTGTTCTTTCTTCTAAGTGTCTGACATCCATTCGTAGAGAATGAAATTGCTCCCTCAATTCCTCAAAGACGCAGGCCGGGAAAGTGCAAGGGGCAATGGATCTCCACCACATGATGGTAAGAGGGCACATAAGCACAATATCCTGGAGTCCGTTCAAGAAGTGTAGAAAGATACCTGAATGGGAGTGGAGAGTTAACCATAATTGTGGGAGGGAGAGCGTCTGCATGAAATTGAAGGTACAGGAGGTCTGAACTACCCACGAGCCAACGAGATCTCATGCAAATAATAGCAGAGGTAGTGACGCCATGGATGTTGGGAAGGGAGTCAATGGGTACGAATGAGCTACCAAGGAATTATGCAGAGGGATGGGAAGTAGAGGAGGTGGCACAAGGAAGAAGGTGGGGGCACGTGGTCATGAGGACGAGGCCACGTGAGGAGGGGGGGGGCTAGCTGGGGGGGAGAGGATGGAGATGTCCAGTGAGGAGGGGGCCTAGGAAGGGGGGAGGGGCTGAAGGGGAAAGGGGGTGAGGGGAGAAGGGGTAGTCAGGAAAGTCGAGAGATTTGTAGGGGGTTAGTTCCAAAGTAGAGTTCTTAAGGGTTAGGTCCATAATTGAGAAGGGAAATCATCTAAGATGGTGGGAGTTAGGGGAGCCAAGCATGGGATCCTACTTGGTTAATGAAGATTTGGCCTTGTTCTAGAGTCTTTGTTGATTTAGTTAAGAAATCAACTTCTCGATTCTGAGAGTGGAGGATATGGAAGAAGCAGATCTTGGTGAATTGTCGTTTTAGGGTTTTATTTCGGGAATGAAGGCTGCTAGAAATTTGGGTGAAATTTTTTTTTTGGCCGAGGAGATCCCTTATTACTAGTTCAAAGTCTCCAAGAACAGTGAAGGTGTGGATGTTTCTCAACTGAGCAATTTGGAGCCCCATGTAGACAATAAGGATTTATGCTTTATTCTTAGTGGTCTTCCCTAGTCCCCAGGAGTATTGCATGATATTTTGTCCATCGGAGTCGAAGATTACTCCCCCCGCACATGTCACCCCTGGATTACCTGCTACAGCTCCATCAAAGAAAAGATTTGAAGAAGATTGTTGTCTTTTCCAATGGGGGAAGTAATTATCATAGAGGTGTAGTTTCCAACATTGCCTCATGATTTCTCGATCTGGGATTGGAGGATGGATTACGGGGGAGGGGCCTAGAATGTAATTGATCCATTCTTCATCGCTCTGCTCCAGGGTGTCTTCCATGTCAAGCGGTATTGATTTGGACATGAAGAATTCATAAATTAATTCACATATTTTGGCTAAGATGTGTTGCAGGGGGGGAAGCTTCTCATGAAAAATAGCCTAATTTCGAGCAAGCCAGAGTTCCCAACAGACAAATTTGGGAATTTGTCTGTAAAGGAGAGTCATGTGTTTCTTGTTTTTGAAGCCGCCAACATATCTTTGTTTCCAATATATGAAAAGGTCATTCCAAGTCTCGAGGGGAAGGGGCAGTGTGGGAGGGGAAAATAAAGGAGTTTCCATATTTGGGAAGAGAAGGGTCTCTCAAGGAAGAGGTGGGGAATGGATTTGGAGGCTAAGAGACAGAAGGGGCAATGAGAGGGGCCTTGAATTCCACGTTTTTGCAAGTTTTTGTTGTTGGTATTTTTCCATGAACCATCATCCAGCACAAGATATTTACTTTAGGAAGAGAGGGGCCAGACCAAATTTATTTCCAAATTTTGGAGTTTGGGGGTGTCTGATCATAATATTGCAAGAGAGAATAATCTGCTTTAACATAAAATATTGTGGATCCCCAATTACGGGAATCAGGTAAGGAGTGATGGGTGGGAGTACAACCAACTAATTTATTGAAAAACATGGAGAGCATGGATCGTAGGTGATCAGGAGTGTTCGGCAGTTTCCAGTTTGTCCAATCCCCATCAAAGTTCCAAAGGCCAAAATATTTGAGAAGGAAGAGACCTTTGGTATAGCACCAGTAGTTTAGGGGATAGAGGGACTCTTGACTGTTCAAAGGCTCAAGATCCAAGATACGGTCGGTCCAGACATTTATGTGGGCTCCAATTCTCGAGGCCTAGGAGATTTTATATTTGATAAGGAGGAACACATGTTTTAGGAGACACGAAATTGGGGAACAATGGAGAGGGGAAGGGAGGGCATCCAGGCATCGTAACCTTGAAGAGTTGAAATATTTGGCTATAAGAGTTGAGTTCCACCAATATGTAGCTCCTTTAATTAGATGCCAAGATATCTTTTCTCCCAAAGAAGTGTTCATTAGAATAGGATCTCCGATAACTATTACTCATTTGTTGAGGGGTTGACAAACTTGTTTCCAACTGAGGAGATGAAATTTTTTAGTGTTTGTTTTTCCTCCAGCCCAAAGGAAACTTCAAAGAGTTCTATAAAAAATTTCAAGAGCCTTTTGGAGAAAGAAGGCCAGAGCACTAGAAGATGGAGGGTGAAGAGAGGATAGATTTTAGAAGCATAGATTTTCCAGCTGGATTGAGCCAACGACCTCCCCAACTTTGGATTCTTGTGAGAATTTTATAAATTTAGTCCTTCCATGCCACGGTTCCATAACAATTTAGAAATATAGTAATACATAAGTATTTGAAGTACTACTAGGTGGTGATGATAGTTGTTAGTCCCTAAAGTTTCACTTGACAATGAGAGGGAAAGCTAGGGAATTATCAGGTTATTGCAATGGTATTTATTAAGGGTTTTCTAAATAGGTTTTTAGAAAATGGTTCAAATGTGGTTCAAGGATTCAAATAAACATATAACTCAATGTAAAAGCAAGTAAAAATCCCACTAGTTTAGTAAATGGTAGGCACTTTAATAGATTAGATGGTAAGGTAAATAAAGAAAGGAAGGTATGTGGGTATCTAGTTTGTCAACTCACACATGGATTTCTTATTTCAAAATATCATTAAGAAACAATAACATGTTCTTGAAAAAAATCTTAATTATGAAAAAAATTAATAAACTTTTCACCGTGTCACCCACAATCAAGAAATCATATGAATTGCAATAGAATAAATGTATTCAAGTAAGAAAAGAAACAAATAAAGATATGAAAGAAGATATGACCATCAACATGCCTTTTCCATTTAGTACCAATATGAAATATAGTCTTGTCTTAGAGTGGAATTTTTTACAAAAAAGGTCCTTGAATGGCCAACTAATCGACCCCCATACAATCTTTCTAGTGTCTTTTTAAAGCACATAGAGTACTCTTGTAGATCTTGTTTTTTAGTTTATAGCTCTTCAATAGGATCATGTCAATGACTATTTCCTAGGATAATAAATATCATAAGAGAATTTCTAATGCCTATATTGTAGAAGGCTCAACAACCAATCTGAACATAAATTAGAAAACAGATTTATAAAACTGGCAAATCCCACAAAAAGAGGAATGCTATCTTGCTGAGTTGATTCATTTGAGATATCAAAAATTTCCATTTGAAACTAGCACTAAGAACCAAACTTCTCATCTTTACTTTCTGAGTAATAGCATTGAGCAATCAAAACTAAGACATAATTTCCTTGAATATCATGGTATGATGACTGCAAAAGCCTTGGTTTCTCTTTGTTTGAGCTTATTTGTTAGCACAACATTACGCCAATATAATCTTATATTGGATTCTCTTACCTCCTTTAGTAATGCCTTCTTCTCTTTCCTCTTCCTTTTGAAATCTTGTATCTTTTCTTGTTATTTAACATTTCATTTCTCAAGAAAATATTTTTCTTTCTGCAATTTCTTAATCATACTCTGCAGCTCCTTTACTATGTCTTTTTCTTTCTTTGCTTCCACCTTGAATTATGAATATTACTCTACTGGGGTTTATTGAAGGTTGGGGTTTCCTTAGTTTAATTACATATTTTGAAGATAGCCTAGTACTAGGGTCTTCTTCTTATGTGCTTTCTCAATCTCTGGTTTCTAGAAGATCTTGCAACTGATCTAGTTATGGAAAAAAATCATTTCTCTAATCATTAACTGCATCTATTCCTTTAGATGTAGATTCAGATACCGAAGTTGACTTTGTAGTGTCCCTGTTCACAGATCTTCTTGAGTACTGTGCAATCTACTGTCCCTTTTCACATTTCTTATTTTGTTCTTCAGATTCCTTCTCTGACCTATGTAAAGAAGATGCCAAAGCCTGTTATTTGATCTGTTTCTTGGAGTCTTCTGAGTTGTCTTATATTATTATGAGGTTATCCTTCTTGATGGAAGGATGAAGCACTGAATTTATTTGCATCTCTGGTAGAATTTATTCTAGGACATTTAGGTACAGGTGTTTTCTTCTTACTTTGTTTCTTACCTTTTGCAGTCTTCTTGCCTATAGGTTGTTTCTTTTGTTTAGTTGGACTTTGAACTGGACTTGTGATGTAATTTTCATGTTCATAAAATTCCCTTTTTATATCTGGATCAAAATGGATTTCATTCTCTTCATGCATTTTAATTTTCTTATCTCGATTGGTAGTTCCTTTCTCATTAATTTTACCCATAGGAAAATCACTAATAACTTGTTGGGTTTGTAATTTTCTCTTTCCAGCACGAGTTACACTGGATAGAGGGGAATTTTATTTTATCAAAACCTCAGTGGATTGAGATATTTATTTCTCTTTAATAGGTTTCTTCTGCTTGAAAATTTTAGACGTAGTTGTCTATAGATTAGGTTTTAATGAATGGATTAATTGGTCCCAAGACCTTTGAAATTCACTTAAGGAAAATACTACCAACGTTCTGATTAAGTCTTGATGAAAAAGATTATTTTTTGTTGTTGCAGGGTGTGACTGAATCCTCTTAAACATCTTGAATAAACGTTTTGATAAGAAATAAGGTAGGTTAAGAGGGTAATCACCATTTACATGGATCAACAGTCTAATATGATAAAGATGGACTAGAGAAAATATGTCTTCACATGTAATGTACCTGTGGATAATCAATAGAGCAGTGTGCCACTATTTCCTCACCCAACTGTGTGGGATACCCTAGATCCAATTGGGGTTTTTCTTTTCTGGAATTAAAAACTAGTTTAAAAACTCCATGACTACCTTTTATTTATTCCACCATCTTTCCCCATATACTGGTAACCTGCAAGATTTAGCTATGGAATGCTCTGTCATGTGCATCAAAAGTTTACCAACTATAGATTTGAAACCATTGAAATTCTGTGCAGATGTCATAGAGATATGCTCATCATGTCCCTGGAATGTCGAGAAGAAGTCGAACCAACCAACATCCTTGAATTTTTGTGCCATCTGAGGAAATGATTCGAGAAATTCTATCCCTTCAGGCTCCAATATGGTTATCTAACCACTCTTTTTTGGTGCCATAACACTGATACAATCCTGCAGAAATTTATGAGAAGATCAAGGGTTTGATCTCCAAATTTTCAGGGTTGTTGAAAACTGAGAGTTATCTCTTTACCTCCAAAGCACGCGTAGAAAAATAGACATACTAAAATAGGAAGATAATTATTTCATTCATATGGAATGATAATTAGGCATGTTGATTTGATGTCAAGGTGGCGAGTACAGTTCAATCCTCTGAATTTAGTTATCATCATAAGAATAACAACCTGAAATAGATCATAAAGAGATGTTCAGATCCTCTAATAATGATTTTGAACATTAGAACACGATCTAGGTAGAGTGGCGCATGCAAAACAATGATTACTCCCGGCATTGCAAGAATAAGGTTATTCTTACAATGCCCTTTCCACTTTGACAAAATTTGAAAATTTAAATGAGGAAAATACAAGTGATATGATATAAATCTTAGATATCATATCCTAATCTTAAAAAACTTCAAAATCATTTAAAAAGTGCATAAAAAAATTTAAAATAATCTTTCAATCTAAGAAGGGAAAAACAGAGTTTAATAAAAAATCATGGAAAATGGGTAGGACATGGACTAAGGACACCCAATCAGTCAAAAGAAAGGTTAAGGACAAACACTGGCTCCTTCTAGGGATAAAGTTTCATAATGAATCTTTAAGAACTACTTGTTAGAATATAAGTGAATGTGCTTGTTTTACCATTGACAATACTCTTGTCACCCAACCATAGGCCAAAGCCACCCTCTGAGCACCTTAACCTTGACAGAGAATCACTCTGGAAGCAAACCCTAGGCTAGATAGCCAAACAAAGGGTAGCGCACCTTTCCCTAAGGATATCGCATAAACAAGAGCTAATCAAATAGTCCAAACCCTAGCCAAGAGATATTCCAAGCGCAACTGCTAGCTGTAGCAGCTGCAACGTCAGCTCTCCTCCAAACCTGCGTAGAAACTGGGAAACTGCAGTGTACACAAGTGATGATCTGCAATTCTGAGACTACCTGCCAGAATGAGAATTGGCCTCCTGTATTTATACTAATTCTGGCTAACTACCTGGGATGACTTCTCATTCTGGGTATCTGTCTGTTCAGTATATATTATTATTTCTGGCTGACTTCTTCTCTTGGTGGTTAATAACCTAATATAAATTATCTTCTTGAGCCGAAAAGTCTTCTAGGGTTATTAGCCAACTCATTAGGGTTTCTTCTTGCTTCCTGGAGTATTCTATCATCATCAGGTTTACACGTGGAGGTAAATACCTCCCATAGCTACCATAATATCAACACTCCCTCCTAGCTAGGGAGGTATTATAGGTAATGGTCTTGAGCACAAAACATACCATTCACCCCGTAGCATGAACATAGATATATAGACTATATCATGAGCACCATTATCATCATCAGTTGCATCATCTCTCAAAACCATACTCTATCTGAGTAATCAGACATGATGTTCACTCCACAGAGTGATACAAGAGCCATTCTTCTAATCTAGAAGAGTAAATGTTCTAAACCATTTTCTGCCTGGAAAATCTTTGTTCATCATTCATCTGGCTGATAATTGTTTCCAATAAACTGTTGATAGTCTTTATGGAAATCGGTACAAAATAGAACACAACTGTGTCTATCCATAGTAGTACATAACTACAATCCAGTGGTACACTACCACACCAAGTAGCACACAAGTACTTGATCAGTAACGTATAGTCAAAAATAGTGGAACACATCCACCACAATAGTATACATCTACTGTCATACAGTCTTCATAACAATCATTTGATATCAACCTACACAGTAAAAATGTTATGATATAAAATGAATCATCTGGACCAATATTTCACTCACATTTGTGAGATCTGAAAGCATATCTTCCCTCAAAAAGGTAAAACATCAATGATGAGTTGTCTGGACTATTCTTCTCAAGCAAGGAAGAATAAATGTCCTGATTTCTGAAACTGGACCATTCCCCACCCTGGGCCATTCTTCCTACTGTTAGCACCAATTCTTGCAAGCGGGGTGTTTTTTCCCGATTTCAGACCCTTGATGTAGAATGCAAAGAAATGGGGTGTGAAAACCCATCAAATGCATTCTAGTCCAAGGCCGCAGCCTAAGAGCCAAGTGCAGCCCATAGGAGAAGTCCATTTTGGGTTTAAAATCAAGCAAGCAGTCTAAAATCAAAGGAAAGGATCAATTGGTGAAGCAGATCGACGGTCGACGGGAAATCGCAGTTAACAGAGTTGCACCACGATTAGTGCGATGGATAGCACGATGGATAGCGCTTATATTACATTCATCAAATGATCAGGACCATCCATCTAGAGGGACACGTGGTGCACGATTAGGCTCCTTCCCTTTTCGCCCATCGTGAATTTGAGGCAAAGGAGCAGCCTCTTCCTAGCCCCGAGACGCAAAGTGCCAAAGGCGTCCCAGATCCGGGCCCACTGTATCACTGAGCAGTCTCAGCCATCCATCCAAAAGGGACACATGGTGCACGATTAGGCTACTCGCCTTTTCGCCCATCGTGACTTTGAAGCACAAGGAGCAGACTCTTCCTAGCCCTGAGGCGCGAAGTGTCGAAGGCGTCCTAGACCCGAGCCCACTGTGTCACGGAGCAGTCTCAACCGTCCATCCAAAAGGGACATGTGGTGTGCGATTAGGCTCCTCGCCTTTTCGCCCATCGTGACTTTGAAGCACAAGGAGCAGCCTCTTCCTAGCCACGAGATGCGAAGTGTCGAAGGCGTCCAGGACCCGGGCCCACAGTATTGCCGAGAGGATCGGGACGGTTCATCAGAAGGACACACGGTGCAAGATTTGAGCCACAGGTGGGGCCTTTCGGGATGTTCATAGTGAAAGAGTCGAAGACGTAATCTTGGTCGTCCATCCAAAAGGACGTGTGGTGTGTGATCAAGTCATGTTGGCATTCGAGAGTTCAAGGGGTAAGGTCTCCTTGGCATTTCACATCTCGAAACCCCGAACCCTGAAGCGCCGAAAGAACCTTTGAGGAAAAGCACAGGTTCGCGGGCCATGGTCACTTGGGGAAAAGGAAAGAGTTGTACAAAGCGGGCCAAAACTGCCAAGTTGAGTTTCAGAAGGGGGGCACCGTGTTCTCCAGGTGCTAGTTTGACTTGATCTCAATCCCGATACCTACTTGGAGTGAATGAAGAAGAGAGGGGGTGGTTTAAACCTCGCATCACTCATTAATTGCAAGGTATGGATGCCCTGGCATGAAGTCTACCCAAGGTGGTCCTTTGTACTGGTTTTTCCTATAGAAGCCATGATGATTCCTCAACTCACCAGGGAAGTCTGCACACGCTAATTCATCATTTAAGGGCTCAGCTACCCCCTGGCACGAGCCATGCAGAGTTAAGGTTGCGTATGATGGAGGAATGCAGGCTAGATTTGATTGAAGAGATGACCCATCCTGAATGTCTAGGATGCCTCTGTTGGCCAAATGTTAGGAGTATATGTACTTAGTTTTGATATTTTTTGAAGGATCGATGGTTGAGCTAGGCTCCCGATTGTAAAAGTTTTAGCGAAGCACTGGTTATTCTGGTTATGTATTAACATCTGAGACTTCTTGCCTTATGAATGTCAACTTCTTTCCATGTCTTTGTTTATATTGTATTAGAACAGCTCGGAATTGGAGGATCCAATTGAGTTGTATCTATTATAGGATGATGTAGGTTGGATCACTGTAACAGTTGCATTGTCTCTAATCGGTCCTTGTGGTTTTCTCAACACTGAATGACTTGGAATTGGAGGATCCAGTCAAGTCGCCCCTTCAGTTCCCCAAAACTCTGAACCAAGAGGATCTTGCATTTAGATTTTTTCTTCTGCAAACTGCTGAAAGGCCTGTTGCCCGAGGTAGTTTTGATCACTCCTCTCACCAAGTCTTCCACCTGCTCATTTTACAATCAACCCACTGACTGACGTTATATCAAGACCTCCTTTGTTCTTTACATACCAGACCTAGTCCCTGAGCTAGAGATATTCTGTCTTGGGTCTCAAACCATTTTATCATCCATTACACTTATCGTGACATAAAACTGATGGGTGTTGGGCTCTGCTCCTATCGCAATCCAGTAGTGACTTTTGACGCTAACATTTTTGACACCGTTGTCAGGGACGAAGTTGAAAATTTTCCCCGAGATTGAACGACATTGAGCCTCTGATTCTGAAGGTCTATCAGGCATTAGAGCCTTTGAAGATTTCTACTATGCACCTGGCGACTCCATTGTGACGACTCCACTGGAGCAAACCTGCTATTTTAGTTGTTGCTTCCAGAGGCAGACATATGCGGTCTCATCCACAAATGCCTCTAGCTACACCTGTAGTTGATTCGGAGGTGATTTTCAGAAAAGGAAAGGCCTTTGAAGGAGAAACTTCCATCGCGAAACCAGGTAGTCCGCCATCTCTTTCTGTAGAAGATCCATTTTCTCCTCCTTAGTTTCCTAGTAGACCTGTTTCTAAAGTTTCTCGTTTCCTGAATTTTGAGAGTGTTCCTGCTGAGTTTTCCCCTCCCGGTCTGGGATTGGAGGGAGAAATCCTTGTGACTCCCCTTTCCCCTGAAATTATACCTTGGCGTAGACCCAGGACAATAGGAGACTTCCCCACTCCTAGCTTTACTACTCCTCCTCTTGTTACTGTTGCCACTTCTGCACAGAGAGAAGCATCTGTTGACTCAAGCCCATTAGCCTTCTCCCTAAATCCCCCATTATTTCCTGGAAGCTCATTCCTAGTATCCCCTTCTCGAACTCCTTCTCCTCCAATTTCTCCTCCACCTAATATTCCTATAGCAGGAGCAAATCCCCCCATGACCAGAATAGAGGCTATTATAGCTGCTAGGTATGCTCCCCTTGTGTTACCTCAACCTCTCAATGCCCTTCCAGTGGATGGCTACCTCAAGAAGCTGCCCAAGTTTATAGGCGAAGGGGACATAGCTAAAGAAGAACAACTTGAAGCCTTCTAAATTTTTATAGACGCCCAAATTATCATGCATGTAGATGTATAGATGAGGATTTTCATCCATATTCTTGAAGGCGAGGCTAGGAAATGGTTTAGGTCCCTGCCTCCTAGATCTATTGATGGGATTGAGGCTTTGGATAGTTCCTTTTTGAGACAATGGGGAGACAAAAAGGACTTCATGTATTACATGACTGAGTTTGGGTCTTTGAAGAGAAAGGAAGGAGAGTCTGTCTCTAACTTCTCCAAAAGATTTAATAAAATGTACAATAAGATCCCCACCGAGATAAAGCCCTCCAAAGCTTCTACAAAGATCACTTATGCGAGCGCTTTTGATCTTAATTTCTGCCTCCTGTTGAGGGAAAGGAGAGCCACCACCCTAGCTCACATGTAGGACGCAGTCATGGAAGTAGAGTTTAACATATTGCCTATTGATCGACTCAGGAATAAGGCTGACAGAGACGTATCCAGGAGAAGAACAGAGGCCTCCTCATCCCATTCCTCTCCCCTTCCCCTTCAGACGGATGAGGTGGATAAAATACTGAAATCCCTTTCAGATAGGATGGATAGGTGGGAGTTAGAGGGGAAGCCCACGTACAGAAACCCCTAGAATACTAATAACAGAGGTTTCAAGAGGCCTAGTAACCATATGCCACAAACTTTGTCAAAGGAACAAAGAATCAGAGACAGGGATGATCAGAGGATTCAGACCCCTCTCCAGAATAGCCTAGTTGCTCACGAGGAAGGGGAGGAGGTGGGTGAACTCGACCCTGAAATCCACTGCATCGAGGACACTTCCCCATTTCCTCATTTGATTCAATCTGCATATGAAGAATCCCTTATCAACACTTAAATCAACAAGTTGAGTAAAGGGGAAAAGGCCAGCAACACCCCTAACAGATACAATCTCAGGTCAAAAAAGAAAGAAGCAAATTTTGATAGCCAGGATCAACCCCTCATAGCGAAAAGGCCTACTAAAGCTGCAACAACCAGTACTAAAGAAAATAAAGCTCAGAATGCTTCACCAACAGCCAAGTAACCTGCCTACAAGGTAAGGGAAGATCCTAAGCTCTCTCCTCCTTTAGTTTTGAGCATGAGATTCAGAAGATTAGAATTCCTGTACCCCTATCCGAACTAGTTAAAAATGAAGATTTCAAAAGGTCTCTCGCCAAACTACTACAATCTAAGCCCCCCCAGCCTTCCACAGACTCAATAAATATCTAAGATGAAAAGCCAGTAGTCGTCCTAGATCCCATGGTAGAAGATAGAGATGATTCATCCCCTCCCTTCTACACCTCCCTGAACATACATGATAAAGTGTTGCATAATTGCCTCATGGATTCAGGAGCTTCCCACAACCTTATGCCCAAAATAGTCATGGAAGAGTTGGGAGTAGAAGTGACAAAGGCTTATCATGATTTGTACTCTTTTGATTCAAGGAGGGTGCAATTTCTTGGAGTTATCAAATATTTGGTGGTCTCTTTATTTCAACTGCCAATGAAGAGTGTGGTCATGGACATTTTGGTACCTGATGTTCCCCCCAAGTTTGGCATGTTGTTGTCTAGGTCTTGGATTAAAAATCTTGGAGGAACATTGCAAATGGATCTCACATATGACACCATTCCAGTCTTTGGAGGGGAACACAAAAGGTTGTAAAGAGAGGCCCAACTAGCCTATATTGTCAGTGATGAAACGAACCCCACTAATCATCCCATCTTAGCACTAGATACTGATTTGGGGTCTAGCTTATTGCAGATCACTAATGCTCCTAAAGACCCTTTCCAAATCAAAAAGCAACCCTTATTTGATTATGGGACACCTCCTCCAAGCACCTCCGTATGGAAAATGTTTTTCGACAGAGCTTCTTCTAGCGAAGGCGCTGGCGCTGGAGTGGTCTTTGTGTCTCCTTTTCAGGAGGCCATATACCTATCATACAAGCTTGAATTTGAAGCAACTAATAATGTGGAAGAATATGAAGCTCTTGTTCTGGGCTTAAGGCCTGCAAAAGAGATGGGAATTCAGGAGGTAGCAGTGTTCAGAGATGCAGAATTGATAGTCCAGCAGATCATAAGCGTTTATCAAGCCAAGCATCCTCGACTCAGGAGTTACAGAAATGAGGTATGGGACCTAATCGATAGTTTCTTCTTAGCATTTAATATTTCTTTCATCCCAAGAGAGAACAACATAGTGGCAGATTCCTTGGCTACATCAGCAAGCAATTTCAAAGTGCCCTTGCCACCCAAATTCAGATACAATGTGGAAGTAAAATACAGGCCCTCCATACCTGACAATGTCAAACATTGGAAGGTGTTCGAGGATGATCTTGAGATCAAAAGATTCTTGGAGACTGTCGAAGAATTTTTAGAGATGCATAATGACCAAGACTCTGTCCTTGAAGAAAATCTTGATGGGGGTAATTTTCTAAATCAAATTGCAGAGCGTAATATTGTGAAACTACCCAACAATCATATTCCAAGGGGACTGGTTCCTTTGGAAAGGATTTTTGATAGAAATCATGTGGAATTAAAAGGGGACATATCAGAAGATGAAACTGATACAACTCAGTGAAACATTGGCACTGAGAATGAACACAAGTTTGTCAAATTGTCCAGAAGTCTGACAAAGGAGCAGAGGGCTGAATACGCTGAACTATTGAGGGAGTTTGCTGATGTTTTTGCCTAGACCTATGAAGATCTCAAAACATATGAAACTTCTGTCATTGAGCATAAAATCCCATTGAAAAAAGAGGCAAAGCCATTTAGGCAGAAGCTAAGACAGATCAATCCTATGTTGCTGCCTATCATAGAGAGGGAAGTGAAGAAGCTTCTACAGGCCCAGATCATCGTGCCACTGAGATATTCAGAGTGGGTGGCCAACTTGGTCCCATTAAGGAAGAAGAATGGAGAAATCAAACTCTGTGTAGATTTTAGAAACCTAAACAGGAGCTCACAAAAGGACAATTACCCCTTACCAAAAATGGAACATATATTGCAGAGGGTAACATGAGCATCCAGGATTTCCATGATCGATGGCTTCTCTAGCTACAATCAAATCTTTTTTCTGCCCGAGGACAGGGAAAAGACGACATTTACCACTCCATGGGGCACATTCATGTATGCTAAAATGTCTTTTGGATTGATGAATTCAGGGGCAACGTTTCAACGTGCAATGGACATAGCTCTCATTGGGGAAAGGGATAAGTTTGTGGTCATTTACCTGGATGACATAAGAGTCTTTTCCAAATCTGACAAAGAACATTGTTGTCATCTTAGGAAGGTTTTTCTAAAATGCAGGAGTTTTGGCATTTCATTGAATCCCAAGAAATCTATGTTCACCATGAAGGAGGGAAGGTTACTGGGTCACATAGTATCAACCAAGGGAGTCAAGATCGATCCTAGCAGAGTTGAGGCAATACAGGCCTTATCAATCCCAAGATCTAGGAAGGAGGTCTAGTCTTTCCTTGGTAAGATTAATTTTCTAAGGAGGTTTATTTCTAACTTTGTTGAGGTGGTGAAGCTTATAATGGTCAAGTTGAGAAAGGGAAATGAAGTAAGGTGGACCACTGAATCTCAAAATTCCTTTGAGTAGATAAAGAAGGCCTTGACTAAAGCTCCTGTGCTTATCAGTCCCAATTACTCAAACGATTTCCTTATTTTATCCTTTGCCTCACCTGACATAGTGGATGTTGTTTTATTACAAACAAATGAGGCTAGGATAGAGTAGCCTATTGCCTATTTTAGCAGATCTTTGAGGGATGCCAAAGTCAGGTATGACATTATGGAGAAGCAGGCCTATGCCCTGGTAAAGGCTCTCAGAGCCTTTAGAACCTATGTTCTGCAGTCAAAAGTCATTGCCTATGTCCCCTCGGCCGTTGTTAAAGACATTCTTATTCAGCCTGACATAGATGGGAGGAGGAGTAAGTGGATATCCAAGATCCTTGAGTTTGACATAGAAATAAAGAATACCAAATTAATCAAAGGTCAAGGTTTAGCTAAGCTATTGACTGAAGAAAATTGCAAAGCTTTGGAGGTAGGTGTCATCAATGAATGCTCAGAAAATCAGCAGGATCAACTGTCTGATATAGACCCTCAAGCAGAACCCCTGTTGGCTCGATGTCCCTTGTATAAGGATGTCGTCTATTTTTCGCGGGAGTTGCGGCCTCCAGATGGCCTGCAAAGAAACAAAGCAAGAGCTCTGAAGCTCAAAGCAATCAAATACTGCCTTGCCGATCAAGTGTTATATTGGAAATATCCCTTGGGGGTGCTTTTGAAATGTATGAACCCATAAGAGGTTGATAGGATCATGGTTGAATTCCACAATAACCAATGTGGAGGGCATCATTTCTGGAAAGCCACAACCTACAAAATCCTCAGGGCTAGATACTACTGGCCCACTATATTCATTGACGTCTGTAGAAAGGTTAGAGCCTGTATCAAATGTCAAAGATTTGCAGGAAAACAATAGCTCAAGTCTTTTCCTTTAAAGCCTGTGGTTGTTTCAGGACCTTTCCAGCAATGGGGCCTAGATTTTATTGGATAAATCCACCCTACTTCTAGTGGGAAACACATATGGATCCTAACTGCCACAGATTTCTTTACTAAATGGATAGAAGCTATTCCCACCAGGAGTGCTTCCAACAAGGTAATCATTGGATTTCTGGAAGACCTCATCACAAGATTCGGCTGCACAAGCAAGATTGTCACTGATAAGGCATCCTCTTTCAAGGCTGAGCCGTTAGCCAAGTTCTGTGAGCAATTCGAGATCAAACTGATTCACTCCACCCCATACTATCCCCAGGGCAATGGTTTAGCAGAGTCCTCCAACAAAATCCTAATAAGGATCATCAAAAGACTATTGGAGGACAACAAAAAGGCCTGGGATTAAAAGTTGAAATTTTCTTTATGGGCCAATCGAGTGACCACAAAAAGAGCTATAGGCATCTCCCCTTTCCAATTAGTTTATGGAGCAGAAGTTGTTTTCCCTTCTCAACTAGCCATTCCTGTACCAAAGTTCTTCCAGGATTATCAAGAAGAGCCTAATGACATGATCATAAGAGTTCATCAATTGGTGGAAGTCCAGCAGGCCAGAGAGCAGGTAATGGATAGAATTCAGGACCATCAACAAAAGGTCAAACTGGCTTTTGACAGGAAGGTCAAGAAGAAAGAGTTTGAGATCGGGGATTTGGTGCTTAAGTGGGATGCACCCATACATGATAAGAGAAAACAAAGCAAGTTTTATGCCCTATGGATCGGGCCCTTCAAAATCTCCGAGGTTTTCTCAAACAACATGTACAGGTTATAGGATTTGGAGGGTGAAGAGGTTTTCAGTAGCCCAGTAAATGGGCATTTTCTGAAGAAATGTTTTGTTTGAGCCTTAGACGACTCCTTTGTTTGTAAATATTGTCCTTTTGGTTCTTCTTTTATTTTTCGGCTTAGTAAATGACTCCATAGCCCAACAGAAGGCGCTGAAGCTGCAAAATGAGTTCTTATACCATCATAGGGACAACTCTATCCCCCATGGAGCCTAATGTTAGCACCAATTCTTGCAAGCGGAGTGTTTTTTCCCGATTTCAGACCCTTGATGTAGAATGCGAAGAAATGGGGTGTGAAAACCCATCAAATGTGTTCTAGTCCAAGGCCGCAACCTAAGCGTCGATTGCAGCCCACAGGAGAAGTCCATTTTGGGTTTAAAATCAAGCGAGTGAGCAGTCTGAAATCAACGACAAGGATCAATTGGCGAAGCAGATCAATGGTCGACGGGAAATCGTAGTTAACAGAGTTGCGCCACAATTAGCGCGATGGATAACACTTATATTACATTCATCAAATGATCAGGACTGTCCATCCAGAGGGACACGTGGTGTGCAATTAGGCTCCTCGCCTTTTCGCCCATCGTGACTTTGAAGCACAAGGATCAACCTCTTCCTAGCCCCGAGACGCGAGGTGTCGAAGGCGTCCTAGACCTGGGCCCATTGTATCATAGAGCATTCTCAGCCATCCATCCAAAAGGGACACAAGGTGCGTGATTAGACTCCTCACCTTTTTGCCCATCGTGACTTTGAAACACAAGGAGCATCCTCTTCCTAGCCCCGAGATACGAAGTGCCAAAAGCTTCCTGAACTCGGGCCCACTGTATCACGGAGCAGTCTCAGCCATCCATCCAAAAGGGACACGTTGTGCATGATTAGGCTCCTCGCCTTTTCGTCCATCACGACTTTGAAGCACAAAGAGCAGCCTCTTCCTAGCGCTGAGACGTGAAGTGCCGAAGGCGTCTAGGACCTAGGCCCACAATATTACCAAGAGGATCGGGACCGTTCATTAGAAGGACACGCGGTGAAAGATCTGAGCCACAGGTGGGGCCTTTCAGAATGTTCATAGTGAAAGCACTAAAGACGTAATCTTGGCCATCCATCCAAAAGGACGCGTGGTCCGTGATCAAGTCATGTCGGCATTCGGGAGTTCAAGGGGTAAGGGCTCCTTAGCATTTCACATCTCAAAACCCCGAACCTCGAAGCGCCGAAAGCTCCTTTGAGGAAAAGCACAGGGTCACAGACCATGGTCACTTGTTGAAAAGGAAAGAGCTGTACAAAGGGGGAAAATGTGCCGAGTTGATTTTCAGAAGGGGGGCACCGTGTTCTCCAGGTGCCAGTTCAACTTGATCTCAATCCTGATACATACTCGGAGTGAATGAAGAAGAGAGGGGGTGGTTGAAACCTCTACCTCACTAATTAATTGAAATGTATGGATGTCTCGGTAGGAAGTCTACCCGAGGTGGTCCTATGTACTAGTTTTTCCTACAGAAGCCGTGTTGAATCCTCGACTCATCAGGGAAGTCTGCACACGCTAATTCAACATTTAAGGGCTCAGCTACCCCCTGGCACGAGCCATGCAGAGTTAAGGTTGCGTATGATGGAGGAATTCATGCTAGATTTGATTGAAGAGATGCCCCATCCTGAAAGTCTAGGACGCCTCTGTTGGGAAAATGTTAGGAGTATATGTACTTAGTTTTGATATTTTTTGAAGGATCAATGGTTGAGTTAGGCTTCCGATTCTAAAAGTTTTAGCGAAGCACTGGTTATTTTGGTTATGTATTAACATCTGAGACTTCTTGCCTTATGAATGTCAGCTTCTTTCCATGTCTTTGTTTATACTGTATTAGAACATCTTGGAATTGGAGGATCCAATCGAGTTGTATCTATTATAGGATGATGTAGGTTGGATCACTGTAACAGTTGCATTGTCTCTAATCGGTCCTTGTGGTTTTATCGATGCTAAATGAATTGGAATTGGAGGATCCATTCAAGTCACCCCTTTAGTTCCCCGAAACTCTGAACCAAGAGAATCTTGAATTTAGAGTTTTTCTTCTGCAAACTGCTGAAAGGCCTGTTGCCCGAGGTAGTTTTGCTCACTCCTCTCACCAAGTCTTCCACCTGCTCATTTTATAATGAACCCATTGACTGAAGTTAGATCAAGACCTCCTTTGTTCTTTACATACCAGACCTAGTCCCTAAGCTACAATGTTTCCTTCCTCGGTCTCTAACCATTTGATCATCCATTAAACTTATCATGACATAAAACTGATGGGCGTTGGGCTCTGCTCCTGTAGCAATCCAGTAGTGACTTCCAACGCTAACACCTACACTAATCAAAGTGCACCCTGGAGAGAATATATAAACCCTAATGAATGCTTGTCCCTGATTATTGAGCCTGGACCATTTTCCACCCTGGGCCATTCCTCCTACACTAATCAAAGTGCACCCTAAAGAGAATGTATAAACCCTAAGGAATGACTGTTCGAACCATTTCCTCTATTAACCACAAGAGGAAAAGAGTGTCATGTATCAACCTCCAAAACAGACCATTCCTCATGTTAACCACAATGAGAAATCATTGTTCGGCGAGGCAGGCCAATCTTTTTTAGTTACCCTCAAGAAGAGAGACTGCCCTAGACCACTCCCCATATTAACCACAATGGGAAGTCATTGTCTATGATACATCATCAATCTAGACCATTTCCCATGTTAACCACAATGGGAAATTGTTGTCTGCCAGAAATCTCAATCCACTTTCTGAACTGGAAAGGAAACTGCTCATCATGGACCATTTTTTGAACTGAAAAATGACTAACCATAAATCAATACATATCAGTGCTCCCTCCCAACATGGGAGTCATCTCTTCCTTTTTCAATAAGGAATTCATCTCCACTTACTCCAGCTTGAGTATGCAAACTCTTTCATCTTGGATGGAAGATTTACCAAAATGTCTGCTTATCTACTCATCTATGAGGATATGTATTGGAGAACCACTTTCTCCTTTCTGGACTTCATCACGGATAATGTAATGTTTGATTTCAAATGTACTTCAGTCTGGAACACTAGTTTTCTCTAAAGTATTCATGTAGCTCTGATGAATAGAGTATATCATTGTTGGAAAACTAGAACATATCCATTTGTCACTTCTTCTGTCATCATGAGATCTGATCTATTGAGTAATCATATTGATACAATATCTCTGATATAGAAAATCTTCACCACGCTTCTGCTGTGCACTAGAGGTTCTACACTGAGCTATCTTTTCCCATCTGCATACAAGGGTCTCTCCTTGGTATGCCTCAAAGTCTTGAGGTTTCTCTTCATACGCTCTTTGTTCAATTAGTATTTTCATTTATCTGATGTAGAACTCCAACTCATGGATGTTGCAGATGATATAATGACTCATGTAGAGATATGTTTGGTTTACTGGAATAAGTAATCATCATAGTCTTCTCCCTCCATCTGGGAGAACCTTTAGTTCTCGATCGCCCAATGCTTTCATTCATAAGTCTTCCATACACAATTCTTCATCACGACTTTCAGTTCCTCTGCTTGATTGCTTTTTTTGAGTTCATATTGGGTTGGCAATCTTCTGATTCTTGATGCAATGACTGGTTGTTCTGGCTTCTCTTTCTTGGAATCTTCATGTTTCTTCCTCGTGTTTTTCTTTAGCTCTTGGGTCCATGGAGTAGATTCCATGCCCTAAATATTCCATTTCTTTCCTTCATCATAGGATCACGGATGTGGATGGACAATCAGGGATACTTTGAAGCTTCTCTTCGAAGAGGTCTTCTTCTAAGGTTGAACGGAACATGTACTGATTTTCATGTTTGCTGCCATGGATATATACTTCATCATCTTCAATGGATCATAGGATTAGCTCCCTCTTAATCCTTGCTTCATGTATGAATGTATGCTATTATTTTTCATGATATATAATCGACTCCCTCCATCTAGGAGAGTCCATGCTTCTGTCAACATTCTTATTCTCTTCTACATAGTGTTGTAGGACTTTCTTCAATTTCCTCTTGGTTGCTGACTTCTTTCTGTCTTTCTTCTTCTAAGTCTCTTGTAATAGCTTCCACATGATGTATTTCATCCTTTCATGTGTATTGTATGACTTGTACAATGATATCAATCCTTATCTTGTTGTTCTTCCATAGGTGTAGTTCTTCTTGGAACATATTATCTTCTAAGAGATAGATATACAAGATATGTATAGAGATTATACAAACAAGATATGTACAAGAGCTAAGAAGATTATTGTTACCTTCAGAAGAAGAAATATCTTCCATCCTTCTTGGTATTCTTTGTAGGTTCCTTTTCTTTAGCAACTGATGCTTCATGTGTCACCTTCCTTTTCTTTAGATTGGGACAATGATTCTTGTAGTGACCATACTTTTTACAGTTGAAGCATTGTACTTCTGAAATATCTTTCTCTTGATTTGGCTTCCTCCTTGAACCAAACTTCCTTTTGTTCCTGAAATTCTTGAATCTCCCTGTGAAGGCTTGATCATCATACCTCTTTTGGGGTTTCTCTTTTGCATTGATCCTTGATTCTTCTTGAGCACATCAAGTCCAAGGTTGTTCAAATGTCGGATACTCCTTCCTTGTGCTCATGCTTGCGGAAAATGCATCCCACATCTTGGGAAGACCATTGAGTACTATGTTTACCAATTCCTTCTCTGAAATGATCTCTTCAATAGATTTTAGTTGATCTCTTAACTGAGATATTCTCACAAAGTATGATGTTATGCTATCATCATCATTCATCTTCATGTCACAGAGATCATTCTTCAGACTCATTATTTGTCCAATGTTTCTGACTAAGAAAAGGATTGTTATGGAATCATACCTCTTCTTTGATGAGTCAAGATGGGAGATGTAGGGTATCAAGTGGTCTTTTATATAATCCACTATGATACTCATGGCATTGATGTCATCATCCTTGAACTTCTCCATAACTTCAACATTCTATGGTTCCTTCTCTTTTCCTTCTTCAAACTCTGGTTCCACGATCTTTCCTTTCATGATATCCAACACTTTATTATTGGAAAGGATGAGGTCAATCCTTATCTTCCATGCTCTGAAGTTAGAGGCTCCATCGATCTTGTTCTCTGACTTCATAGAATAAGTCATGGTTGCTTTGACTTGGTCAAAACCTAGATTTGACCACAAACTCAAACTTGACGTCTTGGCTTGCTGAGAGTACCAGGAGATATGCTAGGCTAGGGCGCACTGATATGTCTAGAGATTAGGTCAATCTCTTTACTTAAGGTGTCTCAAGGAGAGGATTAGGGTTTCTGCAAAACTACCTGCTAGTAACCCAAGCGACAATGCTATGGTGACTGCTCGTGCCAGAAAATCTAGCGACAGTTCTTCAACGAGCTTAATATCCTTTAAGGCTATGTTTCCTTCCAGCGATTAGACTGAATGAAGGAGGTGTGGGCCCATAATCTATTAGAATATAAGTGAATACTCATATTACCATTGACAATACTCTTGTCAACCAACCATAGGCAGAAGCCACCCTCCGAGCACCTTAACCTGATAGAGAATCACTCTGGAAGCAAACCCTAGGCTAGATAGCCAAATAAAGGGTGGTGCACCTTTCCCCAAGGATAGCGCAACAACAAGAGCTGATTAGATAGTCCAAACCCTAGCCAAGAGATAGTCCAAGAACAAATACTAGCTGCAGCAGCTGCAATGACAACTCTCCTCCAAAATTGCACAGAAACTAGGCAACTACAGTGCGCACAAGTGCTTCTCTGTAATTTTGAGACTGCCTGCCATAATGAGAACTGGCCTCCTATATTTATACTAATTATGGCTAACTGCCTAGGCCGAATTCTCATTCTGGGTATCTATCTGTTTAATATATATTATTATTTCTGGCCGAATTCTTCTCTTGGAGGCTAATAACCTAATATAAATTATCTTCTTGAGCCGACAAGTCTTCTAGGGTTATTAGCCAAATCATTATGGTTTCTTCTTGCTTCCCAGAGTATTATATCCTCGTGAGGTTTACACATGGAGGTAAATACCTCCCGCACCTACTATAATATCAACACTACTGACCAATGCCTTAATATCCTTCTTATTCACTTTATTTCCCTGTTATATCATCCTTTATTCAAAACCACAAAACTGTAAAGAAACAATTCCATTGGGTATATGGAGTCTTTATTTGAGCTCAAAAAGTAAAGCCTAATGTACAAACTGAACTCTCTGACTGATTTAAAGGAAATAATGTTTCATGAATTTCCCATTTACTGGGTCTCCTAAAATCTCACTATCATCCAGATTATGTAAGAGAAAGGTATTGTTGTTCATGACCCTAGATACTTTGAAAGGACCATACCATAAATTTTCAAACTTACCATGTTTAGATTTGTCCTCTCTTCTAGCTTCCCATCTCAATATAAGATATCTCTCTTGGAAAATATCCTTCTTTGTATTTTTATCAAAAGTTGCTTTGACTTTGCTCTAATGAATAACAACTTTCTGATCCATCTTTTCTCTAGTCTTTTGAACCTCCATCATTTGGAAAACTCTCCTTTGAATGTCATTTGGTTCTTCTAAATCCTCTTGCAGAAATTTAAGAATAGGTAAACCCAATTGAGTTGGAAAGACAACCTCTGTTCCGTACACCATTTGGAAATGGGAAGTTCCAATAGATTTCTTATTACTAATCTGATAAGCCCATAGGGAACTTTTTAATTTGGAATCCCATGACCTTTTGTTTTCTGTAAGTAATTTTTTGATAATCCTTATGAGGCTTTTATTGGATGATTATGCTAACCCATTTCCTTGGGGATAGTAAGGAGTATAATGGACCAATTTGATGTTATATTTATTGCAAAAATCAACCATTGAATTTGATTTGAAATCTTGAGCATTGTTAGTAACCAACTTCTTATGACAACCAAATCTAGAAAAAATATGCCCTTCAAGAAAATCCATGATTACCTTGTCTATTGCATTTTGGGTTGGGATTTCTTCAATCCACTTGTTAATGTAATTTGTGCCTATGAGTATCCATTTATGTTGTCCAGAAGATGAATGATGGATTTCTCCAATGAATTCTAGGCCCCACTGTTGAGAAGGCCCATGAGCAATGATGGGTTTTAAAGGTAGAGACATATGTTTATGTTTTCCTGCAAACTTTTGACATGGTTCATGTTCCCTCACCTGAGAAGATATGTCAGAAACAAATACTGGCCAATAGTAGCCTGCTCTTAAAATTTTGAAAGCAGTGGCTTTCCAATGGTGATGTCCCCCACAAACACCTTGGTCTAAATCACATAAAATTTGTTTTTCTTCCTCTTCATCAACACACCTCAACAAAATTCCATTAAGATCTTTCCAAAACAAGATTTGATCAATAATGCAATATTTCACTGATTTTAATTTAAGTGATCAGAACTTGGATTTATCTAAATCAGGAGGAGATTGAAGATTTAACAGAAAAAACATGATATCTTTGTACCATGTTGAGAAAAAATATTTTCTACTTACTTGTGAGCGAGTTTCCTCAATCTGAAATGATGAATTCTGTGATTTGTTGGAGAAATGATATAATCCAATTTCTTTGCAATTTGACTCTGTCACCAATTTGGAAAGGTCTTGTCATTTTATTAAATGACTGGGATTTATAGTCAAGTTGTATTCCATAATTTTAGCTATCCACATCCCCCTCTGTCCTTCACAATCAGATTGGACCAAAATTTCTTTAACTACACTACTTGGAACATATGCAACTATCTTAGATTGTAGGACATATACCCTAAAATATTTTAAATCCTTCACCAGAGCATATGCCTATTTTTCCACAATATCATATTTTAGCTCAGAATCTCTGAGAGTGTTGTTGAAGAAAGAGATAGGTTGTCCATATCCCTGGTCATTTATTTGTAAGATAACAACAACTATAGTGTCTTTAGAGGAAAAAGAAAAAGTAAAAAACTCCATAGAGTAATTAGGGATGATGAGGATAGGTGCCTGGATTAGAGCCTGCTTAATATTTTCAAAAGACTCCTTTGCTTCTGGTATCCATTTTATTTCTGCATCCTTCTTCAACATATCAGTAATATACTTGATGATTTCTGCAAAATTTGGTATAAATCTTCTTATGAAATTGATTTTACCTACGAAAGATTGGATAGACTTATTATTTCTTGGAATGTCTATCTATTGAATGGCCTTTACTCTTTCAGGATCTATCTTGATTCCTTCTAGTGGAACAATATGTCCTAAACGTTTTCCTTCTTCCATGGCAAAATGAGATTTTTTAGGGTTTAATGATATACCATACCTCTTGAATTTTTCAAATGTATGCTTCAAGTGATGCAAGTGTTCATCAACAGAGGTTTATAACAAAGTAATATCATCAAGATAAATAACCATAAATTTTTCTTTCTCACCAACAAATGCAATATCTATAGCTCTCTGAAATGCTTCTCCTGCATTCATTAATATAAAAGGAATCTTTTCATACATGAAAGTGCCCCAGGGAGTGGTAAAATTTGTCTTCTTATTATCTTCTTCCATTACTGATATATGATTATACCCTGAATAGCCATCAAGCATAGAAATCATTTTTTTCCCTACTACTCTTTGTGGAATATGATCCATTTTAGGTAATGTATAATTGTCATTTAGAGAGCACCTGTTCAGATTTCTGAAGTCTACACAAATCCTTATCTCTCCATTCTTTTTCTTGATAGGTAGAAAATTAGCTACCCACTCTGAGTATCTCAGTGCTACTATAATTTTAGCATCCAATAACCTTTTCAGTTCTTTTTCAATTGTAGGTAACAACAATTGATTGAATTTTTAGATTCCTTCTTAAAAGGTTTCGATCTAGGATTTAAAGGAATCTTTTGCTGCATAATCTATGTATCGAAAACCTTAAGGTCTTCATAAGACCCGCAAAAAACATCTTAAAACTGTTACATCAAATTGGCATACCTGTCACTCTATTGTTCTGACAGTTTTCTGGATAATTTCACCATCACAGTATACCACTTCACCCTCCTCTATTTGAATAACATACTTTATTGAAACATCATTATGGCCAAATAATCTCTCAAGTGGAACAAGGTCCTTTGGGAGATGATTTGTTTTTAACTCAATAATTTTATGACCAACAATACTATCTTCAAGGATATTTGTAGCATGAACTTCACCATCACCATTTTCATTATCCTGATCTATTGAGTTATTAGAAAACTCATCAATGGTCTCCAAAAACCTTTGAATTTCCTAATCATCTTTAAAAACTTACCAATTTTTTTATGTTTTCTAGTATTGAGAGTCCGTGTCTTACCTCAATCTCAAACCTTAAATTGGGAAAATGGGAGTTCTAAAATTACTGACTACAAGTGCTAAAGAATCTTCCTACTGATTCAAATTTCTGTGTACAAAAGTGATATTAAAGGCCAAAAAGAAATTATAAAAAAATTCCCACACTTCATTTCTATATTTCTTTAACCTCTATTGTTTGGTATGATAATTTTTTTTTATCTAATGGATGATAAGCTATAAATCTTCAAGACCATAAATTTTATCTATGCCCATCTTTTTAGCATCTTTCAATCATATCATCAAAGATTCATATTCACTGATGTTGTTGGTTGTATCAAATTCCAATTTGTATGACAGAGGAATAAATTCTATGGTATGAGAAATAAAAACAATCCCAACACCATAGCCTTCTTTGTAACAAGCCCCATCAAAGAGCATTTTCCAAACTAGGTTTTCTGCATTTTCTTCCACTGTAGGTATGATTTTTCTAACTGTTGTTTCAACTATCTGGTCACCAATGTGAAAAATAGAATAACCAAGTTCATATTATACAACATATATGGGATGATTACCAAGATTTTCATGATCACTTACCAAGTAAGCCATCCTCACTTCCATGTACAGTCTTCGACGTTCTCCACCAAACACAGGTATGGTAGCATAACTGAAATCCAATTGTAGTGTGCGTTAGGACCCTATAGATGATAGGGGAATCAGTATATTGACTGATATCTATTTCAGGCATGGTCATGGTGCATAATGAAAATGTGAAATCGACAAAAAGCGCTTAACCCAACAAAATTTCTATTAATTAACCAAAATCAAGCATGTTGTCCAACATAGTATTAACGAGTTGTTTTTATTAAAAAAATTGGGTCTAATTTAGACTCGATCTCCAATTCATTTTGCCCACATATATTAGAGCTAAGCATCGGCCACTACAACACTCGATATCAAATCCACATGGAGCACCAACACACTAAGCCACGAGTCGAGAGGTAGTCTCAACGAGCCCACAGGTCTACACCTTTATGCACAACGCGTCGGGAGCAGATGGAGATTACTTATGCATAAGAAACTAAAACACCAGAGCTCAGAGCGTGCAACACAAAGGAGATTTCTTGAGTTTCAGGTTTGGGGCTCGAAGTGTTCAAAAGAAATTTCTAGAATGTGAAAACACAGCTAAGTCGTGAGGAGTGTCAAATGTCAATCAAATGCTTCATGTTCTAGAATACACATAATTGTATTCATCCAGAGGCCATATCAAAATTCAACGTTTGTTGCTAGATATCTAACACTATATGTTATATGGTATCTCCCTGGAATTTTTAGATGTCAAGAAACTTAAGAAAATAGCAGTCGGTTTCTCAATCTTTCTTTGTTTTCTGCAACATCTGAATATGTCTAAAGACTTCTTCTTGAAGCTATTGAGAGTCTGTTCACTATTTTGCATACAAGGTTCCTTGTGATTATACTGTCACACAATGACATGTTTAGGATATTTTCTAGAGGTTAATGGGTTTAGGTGATGTAAAATTCAATAATGTTGATATGGTAATGAAGGCCGTAATATTGAAAATTTCTTTGAAGCAAGGAAGGTTTATTGACTTGGGAGAGATTTGTCCTGTACCCTACATCTTGGTCACTAATACTTTTGTGATTGATTTCAATCTTATTTAGGGAAAAAAAATAGGTTTAAGACCATACAATAGGGCCACATATTTTCAGTCTGGCGCATGGGATGTTTCTCCCAGAAATTGTTCAAACAAAGAAAACCTCAGCTCAGATTATTATCACCCTTATGAATGTTGGAAATAATAGAAATAAAATGTTTGTAGGGATGGCTTTTCCTGCATATAGAGGTGTTGTCAATTGGGTTCATTAGGAAAACAAGCATCCAAGTGACTAGCACCATAGAATGCCAAAATATCATCAGGGTAAACTCAAGGTTGAAGGGTAATGACATCTGAATATTACCAGATTCATTTATTTTATTCGACAATGAAATCAATTATCAATGTCGATTTTGCCCAAATGATTGAGCGATGAGCACCTGAAGTATTGGTTCTGTCAGTTAAATTCTATGAACACATTATCTATCTACTAACAAAGCACACAAGTTTTGTTTCTTTGCCAAGCATGTGGGAAAGAACACTAACTGTTAATGGATTCTCTAAAGCCTTTGCAATGACCATATCACAAAGCATCCAAGAAAAAAACAAGTTATATTCCAGTTAGCAAGAAACAAGCAACTGAGAGCTCTGATCCAGAATCCTTATTACAAAGATATAGCTCATTACTGGCAATTAAGGCACCAATTTAGCTGGAGCATTTGAGGCAGATCCAGAAACGTAATGCATTCGAGGCACCTCTCAGGCAGTTAGAGGAAAGTGGATAGGGAGTTCCATTTAATCAAAAACACCTCTGGTGCATGGAGATAGAGCATATTTTATCCAAGTTGTCGAGGAAATCAACCACCCAGATGTCCACGACATGAAATAAACACCCGTTGGGAGGATTTGAGGTTAATTTTCAAATTTGGTAGGGAAATATCAGTGGGCAGAGGATCAAACCTCTGATTTTATGCTTAGATCCATAATAACAGAACATGACACTTGGAAGGAGGTAGCAGAGTATCTCTTTTGCCCAGACATAGGACCAACCGTCAAAGGGACAAGTCGCCATTAGTTCCATAATTTGAGAGATAAGCATCAACAACCTTCCAGCAAGTTCGTGACAACCAAGCAACAGTTACCAAATTTAATTTTCCTTTAATTTACTGTTACAATCTATTTTGTTTATTCTAAGAGACAGTTTACATGTGTCAAACATTGTAACCATTTTTTATTTTTAGAAAGCAGAGAGAGGAATTGGGTTTGAAAGACCGAGAGTTTGTTTACCTATATGAAGGCACATTTAAAAGATGAGGGGGGTTCGACGTAGAAGGAAGTGGTTTTTATTTGCTAGACTATGGGCCTTGCCATTCCAGAAAGTTTTTTCTGTAATCTCGAAATGATCGATCAGTAATAGGCAAGATGTTGACAGGATTCTTGTGTCGAGCTGTTGGTGGCATTTATTTTCTCTGTTAAGTGTTTTTCTAGTTATCATTTCATTTGTTTTCAAATTCTTATTGTCAAAGGAAAATTAATAGAGCAGAATTTATTGGAGAAATACTCTACATCTGGTTCTTGATAATATTTGTGTTTCTCTTCTAAAAGCTCAGCTTAGGAATTCTTAAATGTTCCTTTGCTTAGCTTTTTCCTCCCCTATTTCTTCCTCATTTGACACCATTCAAACTTAATTCAATCCAACATTTCCACTACCTTTCCCTGTGTAGGAGATTTGTCTAGATCTGAGAGTGAATCATATATTTAAGCACAGACCCCATTTGCCCAATGGCCCTCCTTGCTGTCCCAAATCAACCATTTAAAAACCAAAAACCATGATATCTCATAACTAGCCTAATATCCTACACCAAACCAAGATAAATCATACAAAGAGAGCCCTCTCTGAGTCTTAGAGGGCTAGATACAAGACTCCAAGCAGTTGAAACAGTTACCTCTGTCAATTTCTCCCTCAGCCTGAGAAATTACAAGGTGATAACATTTTGACGACTCCTTTGGGGAAGGAGCTTTCAAGTTCTCCAAGAAAATATATCAAGTTTAGATTTGAATTCTGATGGTGAACAAAATCCAAACACAGGAAGGTTGTACCATTCACCTGGTGACTCCATTGTTCAAGATCCCTAGCTTCAAAGTTTGCAAGCGACTTCACTGCCAACGAATCTAGATTTCAGAACATTGATGATGATTCAAGATGACAGGGTATGTGGAAAATCCTATATCTTGTGAAGTTATAAAAGAATTCAGGGATGAATTAGCAGATTTTCAAATTGATGAAGTTTTGTTAACAACTGTGTTTCACTGTTGGAAATCGAGAAACTTTTCTCTCGAAGTTAAAATTTGTGTTCTCGAGTTGTTTGCTGAAAGACTTGAAAAGGATATTGAACTCTTGAATACTCATATTCAATCCTACAGTTTCAAACATCCAAAATAGTTTTTTGAAAATCTTCAATCTCCAAAACCAAAGGAGATTATATTACTTGTTGATGTGCAGATTGATGGTGTATATGTTTTCAAGTACAAGACTGAAGTTGTAGTTGCAGGGTTTAATTTTGAGGATGCAACTGATCAACTAGTCATTGAAGATCTAGAAGCAAATATCATGCATCATGCTTTAATTGATCCTATAGCGGATTACATGGAGGTTCATATTAGCTTGAGTTTTCAAACATGTATTCTCTATAAACACCAAATATGTCAACAATTTCCATTTCGTATTACGAGGACACATGATCAAGGTATACTTAGGATTTCACTGACAAGTAATCAAGTTGTCCATTTGTTTTTGCAGTTACTTGACTGGCTTCATTAGCATTTTTGTATTACCTAATTCATCAAAATTATCAAGTAGATTAGGGTAGGTAGATGGGTGCAAATAGATTCATTACTCTGAGCATCTTTCTAGTTTTAGTTTCAGATTGTTTTTCAGTTTTTTTAGTTCAAGTGTGATCCAGACTCCAGTTTGTAGAGAGTTTTGATTTCAATTCAAGATTTTCAGCTACCAACAATTTTGTAGCAGATTAGGTTGCACAATGGGGAACAACCCACTGGATAAGGAACTGATTATCAAGTTCCCATAGTTTAGCGGTTCTAGACATCTCCTTTGGAGCTATCTTCCCCAGGTGGAGCCTATGTTAGGGCCCTATAAATGATAGGGGAATCAGTATTTTGAATGATATCTATTTCAGGCATGGTCGTGACGCATAATGAAAATGTGAAATCGGCAGAAAGCGCTCAACCCAACAAAATTTTTATTAATTGACCAAAATCAAGCATGTTGTCCAATAGAGTATTAACGAGTTGTTTTTATTAAAATCATTGGGTCTAATTTAGACTCAATATCCAATTCATTTTTTCCACACATATCAGAGCTAAGCATCGACCACTACAACACTCGAGATCAAATCGACATGGAGCACCAACACACCAAGCCACGAGTCGAGAGGTAGTCTCAACGAGCGCATAGGTCTACACCTTTATGCACAATGCGTCGGGAG
>JASDQU010099768.1:558915-607391 GCA_032191745.1 Picea mariana | reverse complement strand
CGATATTCTGCTGACGTCACACGTGTTTTGACACGTGTTAAACACTGCCACGTGTCACTCTGATTTGTGACATACCTGTGCCTGAACTGTTGAATCTTCCTGCCACCTGTCATTACTTGGTTGTGCCACGTGTCATCACCTGATTGTGCCACCTGTCATCACGTGGTTGTGCCACCTGTCAGTCAGGATTTCGCATATCGCGAAATCGGGATTTTCGTTGCATTGTTTTCTTTGCATGTTGAAACCCCGATCCCCGAAACTCCGATGGCTTATCATCCTCGCTTCTTTTTCATATCTGACGGCTGTTGGGTATTTGCTTCCAATCTGACGGCGCAGATCACTTCTTCTCCACACCAACAACTGCACTTAACATCTGCGCAGTTTCTCCCGATCCAGCAGCTGTCGGGATTTTCGAGTGAGATCCGACGGCTCTCAGTCTCTTTCCTGTGCTCCTTGCCCGTAAAAGAGCGCTATGCCTCATGAGCTTATTCTCCTCGAATCCTTAAAGGGTTTTATGCTTCATATCCTACCAGCTCCGCTATTGCCATCAATGACAACAACCATCAATACACATTCGTTGCTTGTTCAATATTTGCCAACACTTAGTCATCGTTTTCATGGATCCATAGTGTATTGGTCGGTGGCCATGCTTTGGGTCAGTTTGTTGGTTGTAGAGCCTGATTATCTTCCTGATTACGAGGTCTTTTACTTTTAGCCGTGTTTATACCCCATGAAATATTTACACCCCAAAAGTATGTACACTCTTCTACGTGAGGGAGTGCAGAAGGGGGGTACCCCTCTGCGAGGTTCGGGGGGGCTATCCCCCCGGCTGGGGGCAAAGCCCCCAAAGGAAAAATTGCCTTGTAAATGTATATTTTAAGTTCATTGTAAATATGAACCGTTCATTATAAGGTTGCAGATCTAACGATAGAGATTATGTTAGGGTTTTTTGCCCTAGAAGGCAACCCTATTTTATGAGGGAAATGTGTTGCGGCTATGGATGATGGAGAATATTGTATTCTGAGATAGGAGATTGTGAGAGAAAGAAGAGGAAGTTACAGTGGGTTTCTTGTAGGTTGTATCCCTTCATATGATGGATAATAATAAAGGAAGGACCTAGCAATTTCTCTGGTGGACATAGCCCACACTGGGTGAACCACATAAATCTGTGTCTCTATTGTATTGTGTATCTTATGTGTTTTGTTTCTGCATTTGTTTTATTTTATTTCTCCATGGTCCTGTTTTTCTAACAACTGGTATGAGAGCAAAAGGTAACTCGCAGGAAAAGAGGGTTCCTGGTTTGAGTGGGAGCAATGTCAGAAGATGGAAAGTTTAGGGTCGAGAAATTTAACGACCAAAACTACCACTTATGGAAGACTATTTATACTAGAAGGATCTATTCCTACCATTGGGTGGAATAGCAAAGAAGACGGTGGCTACGAAGGATGAAGAATGGGATATTCTTGACAGAAAGGCTCTAGGAATGATACGGCTGAGCCTGGCAGCGTCGGTGGCTTTCAATATTTTGAAAGAAAAGACAATGAAAGGTTTGATGGATGCATTGGCCAAATTGTATGAAAAACCCTCGGCGTCCAATAAGGTATTTCTAATGAAGAGATTATTTAATATGAAGATGTCGGAAGGAGGGTCTGTTGCAGATCATTTAAATGATTTTAATACGGTTACTAATCAACTAAGTTCTATAAAAGTGGACTTTGATGATGAGGTNCTTGGTTGTGCCACGTGTCATCACCTGATTGTGCCACCTGTCGTCACGTGGTTGTGCCACCTGTCAGTCGGGATTTCGCATATCGCGAAATCAGGATTTTCGTTGCATTGTTTTCTTTGCATGTTGAAACACCGATCCCCGAAACTCCGATGGCTTATCGTCCTCGCTTCTTTTGCAGATCTAACGGTTGTTGGGTATTTGCTTTCAATCTGACGACGCAGATCACTTCTTCTCCACGCCAAAAACTACACTTAACATCTACGCAGTTTCTCCCGATCCAGTAGCTGTCGGGATTTTCGAGTGAGATCCGACGGGTCTTAGTCTCTTTCCCGTGCTCCTTGCCCGTAAAAGAGCACTATGCCTCCTGAGCTTATTCTCCTCGAATACTTAAAGGATTTTATCCTTCTTATCCTACCAGCTCCACTGTTGCCATCAATGACAACAACCATCAATACACATTCGTTGCTTGTTCAATATTTGCCAACAAAGTCGCGAGGAGTGCCAAATGTCAATCAAATGCTTCACGTTCCAGAATAGACATAATTGTATTCATCCAGAGGCCATATCAAAATTCGAAGTTTGTTGCTAGATCTATAACACTATATGTTGTATGGTATCTCCCTGGAGTTTTTAGATGTGAAGGAACTTAAGAAAATAACAGTTCGTTTCTCAATCTTTCTTTGTTTTCTGAAACATCTGAATATGTCTAAAGACTTCTTCTCGAAGCTATTGAGAGTCTGTTCATTATTTTCCATACAAGGTTCCTTGAGATTATACTGTCACACAGTGACAGGTTTTGGATATTTTCTACAGGTTAATGGGTTTAGGTGATGTAAAATTCAGGAATGTTGATATGGTAATGAAGGTTGTAATATTGAAAATTTCTTTGAAACAAGGAAGGTTTATTGACTTGGGAGAGATTTGTATTGTACCCTACATCTTGGTCGCTAATACATTTGTGATTGACTTCAATCTTATTTAGGGAAAAAAACACAGGTTTAATACCATACAATAGGGGCACATCTTTTTAGTCTGGCACATGGGATGTTTCTCCCAGAAATTGTTCAAACAAAGAAAACCTTAGCTCAGATTACTGTCGACCTTATGAATGTTGGAAATAATACAAAGAAAACATTTGTAGGGATGGATTTTCCTGCATATAGAGGTGTTGTCAATTGGGTTAGTTGGGAAAACAAGCATCCAAGTGCCTAGCACCATAGAATGCCAAAATATCATTAGGGTAAACTCAAGGTCGAAGGGTAACAACATTTGAATATTACTGGATTTATTTATTCTATCCAACAATGAAATCAATTATCAATGTTGATTTTGCCCAAATGATTGATTGATGAGCACCTGAAGTATTGGTTATGTCAGTTAAATTGTATGAACACATTATCTATCCACTGACAAAGCACACAAGTTTTGTTTCTTTACCAAGCATGTGGGAAAGAACACTAGTTGTTAATGGACTCTCTAAGGCCTTTGCAATGACCATCTCACAAAGCATCCAAGAAAAACACAAGTTATATTCCAGTTAGCAAGAAACAAGCAACTGAGAACTCTTATGCAGAATCCTTATTGCAAAAATATAGCTCATTACTGGCAATTAAGGCACCAATTTAGCTGGAGCATTTGAGGCAGATCTAGAAACGTAATGCATTTGAGGCACCTCTTAGGCAATTAGAGGAAAGTGGACAGGGAGTTCCATTTAATCAATGACACCTCTGGCGCATGGAGATAGAGCATATTTTATCCAAGTTTTCAAGGAAATCAACCACCCAGATGTCCATGACATGAAATAAACACCTATTGATAGGATTTGAGGTTAATTTCCAAATTTGGTAGAGAAATATCGGTGGGCAGAGGATCAAACCTCTGATTTTATGCTTAGATCCATAATAACAGAACATGACACTTGGAAGGAGGTGGYAGAGTATCTCTTTTTCCTAGAGAAAGGACCAACATTCAAAGGGACAAGTGGCCATTAGTTCCATAATTCGAGGGATAAGCATCAACAACCTTCCAGCAAGTTTGTGACAACCAAGCAGCAGTTACCAAATTTAATTTTCCTTTAATTTACTATTACAATCTATTTTGTTTATTCTAAGAGACAGTTTACATGTGTCAATCATTGTAACCATTTTTCATTTTTAGAAAGCAGAGAGAGGACTCGGGTTTGGAAGACCAAGAGTTTCTTTACCTATATGAAGGCACATGTAAAAGATGAGGGGGGGTCGACCTGGAAGGAAGTTTTTTTTCTTTGCTGGACTATGGGCCTTGCCATTCTAGAAAGTTTTTCATGTAATCTTGAAATGATCGATCAGTAATAGGAAAGATGTTGAGAGGATTCTTGTGTCGAGGTGTTGGTGGCATTTCTTTTCTCTGTTAAGTGTTTTTCCAGTTATCATTTCATTTGTTTTCAAATTCTTATTATCAAAGGAAAATTAATAGAGAATAATTTATTGGAGAAATACTCTTCATCTGGTTCTTGATAATCTTTATGTTTCTCTTCTAAAAGCTCAGTTTAGGAATTCTTAAATGCTCCTTTGCTTGGATTTTTCCTCCCCTATTTCTTTCTCATTGACACCATTCAAACTTAATTCAATCCAACGTTTCCACTACCTTGCCCTGTGTGGGAGATTTGTCTAGATCTGAGAGTGAATCATTTATTTAAGAACAGACCCCATTTTCCCAATGGCCCTCCTTGTTGTCCCAAACCAACCATTTAAAAACCAAAAACCCCGATCCCTCATAACTAGCCTAATATCCTACGCCAAACCAAGCTAAATCATACAGAGAGAGCCCTCTATGAGTCTTGGAGGGCTAGATCCAAGACTCCAAGCAGTTGAAATAGTAACCTCTGTCAGTTTCTCCCTCAGCTTGAGAAATTACAGAGTGATAACAGTGTGCCTCCTACTTTTTTATCCCATGATCTTGACAGAAGCATCCAAAATTTAGGAAATATGTCATCCAAAATTACATCCAACACCACACTTTTCATAGGTAACTGAGGTAAAGTAACAACCATGTTTTTAATGACTCCCATACATTTAACTTTCCTAGATTCAAATGAATATAGGTCTAGATAAGGCATAGTGATGTCTAAACCTAATTCATCCATTACCACTTTTGGCATGACATTGTGTGAATCTCCTTAATCCATTAAACAATTATGAAACATTTTGTCATGAATGTTTAGAGATATGTATAAGGGAGGAGAAGCATCAATCCTATATTCAATATGAGGTCCAATGGTTATGGAAGGTTTTTCATCTTCAAGATTTATAATATCTGAAAAAGTAACATGAGAAGGAGGTTGCAATTCTTTGAGAACAGATTTTCTAAAAGGATAAGTTTTCATCAATTCTACCATAGGTATGGGGATTTAAATTTTATTAATTTTGTTTTCCAAACTGAAAGAAGAAACATGCTTCTCAATTTCCTTCACCTCTGTAGTGCTAACCTTAATAGGTTTCTTTTGTTGTTGATCAGTTTTAACCCCTGAATTTTCTTTACTGACCCATGATTTAACTGGAGCATTAGTCTTTTTAATTGGAATAGGTATATCCTCCTTTGGTATATTTGATTTCAACCTAAGATCATATTTTTTTCTTTTAGTTTCTTTCTGGATAGTTTCTTCACCAGCCTCTTCCTCAAACTGATTTAGTATAACAACATCCTCATAATATTGTTGTGTCAAATGAGTGGGAGGTAATTATGCATCATTTAAATGCACTATAGAATCTTCTTCACTGTCATAAATTTCTTCAACTTCTTCCACTACATTATTTTGAAAAGGAGGCAAAATTTTCTGATCTTCTTGGTTTCTCCTTTCTTTGGGAAAAATTTGAGGGACATTGTTAGGCCTCCTAAACTGGTTAGGATTTTTGTATCCACCTTCGTGTGTAGGACTTCTAGGTTGTTTTGTTTCCATCTTAAGCCAGGCCATTTCATATGTCAAGGTTTTCAACATTTTGGCCATTTCATCCATCTTAGAATCAGATGTTGTATGAGAAGAAGAAAGGAGTTCTTCTCTCTTTTTTTTCCTGTCTCTATCACCCCTAGACTTCAATTTCTCTCTTGCTAGTATGTTAGATTCTACTTCAATTTTTTCTTCATGCATCAGACTCAAAGTATCAGACCATCTTTCTCTCAACAACATAGAAAAATCAGCAAAGGCATCGGAAAAAGTAATTTTGGTTGATGTTTCTCTGGGTTTGATTTCATCTAGAATTTTACTATACATTTTATTAAATCTTTTGGTAAAATCAAATATAGATTCTCCTTGTTTTATTTTCAAAGAACCAAACTCAGTGATGTAATACAAGTAATATTTATTGTCTCCCCAATGTCTTAAAAATGTATCATCCAATGCATCAATATAAACAATTGAATTGGGAGGCAGGGTTCTAAACCATTTCCTTGCCTCTCCATATAAACTCTGCACAAAAAGTCTCATTCAAACATCTGCATGCTCCACATTAAAATTATCTGCAAAAATGTAGAAAGAGTTTAAGTGTTCTTTAGCAGTAAGTTCTCCCTCTCCATTGAATCTTGGCATATACTTCATATAATCATTAGGTGGGAAGGCATACAAAACTTGTGGTAAATTTAAAGGTGCATATATGGTTGCAACAATTACATCCATCCTATTCACAACCATATTTATCACAATGTGTGTTTGAACTGTAGTAGTGAGCATAATTGGTGATGTAGAAAGAGAAACAGTTCCTTGCGTGGAGCAACTTAATTGGGCTGATATAAGTTTTTGATCTTGAGCTAAAGAAATCATATGTTTCTTATCTGAACCAGAGTAGGTTGAAGGTTCCAGAAACAAAGAATTTTCAAAGGAAAAATAATGTGGTATATTCTCTTCAGAAGAACTGGATTAAGGTGATGATGAGAATGTATCTAGTTCACTTTTAATATCTTTGGGAATGTCATTCAAAGCTTAGGCCATAGATAAGGTATTTGTTTGTTCTTCTTCAATGAGCTCAACAAAAATTTCCATTGATCTAAATTCAATTATGAGATAATCGAAGGGAATTAAACAGATGAAGGTTCAACAATAGGATTTATTTCACTCTCAGGAATAAGTTATTCAATTGGAAATATTTTTACAGTTTCATAAGACTATCATTCAGTAATTGTAAAAGTATTTTTTTTTTTTGAAAGGGAGGATTGTCCAGGAGTGTTTTTAGACTTTCTCAATAACTTTTCAGGATCTGACACGCTTAGGATCTGGGTTTATTTTGGTCACTTGTTTCTTTGTAGAGGATGAGGAGTTTGGAAGAGTTTTAGGTCCTTTTCCTTCTATTTTAGGAGCCAAAATTACTACAAGGAGTCACCAAGTGAAAAACACATTGTCTCATGTAATTGTCCAAATTCTTGTCCACCATCAAGATTTAGATCTGATCTTGTCATTCTCCCAGGGAAAATACATTCATTCTTTCATCCCCGACAAATGCTCCAAAAGGTGTTAGTCCCTAAAGTTTCACTTGACTATGAGAGGGCAAGCTAGGGCATCATCAGGTTATTGAAATGGTAATTATTAAGGGTTTTCTGAATAGGTTTTTAGAAAATGGTTGAAATTTGGTTCAAGGATTCAAATAAACATATAAATCAATGTAAAAGCAAGTATGATGGTGAATATGAGAAAATTTCCAGGTCCACACTTGAGCATAATCCAACATGTGCAGTAGTGATGGAGTTACTATGATTAGTCTCCAAGTGGGAGATTATTAGTTGTATAACCCGATTATCTCCCTAATTCAGAGGTCTTATTTTAGCAATGTTTGGATCATAGTTATTGACTATTGGGTATGTGTTATATTATTGGCATGATTAACCACTAACACTATTACATTGCGAAGGTTCAGTCAGAGGTAACATCGGGGAGGAAGCCCCCCCTATTTGGGGGTTTAGTCATTGATCCCTAGAGAAAAAAGTTGGGGTATTTTGGCACACATTTTTCCAACCCATGGTTACCTAGTTCTGATTAATTAATTAAAGTTGTAATCTAATCCAGGTCAATGGATTAAGGCTTTTAGATGCCACATGATCCTACATATTGTATTGTAACAATGAGAGAGAGTAGTGTGACTAAGAAAGGAGACTATTAAATAGTGAAGACGAGTTTGCAACGGATTTCACCATGACCATAACCCATATAAATAAACTATGTATTGTATCTTTATGTGTTTTATTTTCATGATCATTTTGATTTGTTTCTTTTTATTTCTGCATGATCATATTCCTAACAATTAGTCGACTAGTTATTAATAATGTTTACGCCAAAATGCGTACATCTATTGGAGATGGACACTTTTAATAATATTTTAGTTGTAAATCATAATTGGATGGCTAGCAATTGAAGATGTTATCATATTCTTAGTCGTTCTTATCAATCAATGAATGAGATTTAATATTCATATCTTCCTAACATTTTTGAATGCATCCGTTAACCTATTTACTTTTTTACATTTACTTAATCATATTAAGAAATTACTGTGTAACCATCTGATTGCCAGATTTATATGATTAACAAACTTACCTGAAATTAAGTATTTACTTCACTATTAACCTTTTATCTTTTACAATGCAAGATTTACATTTGTGTCAGGTTTTGCCATATCTCCTATACACTACTAACTACACTTATCATATTGGATGAGTGATTAATTTTCTACATGAACATGGAGAGTGGAAATGTAGGATGCCAGGCATCCTGTTTTCTACTTGAACTTGTGCCACGTTTTTCCATGTCTCCTATACAACTACGGACCACACTTATCATATTGGCTGAGCATTTAATTTTCTACATGAAAATGGAGCGTGGCAATGTAGAATGTGAGGCATCCTAAAACCCAAGGATTTTGTACATGAACGTGGAGTGTGGTAATGCATGATTCTAAGCATCCTAAAACCCAGCGGCAGGTGGAATAACAGGTGTAGTAACCCACAGACTGACTAGGTTTCATCTAAATCATTGGAAAATAAATAATGAAAGTGCTCAAAAAATTTCTACCCTATGAAAATATTTGGGTATGGGCAGAGTATCGCGGATCCGTGGACCGACTCGATTCCCTGTAAATCATTGGCAAAGAAATGAAAGCACTCTTTTCTGGTAGATCGTTGTGACAAGATGAGAATATTTTGGTATATTTTTTCTATGCAAAATATTTAGTGTTTTGAGACATCAATAGCACTAGGTAGGTTTTGATATTAGAATTTGGATGTTTGTGTTTGGCCATGTTAATAAAAGGGTGAGAAGTTATGAATTACAACGAAAAGTCCAAGACCTTTCAGCATACAGATAAAAAATGTAGGCCAACTCTCATTAAAATGTAAAATTTACAATGGAGAAATATGTTAATAAAACTCTATCGTTCCTCGAATAGATGCTCAGATCTGAACGAGTGGTTTGGAACATGAGATTGTGCACTCTGATATTACTGGTGTTGGAAGAAGGAGGTCTTGAAGTTCTGAGTGTTGCTTCTTCTACCTTTCACAACAGTGCTGCTTCTTCTACCATTCAAAATAAATTTTATTATACCATACATACCAAGGTAATATATTTGGTATCTTATTAAAAAAAAAAAATTGTTGTTCGCTCAATAACTCTTACTATTTCTCCCATCTTGGTTGTGTTCTTCTTCCATGTGAAACTAGATAGAAGTAACATAGTGGCCTTGCTAATATTTTTGGTATCTTACTTTTTTTTACTGTACTGTACCGGAATTTATTCACTTTTAAATCAAATTTTCACCCACGACATTTATACATTGAAACTCACAATGGTCGGAACGAAACCACCGTCATAAAAATATACAGAGATGATAAAAAAACAAACCACCATCGTAAATTTTATGAAAAAATAATAATGTACTTTCGTTTTTAGATGTTATCTTTGGCGTATTTATTTATAAGGTCTAGGCAAAGTAAATGTCTCATTATTTATAGGTCTCAACAAAGTATTTATTTAGACGTTCTTAGCAAATTAAAAAGGAAACCTCAATCTTAACATAAAGAGATGATTAAAAAAACCACAATTTTAAAAGAGTAGTATGTAATTCTTCTCAATTCTGTCAAATTTGAGGATCCAAAAATAATGCTTCTTTAAGCAAGGAATCTTGAAGTAATCTCAAAGTGAAGAGTAATATCATTTTTTTTAAATCAAAGTTTCACCCACGACTTTTATACATTGAATTTCACCATGACTAGAACGAAATTCCAATTCTAATATACAGAGAAGGTAAAAAACAACCATGATCATAATAATATACAGAGATGATAAAAAAAACCATCATCATAAAATTTATGAAAAAATATTACTGTACTTTTGTTTTTAGATTTTAGCTTTCAAGTTTCAATTGATTTTTTTAATAAGAAAAACTCTATCCAAATTCTCACAATTTATTTATTTATACAGTCTCAACAAAGTAAAACGAACCTCAATCTTAACATACATAGATGTTTTTAAAAAAGACACAATTATAAAAGAGTTGTAAGTAGTTCTTTTCAAATCTACCAAATTTGAGGATCCAAAAGGAATGTTGCAATCATTAGTTGTTTATACATTTAATGAGAATGTTGATGCTAATAAATTACAGTTTGCATATAGAGAAAGGACAATGAAAGTTATAAGTTGAAGGAAATTATCTGAATACATGGGATGCTACTGCAATCATTAATACATACACTATTGTTTATACATTTAACAACAATCTAACAAATCAGCTTTTGTGGATGCGTCTGAAAAGACAATGGAAATTACAAGTGAAAGGAAATAATCTGTACATTTAACAACAACCTAACAAATTAGCTTTTGTTGATGCGTCTGAAAAGACAATGGAAATTACAAGTGAAAGAAAATAATCTGAATACATTGGATACTCACCGTGCAGAGACAGCTATGCTCATAGAGTTACCGGGACATAAACGTCATAGTTACCGAGACATGAAACTCTTCTGTATTTCGGTCCGCTGTCTGGCCAGGCTCTGTAGCAGACTTGGGCATAAAATCATAAAATTCAGACGAATATGATCGATCTAAAGGAAATTCACGTTGAAAAGAAATAATTCGAGGCATCATGGGAGGAAGGCAAGGCAACAGAGCTTCAATGTTCAATATTTGAATCACATGTTTTATTTTTGACCTCTGTTTGCAATCAGGATTACAACACCATAATCCAACTACTATGATCCATATCAGTTCTCAGAGATCAAATACTCCATTTGATAACAACATTCTCTTCCTCTCGAAAATAAGAGGAAAAACATTTGAGTTAGGGTGTTGTGGATATTTGAATTAGTGCTAAAAAAATTAGGGTTTGCTTTACAATAAAAATAAATGAAAATAAATGTAGTAGGGTTTTTTCTATAAGAAAAAAATGAAGAGAACAGGATTTGTTTTTATGATAAGAAGAAGTAGTTTTTTCTATAATAAAAAAGAATAGGATTTGTTATTAAAATATTAGTGTTTTCTTACTATGACAAAAAATATGTTTTTTTATTGACGAACTTTAATTTTTCAATAGCAAACTCTAAATTTTTTTATAAATATAATTATGTATTTTATAAATAATTATTTATTTTTATAAATATAATTATTATAATTATATATATTTTTCTTTTTTCACTTCTTATAAATAATTATTTTTCTCATTTATACTTAAATAATTTGTTTAAAATAATAATCAAAATATTATCATATAAAATATATATACTTTTTAATTAAAATTAAATTGTTGAAAAAAATTCCCAAAATACAACATATTAATTATTATTTTGTTTATTTATGATTAGATAAATTGTTTAAAATAATAATTAAAATATTATTATACAATATATATATATTTTTAATTGAAATTAAATTATTTACAATAATTCCCAAAATACTAACACATATTTTTAATTGAAATTAAATTATTTACAATAATTCTCAAAATACTAACACATTTAAATGCATTTAAATGTAAGTAATAATTAAATTATTTAAAATAATTCCAAAAATACCAACACAATTAAATATAAGTAATTGAACAAATTTAAACAATGATAATAAAAATGATATTAAATAAATAAAATATCAAATTAAAATCTTAACAATATTAAACAATTGTATTATTTCTTTTTTTAAAGAAAATGTGTTAAATTTAAATATCTCTAATAAGAATATATTGTATCTAAAAAGACAATATTTTATATCTTACACCAAATGTCTAATAACACTATATGAAGAAAAAAACATTTTAAAGTTGGATTGACATTAAAATATTTTAAATTCAAATTTTAGAGTTTGATTGACATTAAAATATTTTAAATTAACATTTTATAGTTTGATTGACATTAAAATATTTTAAATTATCATTTTACAGTTTGATTGACATTAAAATATTTTAAATTAACATTTTATAGTTTGATTCATATTAAAATATTTTAAATTACCAAATGACATAAATATCTTTCATACATTTATGACAAATTTTAGTATAAAAAAAATAATTTTGATGAAAAAATTATTTCATTATAAAATATAAAAAGAAAACACCATGACATGAAAGATTTTTTCAAGTTTGTGACACTTAAAGATGAAAAACACTTTCTCCTAGAGTGTCCGTGTATGAACACATTACTTGTACCATTACCACAAAATCAATCATGCTTAGTCATAAATTGATTTAAATTAAATATTTTACTACTATAAATAATAATTGTTTGCAATACCAATAAGTGAAATGGTTGCCCGTAGGGGTGTAGACCGATTGGCAAGTGTTGTGTAAATGGAAGGAAATATGTAAAAAGAGGTCTCAAGGTCGATTATCACCTCGATTTACCCGAAGGGCATGCTTGCAGGCTGTGCGTTCCTCCCTAGGGGTTATAAGGCAACCGATAGGATTCGACCCCATGTCATGCGAGTACAATACTGTTGTTCTTATCGATTCCCCTAGTTAAAAAATAAATAAATAAATAAATAAATGAAATGCCTAAATGCATTCTAATTCTATATATGGTTATCTGTAAGGAATAGATTTTACAATTCAAGATCATATGTTATCAATGTCCTTAGAAAAATTATGATTCTAAATTTATTTCTATATAATATAAATAGTCTTTTATGTAATATATCACATTAGTTCAAAGTTACTGTCTTTTTCACAATAAACTCTACCATAAATTCAATCTTGTAACATATATAACACAAACCAACCTTCTCATGTGATGAACATTCCCCGATGTTACAATCTCACGAATAAAACCACACGTTACAACATGATGAACATAGTAATGTTGCATTGTGTCAAATTTAGTAATGTTGCACAGTGACAAACATAGTAACGTTGCACTCTGACGAACATAGTAATGTTACAAAATGCTGAAAATAGTAATGTCGCAACATTAAGGACATAAACTGATGTCACAATGTGATTAACAGAGCCATGCCATCGTAATGTGGATAGTAATAGTAACGTCACAATATCACGAACATTAACAAGAATTGAAATATGTCACACATTTCTCTGTTGTCGCAATGTGATGAACATTTCCTCATGTTGCAATGTGACGTACATATCCTGACATTGCAATGTGACAAAAATTTCCAAACGTCGCAATGTGCCGAACATAGTAATGTTGCAATCTACCAAACATCGCAATTTCGCAATGTGACGAACATTGCCCCGACATTGTAATGTGATGAACATAAATGAATGTTGTAACATGATGAACATAGCCCTTTAATCGTAATGTGACAAACACATCCTCACGTTTTAATGTGATTGATACAGGAGCATTGCCAATAACAAGCGAGCGGGGGACGAACGCCAACGCATTTTGGCACATATTGAATTGTTTGAAATGTTTTGAAGTTTGATACGCCAAACATAAATGAAATAGTTAAGAAAGGGTGTACTTCCATATTGTAAATAGACCTTGAGAAATCCTCTCTCATCTGTAGTGGGTAGAGACATTTATGTCTAATTAATGTAAGTAGGTAGACTTAAACTCCTAGATTAGACAGTTTTAGGAGCCGTAGGGAAACCAGATATAGACACCCTCACTTGTATCATTATAACATTAGCATCATAATCAATCAAGAGAGCATAGGTGAGCAGAAGCAAAGAGCTGTGTAGAGTAAAAACCCATGTACAGAAGTTCTGGATTAATACAAAGATCTTTAGTTCAGACTCATGGTGTTCAATTGCTTGTTTTGTTTGTACATGCTGATTGATATATGCTTGTTTACTCTTTGTTATGCATTTTCTTTGATGCATGAATGTATGATTTCATATTTAATGTCTGAAATATGAAGAGAGGGAGAGTAAGGTATGAGTTTCAATTGTTTCTCTGTCTGAGCAAGAGTTTTCCTACAAGGAGTCCAGCAAAATTGTCTGCAAGGTGTACGTTGACATAAGTTAGAGTTCATCTCTGCAAGCTTAGGAGGGATAACATTGTTCTCATTCTCGCAAAAGTGCAAGTTAAGCATAAGATCCGTGCAAGGAGTGTGCAGGCCGAGTGAAGTCTCAGAGTTAGAACCTGAGAGAAATTGTTGAAAGACTGTTGTCGCAGAGAGTGCACAGAGTCGGAGAATTCAATACTTGGAAGTATTGAAGAGTTTCCACAAGGAGTGCATGAAGGAGTCTTCTTGAAGACTCAAGTTGTGGAGAAAGATCAGAAAGGATAAAGTCTTCGAAGTTGTTAAAGAGAAGGTCAAGAGGGCTAGTGCCTTGAAGTGTTGGAAGAAGGTGCAACGACGTTGTTTTGCAGGTAGATAAGTTTCATGAAAGAACACTTTGTTCATTTCACAGGAATTGTCAAGGAGGAATTGGACCGTCAAAATTCTCTGTGGAGGATTCGCGAAGTCCCGGAAGCCGTCAGATCTTGCAGAGGAGCAAGAAGGGTATGGTGAGTGTTTTCCTAAGTGCAGGCTCATAAGAAATCGGGCCATAGGATCTAAGCCAACAAGGGCCGTTGGATAACTCGCATAATCTCATTTCATGGATTCACGCATTGAAGGTTTAAAACCTTTGCATCGAGATTCGCGAGTAGTGAAGTCAAAAGAGAATCGCAGCCATCCATCGGAGGAGGATAGGTGGCAGGAATCAAGGGATCTCATGAACTCGGAGGTTTTCAAGGTGAGAGCGCAAGGATTGAGTGATCCAAGTCGTGAGTGGCGAAATCGTGAGGATCTAGGACAGCCATAAGATCCAGGTCAAGGGAGGACTATTGGATCAGAGTCTCATCACGCCTGTTCCGCATTTGGGGGTTTCGTGGGTTGAAGAACCGAAATCTTAGCATCAGGATTCGCGAAGTCATGAAGTCCGCAATTCGAAAAAGGCAGGAAGTTCTGTTGTGGGACCCGCATTGACGATGTGTTGTAATTTCGGCATTTCAGCATATCGGCAGATAGGAAGTCGAGACTTTTGTCCTGAAAGTCCAGAAGTCACGAGTTGTGATAAGGAGTAGCGAGGAGTTCAGGATCTCGGCACTTCGGGTGTCGAGATACAAAGGACGTAGTGCTTCGGGAAGAGAAGTCGCAAAGTGCCGAGAGCTGAGGCATGAGTGTTGACACCTAGCAGAACCACAAGGTGGGGCCTGCGTGATTGGTAGGTGAACACGTGTCACCTGGAGGAAGGAGTCAATACTTCATTGACTTCTCGCATCTTGGGGATTCATGAGAAAAGGGAATGAGAGTTCAACCCTTTGACTCACGAAGTCGCGAGTAGCGAGAACACAAGGAGAAAAATCAACATCGCTTCTCGGGGTTTCGTGAAAGGAAGGTGCCAAGATCGGACACCACAGCTTGCAAAGTGGCGAGTAGCGAGAGGAGCTAGTGTTAAGCATAGCCAATGGTCATGCACGGAAGGCACTGAAAAAAGAAGAGCTATACCCATTTTGTGATCTCGAGTATCACGGGATTGAGAAGTAAGAGTCGGGAGTCACGACTCACAAACTCATGAGTGGCGAGTTGTGACAAGCACTTTTGGAATTGGGCATTGGTCATAGCATTGTGGTCGCACGAAAAGGCAGAGCTCGTGCCTAGTGCTATTTTCACAGGGGAGCTTCCAAAAGGACCTATGGATCGATTAAATTGAGATTCCAGCAAGGAATCAAAGGAGATAAAGAACGATCCTGTGAGCGGATCTCGGCCCGAGGGACGATAGGTCTACATCAATGTGGTATCAGAGCTTGACTCTATTTGTATACTTCATACAAGGAAAGTGAGAAAGACAATCTCAGCCATGCCACCGAGAAGAAGAGATAGACAAACACCCGATCTGCCAGAGGATAGGGAGATGTCAAGAGAAAGAGGTAGGCAGGTGCCAAATCCAGCCATGGAAAGAGAGATGCATAACCTATGCGCCAGAGTCGTGGACATGGAAATAAAGTAGAGGCACATAGCTGGTGTTGGAGATGTCAGTGAATCTAAAAGTGAATATGAATCTGGACATGAAGGAGAAGAAGTTGCAGCAGAAGATGCAGCAAATGAACGCCTGATTAGGGTTGTTGCAAGAATGAGTGCCAGGGAAAAAATGGACATTCCAATATATGAGGGAAACCTGGATGTTGAAGAGCTTCTAGACTGGATTAGAGATCTGGACACATATTTTGACTATGAAGATTTTGAGGAAGACAAGAAGGTCAAACATGCTGTCAGAAGATTGAAAGGACATGCAGCATTGTGGTGGGATGAGCTACAAGCCGACAGACGCTGCAAAGGCAAGCAAACAATCAAGAGTTGGGATAGGATGATCGCAAAGATGAAAGCGAAATTCATTCCCAGGGATTACTATATTACTCTGTTTCGAAGAATGAAAAATTTGAGACAGAAACTAATGATAGTGAAGGAGTACACTAAAGAATTCTACAGGCTGAACATCAGGGCAGGGCATAGCGAAAGTGATGATGAAAAAGTTGCTAGGTACACGAATGGTCTGAGATATGACATTCAGGATGAGATGAGCACGATTACCATCCAAACGGTGGAATATGCTTATCAGATGGCTCTAAAGGCTAAAGATAAGCTGAGCTGAAAACAACGTCAATGAGGTCGAGGCAGAAGTCAAGCTAGAGGCAAATCAGTTGCCCAGGATAGAAATCAGAAACCCAAGGAAGAGTGGAAGAAACCTCAAACTCAAACCGAGTGAGGTGGAAGCTCAGAGAGAGGGAAACATACCAAATAGAGAGGTCACTATGTTTATGGAAACATTTTTCCTCATACCAGAGGTAGAGGAAGAGGAAGAGGTGGAGTGGTGAAATGCTTCACATGTGGAAAGGTCGGACATAAATCTTATGAGTGTCCAGACAGAAAGAAATAAGGTGGTGAAAATCACATTGCCGAAGCGCAAAGAAAGAATGTTGAGGCAGAGGATGCTGAAGGCAGAAGATCGCTGATGATGCGAAAAGTTATCTTAACACCAGAGAAGGAGGTGGAGAGTTTGGTCCAGAGGAACAGACTTTTTCAGACCGCTTGCAAAACCAAAGACAGGGTATGCAAAGTCATCGTGGATAGTGGTAGCATAGATAATCTCATTTCTACAGAGATGGTAGAAAAGATGGAGTTGGAGACTATTGAACATTCGAGCCCATACAGAGTTTTGTGGATACAAAAAGGACATCAGGTAAATGTCACTAAACAATGTTTAGTTGAGTTTAAAATAGGAGGGTATAAAGATGAAATACTCTGTGATGTTATTCCCATGGATGTTTGACATCTATTGTTGGGTAGACCGTGGCAATATGAAAGGAATGTGATTCATGATGGGAGGAAGAACACATAGACCCTAGAGAAGAATGGGAGGACTCACATGTTGCTTCCAATCAAAGATAAGGAGGTGAAACCTGAAGTAAGCAACACTGTACTTCTCATGAGTTGGAAGGAACTTCTTACAAAGGTTAAGAAGAAGGAGGAACCACAATTCATTGTGGTCAGGAAGCCTAAAATTGTTTTAACCAGTACAAGGATAGATGATTTACCAGAAGAGGTTCAGAAACTGTTGGAAGAGTTTGTTGATATAGTAGTGGACGAACTACCTCATTCGTTACCACCGATCAGAAGTGTGAGTCATCACATTGATATCATACCTGGAGCTAGTTTTCCAAATAAAGAAGCATACAGATTGATGCTGCAGGAGAATGAAGAAGTCAAAAGACAGGTCCAGGACTTAATGGACAAAGGGTTGGTTAGAGAAAGCTTGAGTCCATGTGTTGTTTCAACAGTGCTCAGTCCAAAGAAAGACGGAGGCTAGAGGATGTGTATTGACTCGAGAGAAATAAAAAAGATAACCATCAGGTATAGATTTCCATTGCCAAGAATGGATGATTTGATGGATTGTTTGAGTGGGNTGTGTTGTTTCAACAGTGCTCAGTCCAAAGAAAGACGGAGGCTAGAGGATGTGTATTGACTCGAGAGAAATCAAAAAGATAACCATCAGGTATAGATTTCCATTGCCAAGAATGGATGATTTGATGGATTGTTTGAGTGGGGCCAAATTGTTTTCGAAGATTGATTTGAAAAGTGGATATCATCAGATTCATATGAGAGAAGGTGATGAATGGAAGACATCATTCAAGACTAATGAAGGGTTCTATGAATGGCTTGTTATGCCATTTGTCTTAATGAATGCGCTAAGTACCTTCATGAGGTTGATGAATGAAGTCCTGAAGGATTTCATCAGAAAAATTGTTATTGTGTATCTTGATGACATACTGATTTTTAGTAAAATAGAGGCAGAGCATCTGAAACATTTGGCTACAGTGATGAAGAGATTACAGCAAGAGAAGCTACTAATAAACATGAAGAAATCCTCATTCATGAAGAAAGAGCTCATTTATTTGGGTTTTGTTATTTTTGCAGATAAGTTGAGGATTGATCCAGATAAGGTGGAGGTAATTAAGAATTGGCCATCATCGAAGAGTATATTTGAGGTGATAAGTTTTCATGGATTGGATAGTTTCTACAGGAATTTCATAAGGAATTTCAGTGGAATTAGTGCACCGATGATGGACACAGTGAAGAAGAGACACAAGTCTTTTCACTGGACAGAAGAGGCTGAGAAAAGTTTTAATTTGCTAAAAAGGAAAATCATGGAACAACCAATTTTGGTGTTGCCGGATTTTAAAAAGACATTTCAAGTAAAATGTGATGCAAGTGGATTTGAAATAGGGGTAGTCTTGAGCCAAGAAGATGGGCCTATAACATACTCCAGCAAGAAGTTGAATGAAGCGAAAGTGAAATACTCCATGTATGACAAGGAGTTCTATGCTATTATTCAGGCATTGAAGAAATGGAGACATTACTTAATCCCTAAGGAGTTTGTTTTATACAGTGACAATCATGCTTTGCAATTTGTGGCTCAATAGGAGAAGTTGAATCAAAGACATGTTAAATGTGTTGAATACATGTAGAATTTCACTTTTGTAATCAAGCATATTTCTGGAACTGCTAACAAAGTTGTTGCTGCTTTGAGTAGGAAATGTTTGTTGTTGCAAGAGTTCAAAGTCAAAACACTGGGTTTTGATGACCTTAGGGATATGTATAGAGATGATCCATATTTTAAGGAGGCATATGAAGTAGATGAGAATCCAATTCTCAGGGACAGAAGCCAGTGGATATAGTACATGATCCAGGATGGATTGTTATTCAGGGGTAATCAACTTTGTATTCCAAAATGCTCCATGAGGGAGAATTTGCTGAAGGAGAAACATAGTGGAGGATTGGCCGGACATTTCGGTCATGACAAGACGTTCTCAAAGTTAAATGAGTCATATTTTTGGCCAGGAATGAGAGCAGACATCAGAAGATTCGTGGATAGATGTAGAATTTGTCAATATTTAAAGGGGAAGAAGTAGAATGCAGGCTTATATCAACCATTACCCATACTTGACAGGCCCTGGGATGCCGTCAGCATGGACTCCATATTGGGGTTGACGAGAACACAAAGAGGGTTTGAATCGATCTTTGTAGTGGTAGATAGATTTTCTAAGATGGCACAATTCATACCATGTCAGAAAACCAGTGATGCAACTCACATTGCGAATCTGTTTTTCAAAGAAGTTATTCGACTTCACGACTTACCAAGGAGCATAGTTTCGGATCGAGACACCAAGTTCATGGGACACTTCTAGAGAACCTTAAGGAAAAAGATGGGAACAAAATTATCATCCAGTTCATCTTATCATCCTCAGATGGATGGATAGAAAGAAGTTGTGAATAGAAGTTTCGGAGACTTGCTGAGGAGCTTGGTAATAGAACACCACAATCAGTGGGACAATATTCTGCCACAGGAGGAATTTGCTTACAATGATTCAATCAACAGAAGAACAGGGCAGAGTCCGTTCCAAATTGTTTATGGTACACAGCCAAGAGGAGTATCTGAATTGAGAGATTCAGAACATAATGCAACTAGGAGTGCTAGTGAAAAGGATTTCGCAGAAGCGATGAACGAACTTCACATCCAAGTGAAGGAGCGATTGAAAAAATTGAGCCAAGAGTATAAGCGCAGAGCAGATCAACATAGAAGACAACTTCAATTTGAGTTTGGTGATTTGATTCTAGCATATCTGAGAAAGGAAAGGTTCCTAAAGGGGACATATAACAAACTGAAGATGAAGAAGATTGGACCATGTAAGGTCTTAAAGAAATTTGGGGCAAATGCTTATGAGATTGAATTACCCGATGGGATCGGAATTTCTCCGATATTCAACATCTCATATTTGTACCCTTACAAAGATGAGGAAGAAGAAGTAGGTAATGAAAAACTAGAGGTTCAATGGACTAAATAAATGCCAGTTGCATAGAAGCCACTGATGGAAATCATACTAGACAAAAGAGTTAGCAAAAGGACCAGAAGAAGGGAATATTTTGAATACTTGGTCAAGTGGAAGGGACATCCAGTTGAATATGCTAGCTAGGAGAATGAAGCAGAGATCCAAAAGCATGGACAGATGGTGTGAGAGCTCATGGATAGGAGCCCATGAAAATTTTCAAGTGAGGGAGTATGATGCAGGAGGATCGCCAACAACAAGCGAGCGAGGGACAAACGCCAATGCATTTTGGCACATGATGAATTGTTTGAAATGTTTTGAAGCTTGATACACCAAAAATAAATGAAATAGTTAAGAAAGGGTGTACTTCCATATTGTAAATATACATTGAGCGATCCAGTCTCGTTTGTAGTGGGTAGAGGCATTTATGTCTAATTAATGTAAGTAGGTAGACTTAAATTCCTAGATTAGACAGTTTTAGGAGCTGGAGGGAAAATGGATATAGACACCCTCACTTGTATCATTGTAACATTAGCAGCATAATCAATCAACAGAGAATAGGAGAGCAGAAGCAGAGCGCTGTGTAGAGTAAAAACCCATGTACAAAAGTTATGGATTAATACAAAGATCTTTAGTTCAGACTCATGGTGTTCAATTGCTTTCTGTGTTTATACATGTTGATTGATATATTCTTGTTTACTCTCTATTATGCATTTTATTTGATGCGTGAATGTATGATTTCATATTTAATGTCTGAAATCTGAAGAGAGGGAGAGTAAGGTATGAGTTTCAATTGTTTCTCTGTCTGAGCAAGAGTTTTCCTGCAAGGAGTGCAATGAAATTGTCCGCAAGGTGTGTGTTGACAGAAGTCAGAGTTCGTCTCTGCAAGCTTAGGAGGGATATCATTGTTCTCATTCTCGCAGAAGTGCAAGTTAAGCACAGGAGCCATGCAAGGAGTGCGCAGATCGAGTGAAGTCTCAGAGTTACAACCTGAGCGAAATTGTTGAAAGACTGTTGTCGCAGAGAGTGCACAGAGTTGAAGAATTCAATAATTGGAAGTATTGAAGAGTTGTCGCAAGGAGTGCGTGCAGGAGTCTTATTGAAGACTCAAATTGTGGAGAAAGCTCAGAAAGGATAGAGTCTTCAAATTTGTTGAAGAGAATCTCAAGAGGGCTAGTGCCTTGAAGTGTTGGAAGAAGGCACAACGAAATTGTTTTGCAGGTGGATAAGTTTCATGAAAGAACACTTTGTTGATTTCGCAGGAATCGTCAAGGAGGAATTGGATGGTCGAAATTCTCCGTGGAGGATTCGCGAAGTCTTGGAAGCCATCAAATCTTGCAGAGGAGCAATAAGGGTATGGTGAGTGTTTTCCTAAGTGTAATCTCAAAAGAAATCAGGTCATAGGATCTGAGCCAACAAGGGTTGTTGGATAACTCACATAATCTCATTTCGTGGATTCGCGAGTTGAAGGTTTAAAACCTTTGCATCAAGATTCGCAAGTAGCGAAGTCGGGAGAGAATCACAGTCGTCCATTGAAGGAGGACAGGTGGCAAATATCAAGGGATCTCACGAACTCGGAGGTTCTCAAGGTGAGAGCCCAAAGATTGGGTGCTCCAAGTCGTGAGTGGAAAAATCGCGAGGAGCTAGGACAACTGTAGGATCTAGGTCAAGGGAGGACCGTTCAATCAGAGTCTCATCGCGCCTATCATGCATTCAGGGGTTTCATGGGTTGAAGAAACAAAAGCTTAGCATCAAGATTCATGAAGTCACGAAGTCCGAAACTCCAAAAAGGTGGGAAGTTCCATTGTGGGACCCGCATTGACGACGTGTCAAAATTTCATAATTTCGGCATATCGGCGGATAGGAAGTCAAGACTTTTGTCTTGAAACTCCTGAAATTGTGAGTTGCGATAAGGAGTAGTGAGGAGTTCGGGATCTCGACACTTCGGGTGTCGGGATACAAAGGAGGTAGTGCTTCGGTAAGCTAAGTCGTGAAGTGCCAAGAGTCGAGGCACGAGTGTGGACACATGGCAGAACCACAAGGTGGGGCCCACATGATTGGCAGGTGAACACGCGTTGCCTGGAAGGAGCCAATACTCTATTGACTTTTTGCGTCTCGGGGATTCATGAGATAAGGGAATGAGAGTTCAACCCTTCGACTTGCAAAGTCGCGAGTAAAGAGAACATGAGGAGAAAAGTCAACATCGCTTCTCAGGGTTTCGTGAAAGGAAGGTGCCAAGATTGGACACCACAACTTGCAAAGCAGCGATGGTCACGCATGGAAGGCACTGACAAAAGAAGAGCTATACCCATTTCGTGATCTCGGGTATCACAGGATTGAGAAGGAAGAGTCAGGAGTCACGACTCATGAACTCGCAAGTGGCAAGCTGTGACAAGAACTTTTGGAATTTGGCCTTGGTCATGGCACTGTGGTCGCACGAAAAGGAAGAGCTCGCACGTAGTGCTATTTGCATAGGGGAGCTTCCGAAAGGACCTGTGGATCGATTAAATTGAGATTCTAGCAAGGAATTGAAAAAGTCGATTCGGCTCAAAGGAGATAAAGAACGATCCTGTGAGTAGATCTCGGCCCAAGGGCTGATAGGTCTATGTCAATGATGCACATATCCTGACGTTGAATTGCGACAAACATTTCCGGACGTCACAATTTTAAGAACATAGCCATGTCATCATAATGTGGATAATAATGTCACAATGTGACGAACATAAACATAGGCATAAATGTGTCCCAAATCACCTTATCTTCACAATGTGACAAACATTTACTCACGTTACAATGTAATAAAAACATCTTGACGTCGCAATGTGTCGAACATTGTAAAATTGCAATCTACCAAAAATAGCAACGCTACAGTGTGATGAACATAGCCCTGTCATCAAAATGTGATGAACATATCCTCTTGTTCTTATGTGATACACATGTTGGGCAACAAAAGAAAAACAGAGCATAAAACTGCGATATCAAACACACATTAAACCAAGAACAACAAACTCACAATTAACACAATGATTTATGTGGAAACCCAATGAGGGAAAAAACCATAGGAAATGATAATCGATATTCTTCTTAATCAATGGATAATTACAATCACCAACCCAGGCATAAAACCATCCTCTCCTCTCATACACACAACACCTCAGTATTTCATCTTGCTCTCACACACTCATTACACATTGCACTCACACCTCTATGGGTATGTCCGTATATATAACATCTATCACTCAGTTACATAGATTGATCATGAATAGATCACATAGTTACACGAACAGTTCATAAATAGATTGCATGCATGCACATTAACATAGCTACATTTCATGTGCATGTGACTGCATGAGGAAATTCGTTGGCATGTTTCCAACAATCTCCACCTTGACAACAATTTACCTGATATATCATGCCCTTAAATAATTCCTCACCTTTTTTGCAAGCCAAGTGAAGCCAAACACCATCATAGATCTGCAACTTCTCTTACAATACCATTACGTGAATTTGCCTACACGGTTCACTCCAGCATGGACCATTATGTCACTCCAGCATGGACCATTCTGTCTCCATCAATAACTTGTATAATAAATCAATGAACTTGTCAAAATTTCATGAATCGTAACCACATACCAAATCACTGCAACCAGTGTAGGTGATACTTGTGCTTTTGTGTTTGAATCACCCATTTCAATGCTCTTGACCTCATTTTTCCATGTGTCTAATGACAACACCAACTGCATGTGAAACTCTAACCATTTCTCCATCACAATCATCAAGCTTCCTACTAGGATATAATACTCGAGATATATAACCCTTTTATTCTTCATCAATTAGGACATAAACTGGAAGAGAACTTACAATGGAAACCCAAAGGGATTTTACAAGTTTCACATTATTCATAGTGAATTTCCTGAGTATCTTCACCACATGCTTTTGTTGTGATAACCAAGCTTACCATATTTCATGTCTCTGTGTATTTCCATGCCCAAGATTTATTTTGTTACTCCCAAATCCTTAATAACAAAAGTCCTAACCAACTGAGACAACCTGATGACCTCAACCATGCTTGTGCTTGCAACAAGAATAAGACATAACACCAATATAATGAATATACCATAAACACAATGGTTATACTCACTTCTTGTAAAATTTGTCTCACCATGAAGGAATCAAACATCTTGTACCATTTTCCTAGCATTCTTCAGGCCATATAATGATTTTTGAGTTTGCAAAGAAATCTTCTGTTGTGATTCTGAACTAATCGTTATGGTTGTTCCATATACATCCCCTTATCCAGAAAACTCCAAGTAAAATAATTTTAACATCTATCTATACTATCACAATGAGTGCTAACACAACATGAATAGAAATAAGTTTTTAACAACCGGTGAGAAACTTTCATGGAAATCAATGAATTCCAAATACCTTTCTGCTACCAGCCATGCTTTGAACCTTTCATCTTTTACTATGTTTGATTCTATAAAAAGAGATACATCAAACACGACATCTCTTCCTATGATGATTCTATGGGTAGTAGGTTCTCAGAGTATGCACCCCTTAACATCATCACCATATCAAAGATCTACATGTTTGATATGAGTCTTACTTAGACTGTTGATAAAAAACATAAGCATCATAACCAAATAATTTCACATTTGAGTAATCACCAAATGACATGTTCATACATCTTCCTGAATCTTCCTTTCTTTTGCAATTGATGGTGACCGAGTTACCAGATAGCACAATCGCTTATGTCCACAACTATTGTTGCAACTTGCCATTACTGAATATGCCTATTCGATCCCAACTTCCTTGCAATTCTTTCCAAGTTCCATGGATATGAACTTACCTTCATCATATATTCTCAAACACTTGATTGATCTGCCAACACATCAGCCTTTCTACATAAACACCTTTCAAAACTGGACACACTGCTCCACCTCGAACTTTGCATTCGAAAAACTTTGACCAAATCTGGCCAAACTAGCCAAGTAAGCCTTCACCTCTTACCTCCAGGCCCATTTAAAATGGATTTTACCAAGCCTTTTATAGGATTCATTACATGCAATCCATGGATACAATATCATGGGATACTCAAAACACATGGAGCCAAAAAACCACCTGCTTTGACCTAAAAAAAGTTTTAACTCATTGACTCTTTCACCAAGTCAAGGTTAACCCATCATGCATGCCACCCCCCACACATTCAATATACCTAAATCTACTTTTATATTTTCATAGGTGACCTAATCAACCAGTGGTACAAATGTCTATCTAGGTCTTACAAACATAATTCCATTTACATGCAATAAATAATTTCTATGTTAAGAACCTGAATAGTTATGCAAATATAATCACCACAAATATTGCATACACAATAGATCCACAGAGCAAGATAGAAGAAACCACACTTTATTATTACCAAACCCTTGAGGTAGGGTAACACCATACAATGGATCCTATTATGGAAGGGATCCTCTCCTGTTCACTTGCCTCTTCGAGGAGGCATCCTCCTATTGAGCTACTGCTCCAAATACAATACCTCTCTTCATATCCCATTACATTGCTTGAACCCCTTTATACAGTACTACCATCACCTAAGAACATTCTAGAGGAGAAATCTTCTAGACGTAGAACCTTCTAAGAAGTTCTCTTACATTTATTATATCTAATTACCCATTTATTATATCTAACTATGATAGTGGGCCTTATTTAATAATATAGTGGACCTAGTCCACCTTACATTGAATGGCCTCCACTATTATCACTATGAGCCCTCTCGGTCCCCTCAATTACCTCTCTAGCTACCTTACATTCCATCCCCTTTATGAAATCATTTTCCTCAATGCTTGATGTACAACCATATACCAGGTTCCCATGGATAAGTGTGGACTTCTATGCTGAAGTAGAATAGAGAACCATGGTCCTATTGAGAAATGGAAACCACCATGCTGAAGTAGTCCAACTGCCATTATAAACCAGGGTCCTATGTTCAATTTTTCATGTGAGTCCCACATGGAAGATATCAACAACCAATAACCAACCCAAAATAATGCTCCAAAGACTAACACATGTCATGTGGATCCAAATAAGAAGATCCACCCACATAGTGGAAAATGGTCGTAGTAGAATTTGGAAGGAATAATATCACTGTAGAATATAATGGATGGATGCTAGTAATAATCATTGGCTCCCGATTTGTCACATTGATACTCTCTATAGAAGGTGGATTAGAGTTATAAGATAAAATATGAATGTGGTTGTCATCCCAGAAATGACAACTATCCATATACCAATCATCGCAATCGGCCTCCAAATCATACCAATAATATATTTCTTGATTATATTCATCCTTGATGTTTTGCATAAGAAATCCCTCCTGCATGTTATCCATTGAACCTTGAATACTATGCAAACTATCATTGAGGTAGTTTGTAAGGCCATCCAATTTGACATCCAATGTGTCATACAATTGGGATTTGAATACTTCAGTAATTTGTAAAATTTATTTGAGGGTTTGAGAGGAAATATCCATCTGACCACCCTATGAACTTGTCAGTCCCACAGTCATCACAACAAAACAAAAAAAGTAGAACAATAAGTTACGGCAGAAAATCGCGGTTTTTTCTAGAAAATCCTAAAAAAATGTTGAATTTAAAATGTTCATAACTTCACTTCCGAGACTCTATTTCGGCTGATTTGTTTTTGAAATTGTGTGAAATTGTGAGAGGAGCTCAGATATGTAATTTTTTTGGGAAAATTCGGCCTCCAACTACTACATAAATAAAATAAAATCACACCGCCGTCTACGGAAAAAACTCTGAAAATTTACAGATTTTAAAACTTCAATATCTTGACTTCCCAGATTCTGTTTCAGACAATCTTTTTTTCAAATTGAGTTTCTTTCTAAGAGGAACTTATATATACAGCATATTCCTACAAATTTTGTATAGAAATATACCAAAATTTTCTGAAATTTCGCGGCCCTCTATTTTCTTCTCCGAAAAAAAAAATCTACAAGAATAAAAAATATTTGCCCACAATGTCTGCCAAGGAAAGTGCTCTGATACCACTTGTTAAGAACCTTAATAGATATGCAAATATAATCACCACAAATATTGAATACACAATAGATCCATAGAGCAAGATAGAATAAACCACACTTTATTATTACCAAACCCTTGAGGTAGGGCAACACCATATAATGGATCCTATTATGGAAGGGATCCTCTCCTTTTCACTTGTTCCTTCGAGGGGGCATCCTCCTATTGAGCTACCGCTCCAAATAAAATACTTCTCTTCATATCCCATTACATTGCTTGACCTTCTTTATATAGTACTACCATCACCTAAGAACATTCTAGAGGAGGAATCTTCTAGAAGTAGAACCTTCTAAGAAGTCCTCTTACATTTATTAGATCTAATTACCCATTTATTATATCTAACTACCATAGTGGGCCTTATTTAATAATATAGTGGACCTATTCCACCTTACATTGAATTCCCTCAACTATTATCACTGTGGGCCCTCTGCGCCCCCCGCCACTACCTCTCTAGCTACCTTACATTCTACAACTCCAAAGTAAATACAATTTGTTTTCTTTCACGGTGACTCAACCATCACCGCTCTTATTGTTGTTGTGTTGTTGTTTGAGAATATCATGCATCTTGAGGCTCAATAAATCAAGGTTATTATTGTCATTGAATTTCTCCATTTCAAACTTTTAACTCTGCACATTTTCCATTAACACAAATGACCAAAAATCCAACCTTATAATATTAAGCCTTTATATGAAGGAATTGTTGGCCCTTGACCAAGTTTTGAGGAACACTTGGTCATATTTGACCGTTTTTGGGACTTCGACAGCCTGTCAAAGATGGAGCATCAGACGAAGCAGAGATCATGGGATCTCGACCCACTTCCGAGCCCCTTTTTGGGTTTTGGGACAATGTAATGGGAAAGGGATGTTGGCCCGTGGGTTCACCCACACTTAGGCCCACTTTTGTATGTATAAATAGATGTCTAGGTGAAGTAAGTAAGGGATGGTAGCCTATCTATGTGTTGTAAGCTAAGTGATAGTAGTGCTCTATATGACTGTAGAAGGGTTATAGAGATAAGTGCAAGTTATTGCAGAGATTATAGAAGTCTTTGTGCTACGACGCATGGAAGAAGGATCTAGCGAGATGCGCAAATATTTTGTCTTGTGCGCATAAGGGTTTTTGATAACTGTGTGTTGTAACCGATTGAAGATATTAATAAAGAAGAAGAGTTGGTGGACGTAGCCCCAGGGTGGGGGTGAACCATGTATATGTTGTGTTGCTCTGCTTTGTACGATGTATCGATGTGTTTCTATGTGATGCATGATAGATAGATCTGATGTTTCTTTGTGCCTAATACTAGATCTGGCCTATATGGATGTGATTAGTGCTTGAATCTGCTAGATCTAATATGTTCCTATTATGTTAAGTGTTATTAGATGATGGATCTGGTTGCATACTGCGATACTCTGTAATTAGGGTACATTTGCACTATTACTAAGTACTAAATAACGATGAAGGTTAATTGCTAAGCTCTCTATTAAGTGTTAGAATTAAAAATCTGTGTCCCAGCTAAGGTTGCAGACATCTGAGTCCTACAACCACCCCTACCTTTACCTCGGGTGAGACTTCATCTGCTTCGAATATGTTGCCGAAAGGGTCGATAGTTAGGGTTTTGCTAATGCGTTGTTCTAGCGTTGAACCCTGGGTCTTCCCCTATTCCAATAAGAACCAATATTAAATTCAAATTTAAACAGAAAAATAAAAATATTAATTTAAAATATTTAACCAAAAAACCTTTAAAAAAGTACATCTTCCTCTTCGTATAAAAATATCCAATCTAAAAAAAGGATCCTTTTAATAAAGTTTACGAAAGTAAATCTTATGCATAATAAGACATAAGTCCAAACTCATACTTTTTGAGCTCTCTGCATATCAAACAAGGTCAATTTCATACCATCATACTCTTATAAGCATGCAGAAATATTTCCACGAGTGTATCGGTCCTCGCTAAATATATATGAAATTATTGTCGCAGCCGTGAGAATGCGATGACCTCCCAAACACCTTTAAACCTATCACATCCTTGATTGTGTGATGACCAGTGATAGTCCAATCTTTATTTCTACTATGGTGAATCCAACCTATGTTCTTCGTCACTAAAATCACCCACTCAACATATACGTCCTCTTTCACCAAAAAAATCGTCCCTGTAGATCTCGTTCATTCATGCAATGGTTTTTTCACCTAAATCTCTGATACCACTTGTTGGCCAGTGGAAGCAAAACATAACATAAAACTACGAGATCAAATAGACATTAAACCAAGAACAACAAACTCACAATTGACACAGTGATTTATGTGGAAACCCAATGAGGGAAAAAACCACGGGAAATAATAATCAATATTATTCTTATTCAAGGGAGAATTACAATAGCCAACCCAGGCATACAACCATCCTCTCCTCTCATACACACAACATCTCAGTATTGTGTCTTGCTCTCACACACTCACTACACATTGCACTCACACCTCTATGGGTATGCCCATATATATAACATCTATCACTTAGTTACACATATTGATCATGAATATATCAAATAGTTACATGAACAATTCATAAATAGATTGCATGTATATGCATTAACATAGTTGCATTGCATGTGCCTGGGACCACATGAGGAAATTCATTGGCATGTTTCCAGCAACACATACCTTGACATCGCATTGTGACACACATACTCTTGATGTCGCATTGTGACAGTTGCCACAATCTGATGAACATTGCATCACATTTCATTGTAACCCATATATTCCAAGGTTGCAATGTGTCAAACATTTCCAAATGTCATAATGTATTGAACATAGTAATGTTGCAATCTACCAAACATAGTAACTTCACAATGTGATGAACATATCCTTGTCCTCGCAATGTGATGAACATGACATATCCTCACATTCTTATGTGACACACATACCCTGACGTCGCATTGTGACACACATACCCTTGATGTCGCATTGTGGCAGTCATCGCAATGTGACGAAAATTTCCTCACATTGCATTGTAATGTAGATATCCCAAGGTCACAATGTGTCAAACATTTTCAAACATCGCAATGTATCGAACATAGTAATGTTGCAATCTACCAAACATAGTAACTTCACAATGTGACGAGAATAAACATATGTTGCATTGTGACGAATATAGCCCTCTCGTTGCTATGTGAAAAATATATCCTTGGATTCCAATGTGATGCACATATCCTGACGTCATATTGTGATAAGCATTTCTAAATGTTGAAATGGGAATAACAAAACCCATTTTCACAATGTGATGTACACAATTGAATGTGGAAATGTGATAAACATACACCAACATTTCAATGAGATGAACCTTTCTCAACATCACAATGTGATGAACATAACCCACTTTTGGACTGTGCAAACCTGTTCCAGCACCATAAAGTGACAAACAAAAACTCCATCGTAATTTGATGACAATAACCTTATGATGTCATGTGATGAACAAAAGCTAATGTCACAATGTGACAAACAAAACATGATGTCACAATGTGATGAACAAAAATGATTAGCGTTGCAATGTAGTAATTCCATCGTAAACTATGGTTAAACATAATCAACATGACCCACCAGAATTAGATCCACATGGTCAACAAATTTGACCCATGGGCATCGTTAACCATAACAAAACTTGATCAACCACAGTCAACCATGGTCATGTTCAACCATAGTCAACCATGGTGAAGGACAACCATGATCAACCATAGTCGATGTTTTCTTCCCAAAGTCAAACAAGGTCTACCAAAGTTAACCATGTTCATGGTCAACCATAGTCAACCATGGTCATTATCAATTAATGTATTAATACTTTAATAATGTATTAATAATTTAACATGTTATATGATAAATTAATATATCGATACTTTAATTTTTACATTATATTTATGCGATAATGCATTATTATTGTATTAATATTTTAACAATGTGTTACTAACATAATTAAGGTAAGTGTATTACTACTATCACTGTTTTATTAATATAAATTTATAGTTGTATTAATACTTTATTAATGTTTTAATGTATTAATACTTTAATAATGTATTTATTAATGTATGAATACTTTAATAATGTATTTATTAATGTATGAAATGTATTTTTTTTAATATTACTCTAATAATGTATGATTATATTAATACTTTAACATTGTATTAATTAATATTGTATAAATGTTTTAATTAATTAATACATTACATGAGTAATGTATCAATTGATTAATACGTTACATTATACATTAATATTCATTAATACTTTAATTTATACCTTACATTTATGTAATAATGTATTCCTACTTTATTAAAATATTATTTTATTAGTGTATTAATATTTTATTAATGTTTTAATGTATGAATACTTTAGTAATGTATTTATTAAAAATGTATTAATGTATTAAATTAATAGATTATAATATACATTAATGTATTAATGTCATTAATATTCATGACCATAAAAAGCTATGGTTATGGTAAGCCATAGTGAAGCATAGTCAACCTTGACCATTTTTAATAAATGTATTAATACTTTAATATGAATTAATGTATTACTTTAATGAAATAATCTATGTAACGTATCAATATATTAGTATTATTCAAACAATAATATTAATACTATTACTTTAATGTATTATTTTAAAAATTTATTAATATTTAATTTTTACATTTTAGTAATGTATTAAGATTTTAATAATGTATTACTAATGTTATTTAGGTCAATGTATTAATATTTTATTAATGTATTTGTTTTTTTATAAATTAATTAATACGTTACATTATTAATATATCAATTAATTAATACTTTGTACATTATAGATTAATCTTAATTAATACTTTAACTACATTATTAATACTTTGTTATGTATTACTATTTTATTAATGTATAATTTTTCTTCAAATGTTAAATCAATGTAGAATTATTATCCAATAATGAACAATAAGAAATAAACTATCACACACATACACAATACACTAGTGTTTTACATGGAAACCCAAATCGGGAGAAAACCATGAAATGATTTTTCTTATATGTCTTGAAGAATTGCATTCATTGGAAGCACCAACTTCCTTTGTTTTCCAGCTACAACTGGAAGGAGGCTCCAACCCCCTGGTTTCTTAGGCTATAACCTAAGGGAAACTCCAACTCCCCAATTCTCTGGCTACAACTAGAAGGAGGCTACAACCCCCTATGTTCTCTGGCTACAACAGGAAGGTGGCTACAACCACCTGTCCTTGCCCCATCCAACTGCCCTGAAGTAGAAGTAGAATGATGGAATCAATGTCAACCTGTCACTGTGAGATATACTATTGTACAACTATATCAACTTGCACCACTTCCCTCTATCCAATCTGTACAACTACCCTGTAATCAAACCGTACCTGAACTGAACATGTAGCTACAAAAATACAACAGATATGAGACCTATAGTGATGCAGCCCGCGTATGTACATGCCCTATCTGTTATGCAGCCCGTGCATTCCTTCTGAAATTAGGGTTTCATTTCACTTGAAAACTTTTAACCCTTTGTAACTTCTTTCACATAGATTTGTAACATGTCACTGTATCCAGATTGTAACTGTACCCTATGCATGCATCCTCATACACAACCTCTACTCAAGGAAAGTATGTCTCTATCTTGTTGTGTTCCATATAGGTATGTGTAATCATGAACAAGTATAATATCCCTCACATGATCTTAGTCATCAACCCCTTTCTGATATTCAACTTCTCAATACATAAATAAAAACAAGATATCAATCATGTACCATAAAAACTCTTAGCCATATGCCAAGAAATACAAGATGTGCCTCAACAAGAAGTATCAATGATAAATATACCAGCACTGTATTTTTGTAGATCTGACTTATATAAAAGATCCCAAGTAGCCACTAGTCTCTCTAGGGAGAATCCTCAAATCTCCATTTCCATTCCTCATGCATACATCAAAATCTAACTATTCATAGAAATAAGACATACCTTTTGAACCAATGGATCGATATGATGTATCTTAGCACTCTATACCTTCCTGGGATCTTGATCTCAGAATCTAGAACCTCTACACTTTCATATTCTCAAGTTTCATGGCTTTATCAACATGTACTCACCCTATACATAGCCAGCCCGTGTACGTACTCACCCTATACATAGACAACCCATGTACGTACGCACCCTATAGACAAACAACCCACGTATTCCTAAGAAAATAGGGTTTTCTGTGAATCCGAGAATTTCTTCATCAACCCTTCGTGCTACCTCAGACGTTTTCCACTTAATATGTATCCATAAGTATTTACAAGAAGCTTTACACAAGAAAATAGATGTACAATGTGTACAAGTGTGTTGTTAATGAGTGAGATTTTCCTCTTATTTATATCTTCATGTGGCATTACACTTTCCTTATTTTAGGGCTTCTTCATTTAAAATAAATTCTTTTGCAAAGCACTTTGACCCCTGGGGGCTTCTATAAGACTCATGAGGGGTTCTCCAACTTGATATGGTCATAACTCTCTAACCGTGAGGAGTTATGTGACGTTCCACATACCACCAGAAATGGCATGACAAGGACAATCCATCTAGGATAGTTTCACTGAAAAATTCACTATCCTTCATCTCATTATTCCACAATTAAGCATGGTTTATCTCACTCTGCAAAGCGTCTTCCTGTAAGGGATTTCACCATAAGGGGGCAACTTTGGAGTTTATCCATATTTACTTCTTATCAACTGTGACAAAAAAATAATGAGTCATATTTACATCAAACAATCTTGGGTCCATTACCCAAACCTTTGTGCGACAAGGATTTCTTCAAGGGTTGACATCAATGACAACCAAACTTAAACAACAATCTCCCCCTTTGGCATTGATGGAAACACTCTGATGCAATAATGAAATAATATCACTCATGCTCCCACTGGAACCATGCTTCTATCCTCTGCATTTGATAAATATGGTCCCCCTGGAACCATGCCTCTGTTCTCTGCATCTGATAAATCTGATCCCCCTAGAACCATGTCTCTTTCCTCTGCATCTCATAAATATCTTCCCCTTTGTCATCAATGGCAAAGGTATCTTTCCATCTGGGGCTACTCCGCCTGACTAAACTGTCCTCTTATGGTGCTTCCTCGTGTAAATCTAAGACATATAAGATAAGAATTCTAAACAAATTCAAAAATAATTCATTTTGGAGTAGAAAAAAATCCAAGTATCTGGCGAAGATATTCAAAGGATTCTCATGGAAGTGGTTTTGTAAAGATTTTTGCCACTTATTCTTTTGTGCCCACATACTCAACTCTGATGTTCTTTTCTGCAACCTGCTCTCATAGAAAGTGATACTTTATTAGAATGTGCTTCATCTTGGAGTGCATCACCAGGTTCTTCAAGATACTGATGGCGCTTGTATTATCAAAATAGATTGGAATGGACTCATCATACTCAACTTGTATATCTGTCAGAGTTTGTTTCATCCATAGAACTTGTGTACAATATGATGCTGCTGCAATATACTCTCCCTCAGTTGTAGATAAATATATTGATGATTGTTTCTTGGTTAGCCATGATACTAAACACTCACCCAGGTAGAACGTTGCTCCACTAGTGCTTCGTCGGTCATGAATGCAACCTGCCCAATATGCATCTGTGTAGGAAATAAGTGATAGATCGTTTCCTTTTGGATACCATAATCCAAACTCTTATGTTCCTTTGAGATATTTGAAAATCCTCTCCACTACTAATACATGTGATTCTTTTGGTGTTTCTTGAAATCATGCCACTTGTCCAACTTCCTGCATTACATCTGGTCTGGATGTTGTCACATATAGTAGGTTTTCAATCATTGACCTATATTGTCTCTGATATGTAGACTTTGAATCATCATTGTTTCTCAACTTGCAACTGGTTTGCATGGGAGTGATAACTGGTTTGCAATCTTCCATTCCAAATCTCTTTAGCATTTCTCTGATATACTTGGTTTGAGAAATAAAAATTCCTTGGTTGCTTTGACATATATGAAGTCCCAGAAAGAAGGATAGTTCTCCAAGTAATGACATTTGAAATTCATTCTGCATATCTTTTGCAAATTTTTGGCATAACCTGTCATCATCACTACTAAAAATAATATCATCAACATAAACTTCAATTAATAAAATATTACCTTGACTTAACTTGATGTAGAGGTTGTTGTCTGCACTTCCTTTTATGAATCCTGCCTACTACAGATACTTATCCAGTTTGGAGTACCATGCTCTAGGAGCTTGTTTTAGACCATACAAGGCCTTCTTTAATTTGCACACATAATTTGTGTTCTCTAACAATTGAAATACTTCTAGTTGTTCAATGTAGACTTCTTCTTCAAGTTCCCCATTAAGAAAATCTAATTTTACATCTATATGATATACTTTAACATTTTTAGAGCATGCATAAGCTAAAAGAAAACGTATTGCTTCCACTATAGCAACTGGGAAAAATGTCTCTTCAAAGTCGATTCCTTCAATCTGTGAATATCATTTACATACCAATCTATCTTTATTCCTTGTAACCTGTCCATATTCATTCAATTTATTCTTGAAAACCCATTTTGTTTCGATCACATTCTTATTTATTGGTCTTAGAACCAATTACCAAGTGTCATTTTTCTCTATTTGATCCAATTCTTCATCCATGGCCTTATTCCACAATTCATCCTTGTTGGCTTCTTCAAAACAGTTTGGTTCAATTGTAGATAAGAGTGCCAGGTGTATTTGTTCTGGTGAATGGATTTTTCTTCCAGTCTCAACTCCTGCATCTTTGTTCTCGATAATTTGATCTGAAGGATGATTCTTCTGTACTCGTTTACTAGGTATCTTTGGAGACACTTGTTGAACTTGCTCTTCTACTTCTGTCAGATTCTGTTCATCTTCCTCTTCTACTTATTTTTCATCTTCTTCTTCGAAAAGTTGTTCCATTGATTTGTTTTCTTCTTCCTTTGATTCTAGTCTGCATGTTTCATCAATTGTTATGTTGATGCTTTCCACAACTTTGTTTATTCTTGGATTTTAACACTTGTATGATTTCCTTGTACTTGAGTAACCAACAAGTATTCCTTTGTCCACACGAGAGTCAAACTTTCCCATTCTTCCATATTCTCTTTTGATGTAGCATTTGCTTCCAAAAACTCTGAAGTGCTTCACATTTGTTGGTCTTCCTTTCCATAGCTCATAGAGAGTTTTATCCATGTTGTTTCTGAGCATTACTTTGTTTTGAATGTGAAATTATGTATGCACTACCTGTTTCCAAATTATATATGTCAGTTTGGAATCCATTATCATTGTTCGAGCCATTTCATGTATTGTCCTGTTCTTTCTTTCAACAACTCCATTATGTTGAGGTGTCCTAGCAAAGAATAATTGCCTTTTTATTCCATGAATGTTGCAGTAGTCCATAAATTCCTTTGAAGTGAAATCTCCTCCATTATCAGATCTCAAGCATTTGATTCTTGAATCCAACTCATTTTCAACCATTTCCTTGTAGATCTTGAAGTTTTCAAAATCTTATGACTTGTTCTTGAGAAAGCAAACTGCAGTCATTCTTGTATAATAATCAACTAATAACATAAAGTATCTCTCAACTTTTAATACCTTTGTTGTAGTTGGTCCAACTATATCAGTATGCACAATTTCCAGTGGTCTTGTTGTTGAATATTCCTTTGATTTGAACCTAGTCTTTTTTTCCTTTCCTTGTTGACAATGCTTGCATAAAGTGTTGGTTGGTTTCGTGATCTAGGGAATTTCTCTGACTGCTTCTCTTTTGTTGACTTTGACAAGGTTATCAAAGTGTATATGACCCATTCTTATGTTCCATAGCTAACTTTCATCTTCCTTTCCTAGACAACACTTTTCATTTCCAATTTCACTTAACACATATATGTTGTTTGAAGTTCTTGCAGCTATACTGACCAATTTTCCTGAACCTTCTATTATTATCTCACACTTTTGTGAATCGAAAGTAACTTTATGAACTTGGTCACACATTTGACTCACACTTAAAATATTATGTTTCATATCTTCTACCAGTAGAACATTTTTTGCCTTTTCATTTTTGTTCCCAATTCGGACTGTGCCTTCTCCAATGATTTTGGCTGAATTATCATTTCCGAAGGAGACTGATCCATTTCTTTCATTTCGTAATGTAAGGAATTTGTCTTTATCACCTGTCATGTGTTTTGAACACCCACTATTAACATACCAACCGTGTTTCTTTTGCTTAGCTTGTAGAGAGACTGTGCATTCTTCATTGCTATACTGATCTTTCTTTCTTATCCATGTCATTTTCTGAGGTTTCTGTCTGTGATTGTTGTGATTTTGTTGAGGTTATTTAGGAGGGATTGTCATTTTGCAATATTTGGCCATGTGTCCAAAATTGTTACATTTGTGACATTCCACTTCAGTGCTCAAAGATTCAAACCTGTTGTAACTTCTTCTTTGTGTTTCACTAGGTCTTCTTGAATAACCCCTTTGTGTATGGGTCTCAAAGTAGTTATTGTTCCTGTTGTTAGCTCTGCAATTTACAACTTTATGTCCAAAATTATTACATGCATAACATAAACCAAAAAATATAGTTTGATACCTGGTAGTTGAAGATATTATGAAAGGAGGTACTCTTATGAATCCTTCTTCTTATTGACACCTGCCTATCTGTTGTTGATTCTGAAATCTAAATTTTCTCAGTGGAGGAGTGTCCCTATAATCTTCCTTGTATATCTTCTTATCCCCTTTGATTTTTTCTGCATAGCTTTTTGGATTTGTTTCTTGCTCTGTTGTTTTGGAATCTTATTTGTTTTTTGTATGATCGTATCAAAGTCCATAATTGTCAAGATGAGTGTTTTGATTGTTGATAATGTCATCTAGAAATTTTTAGCTATTTTGCATATTTTTCTTTTGAATATCCTTTCTTAGTGTGACAATCTCTACTTCCAAGTTTTCAATGATCATGTCATTTTCTTCTAGTTATTCCTTGAGTGTTTCTTCAATTCTTTTATCTTCTTCTATTTGATCCTTCAATTTTGTGATCATTTGTTCTAGTTCTTGAGTGTCTTCTTTCTTATCTAGTTTTGCTTGTAGTTTTTTGTTTTTTCTCCTTTTCTCTTCTGATAACTTCTATGGAACACATTAATTATTCTCGGAAGTCAATTTTTGCCTCTTCAATTTCTTCTTCATATGCTTCTTCATATTCTTCTTCAGAGTCTTCTTTATCATACTCTTCTACTTCCATGAATATAACTATTCATGTTTCACTGTCACTGACTTCATCTTCATTTGATGATGAGATGTCTTCTTTGATGCAAAAGATTTTCTTGAAAAATTTCTTTGTCGTTATCTTACCTTTATATGTGTGTTTTCCTTTTGAGTAACCTTCATCATTTCTCTTTTTCTTATGAGGACATTTGTTAGAAAAATGACCAATACCATCACAATTAAAACAAATTAAAGGAATCTTACCTCTATACCTACCGTTGGTTCCCTTGTTCAATATTTTGATGAAGTTGGTCACTTCTTCATCATCTTCTGAGATGTTGTTGCTGCTGGTATATTCTTTTTGTTCCTTTTTCTTCTTCTTTGATATTTTGTATCTCCTTCATAAATATTTCAAAGCTTGTCCCAAATCTATTTAGCAGATTTACAATGTGCAACTTTGGTGAATATCGTATCATTGAGACCATTCAAAAGTACATTTGTAGCTTTGGAATTATTCTCACCTAGTTTCATTGCTTTGTCATTTGTTGGTGGAACTGTTGGTGTTGTGTATCCATCTACAATTGATTGCCAAACTTGAAATCTCTATGCTTCTATATATGTATTCATCCTTATGCTTCAAAAAACATACTTTTGTCTATCAAACTATGGTATTCCATTTTTATACAAGTTGGTACTATCCATGATCTACCTTTTAGTGGTTAAGCTAATTTCTGAAGGATGATACCAATTGTTGGATTACTGAGAGGGGGGGTGAATCAGTAATAGCGTAATTACAATCATTTTTCTTCAAATGTTAAATCAATGTAGAATTATTATCGAATAATGAGAAATAAGAAATAAACAATCACACACATACATAGTACACCGGTGTTTTACGTGGAAACCCAAATTGAGAGAAAACCACAAAATGTTTTTTCTTATTTTTCTTGAAGAATTACGTTCATTGGAAGCACCAGATTCCTTTGTTTTCCAGTTGCAACTAGAATGAGGGTCTAACCCCTTGGTTTCTCACGCTACAACCTGAGGGAAGCTCCAAATCCCCAATTCTTTGGCTACAACCAGAAGGAGGATACAACCCCATATGTTCTCCGGCTATAACCAGAAGGTGGATACCACCACCTGTCATTGTCCCGTCGAATCGCCCTGAAGTAGAAGTAGAATGATGGAACCACTGTCAACTTGCCACTATGAGATATACTATTATACAAATGTATCACCCTGTACCACTACCATGTATCCAATCTGTACAACTACCCTGTAATCAAACCGTACCTGAACTAAACATCTATATACAAAAATACAACAAATATGTGACATGTAGTGATGTAGCCCATGTATGTATGCTCACTATATGTTATGTATCCCACGTATTCCTTCTGAAACTAGGGTTTCCTTTCACTTGAAAACTTTTGACCCTCTGTAACTTCTTTCACATAGATCTCTAACCTATCACTATATCCAGACTGTAACTGTACCCTGTGCATTCATCCTCATACATAACCTCTACTCAAGGAAAGTATGTCTCTCTCTAGTCATGTGCCATATAGNCATAGATCTGTAACCTATCACTATATCCAGACTGTAACTGTACCCTGTGCATTCATCCTCATACATAACCTCTACTCAAGGAAAGTATGTCTCTCTCTAGTCATGTGCCATATAGGTATGTGTAATCATGAACAAGTATAATATCCCTCACAAGATCTTAGTCATCAACGCCTTTCTGATATTCAACTTCTCAATATATCAATAAATACAAGATCTCAATCATGTACCATAAAAATTCTTAGCCATATGCCAAGAAATACAAGATGTGCCTCAACCAGAAGTATCAATGATAAATATACCAGCACTATATTTCTGTAAATCTGACTTATACAGAAGATCCCAAGTAGCCACTAGTCTCTCTAGGGAGAATCCTCAAATCTCCATTGCCATTCCTCATGCATACATCAAAATCCGACTATTCATAGAAATAAGACATACCTTTTGAACCAATGGATGGATATGATGTATCTGAGCACTCTAGACCTTCCTGGGAGCTTGATCTCAAAATCTAGAACCTCTACACTTCCATATTCTCAAGTTTCATGGCTTTATCAACATGTACTCACTCTATACACAGCCAACCCGCGTAGATACTCACCATATACATAGACATCCTGCACACGTACACACCCTATACACAGACAACCCATGTATGCCTCAGAAAATAGGATTTTCTGTGAATCCGAGAATTTCATCATCAACCCTTTGTGCTACCTGAGATGTTCCCCACTTCAGATGTATCCACAAGCATTTACAGGAAGCTTTACATAAGAAAATAGATATACAATATGTACAAGTGTGTTCTTAATGAGTGAGCTTTGCCTCTTATTTATATCTTCATGTAGCATTAAACTTTCCTTATTTTAGGGCTTCTTCATTTAAAATAAATTCTTTTGCAAATCACTTTGAACCTTAGGGCTTTTATAAGACTCATGAGGGGTTCTCCAACTTGATATGGGAATAACTCTCTAACCATGAGGATTTATGTAGCGTTCCACATACCACCAAAAATGGCATGACATGCACTATCCATCTAGGATAGTTTCACAGACAAATTCATTGTCCTTCATCTCATTATTCCACAATTAAGCATAGTTTCTCTCACTCCACAAAGCATCTTCCCATGAGGGCTTTCACCATAAGGGGACCACTTTGGAGTTCATCGATATTTACTTCTTATCAACCATGAAAAAATAATAATGAGTCATCTTTACATAAAACAATCTTGGGTCCATTACCTAGAACTTTGTGTTACGAGACTTTCTTCAAGGGTTGACATCAATGACAACCAACCTTAAACAACAAATGCGTTATTACTTTAATGTTTTAATACATTATTAATGTATTAATAGTGTAATATGTTACATTCATGTATTAGTACTTTAATTTATACATTAGTAATAATCTATCAATTGTATCAATCAATTAATACATTACATTATACATTAATGTAAATTAATACTTTTTTATTATATATTACATTAATGTAATACATTACATTAGCACATTAATAGACCATTAAAATATATATATTAATATAATATATTTAGGTATTATTTTAATATATTATTAGTATATATTATTACATAAATGTAATATTTAATAAATACATTGATTATGTATTAATATATTAATGGTTGTTCCTAAAACATGTCCTAAGTCAGCTACAAACAACCACTTTATAAAAGTGGTTGATATAAACCCATCACTACCATTTATTCACCTTTCCAAACTAATGTACTTGATCAGCATATATCAACTATTTTTATAAAGTAATTGTTGATAATATTAATAACAATCTATAAACAATATTCAACATCAAATAAATTTATTCCATTTCACTTCGTGTTATCGTTAGCCTATAATTATCCTACATAGGATATATATAAAATAATGGCATGTTAGTCCACTAGTTATTAATAATTGTATTAATAACAATAGTCAACATCAAATAAAGTTATTCAATTTTACTTTGTGTTATCGTTAGCCTATAATTATCCCACATATGATATAGATAAAATAATGGCAGGTTTTAATGATAAATGCACGATAAATATTTGTGTACATTGACTTGGTGTACATGTGTTTCTCATAAGATTGGTTACTTCCTACCTCTCCTCAAAGGATTTTTCTGATTAGAATATAACTGAATTCTCAAAAAAAATTGTTTTCCTATTTTTAGAATTTGGATTCTCCAATGCATCGATGTAGATTAAAAGAACCCATGGGAATACAAGAAAAGGTAAATACTTTAAATATTTCATCTTTCAAAAAAATCATCAATTCATTATGAATTCCAGTTACACTAGGACGTGTCTTCGATTAGATGCAGAAATATTTGGTTGTGCCCATCTGTAATCTTTCAATTTGACCAATAAAATTATTAATTGCCATAGTCTCATGTGAGGGGTTAATATTTCTGGATAGGTATTGGGTTTTGAGGACGTGGCTAGGATTTACCCTAGCCGCAGGCCACAACATTTTTTTTTCCTGATTTTCGCTTCTACCCCCCTCTTCCTCTGGTTTTCCCTCAGGCCTGAGACAAATGGTGCTTGCTCCTATGCTTTCTCGATTGAGACAGTCTGTGGGGGTTTTCTCTAGAGTGTGGTCGTGATCCCCCTGATGCAGATCGATCTTGCTTTCGTCTTTTCTGGTTTTTTCTCGGTGGAATCTATTTGTTTTCTGTTGTGGAGGCTCCGTCCCTGTTGGTTGTCGTGCGAAGGGTTTATTTCTCCAGTACAATGTAAGATCTTTGTTTTGTGCGGTATCGGTCTTATGATGATGCAGTGCGGGTCTGCCTCCTGCAGATCTGTTCTTCACCAAAACACTTAGAAATGATCTGTTCTTCACCAAAACACTTAGAAAAAGACTGCCATGCCTTAGACACTTCTTCGCCTTCTGCCCAGACTTCCCCAAGGTCTTCTATCATCCTCTACATTGTTTCACACTCTGAATGCAGTTCAAGATTGGACCTTTTCATCCATGACTCGTGAATGGCGTGGATCTTTCCCATATCTTCCCACAACGAGCGTTCAGTCACCTCCGCGTGTGTTGCGGATAACACAACTATGTTGCTCCTACTTAATAATCGTTTAAGACTGCGCTGCGGAAGTCGTGAGCTAGGTGCTTCCCTATGCAAACCCTTCCGCCCATTTTGTCGTCTCTACCAATTGAAGACCCAGCAGCGGCAGCCCTGAGCGATATTTCATTAGTGGTTGAATAATCAATTGATCCAGTTTCTTAGTAAGCACCTGTAGCATAAGGACCAGGGGAAAATGTCTTGCGCGAAGGTTTTTCAGGTGTTTTTTTTGGGTGGATCTGATCCATCCATGTTGGTTTGTTCAAGGCTTAATGTAAATGTTAGGGTTTTCCGTAGCATTTTGGTGGCAGGGGGCTCTGTGTTTCTCTTGGGTTCTGGTTTTGTTGGGTTCTGATTTTGTGGAGTAGATGATGGGGTTTCTACTTCTTTTCTAGGGTTTGGGTCAAAGCTTTAAGGTCTTCTCTTCTTGGCATGCAACATTGATGACCCTGGATCAACGCTTTGAGGTTCTGTTTTGGGTGTGCAATTTCTGGCTTTCTCTTGAGTGGTTTCAGTTTTTTATGTTGTGTTTCTCTGGCAGCTCTAGGTATTTTGGAGGTTTTATTTTCCACTTTAGCATGTTCCATCTAGGTTCTTACCTATTTTTCCTCAGAATTGTTTTATTAGTTGTCTTCTCTTAGATTATTTTTACAACTTTTTCTTTTGTAGTCTTAAAAGTGTGACTTACATCTTTCTTCTCTTCGGGATTGAAAGTTTAATCCAAGATAAATGCATGCTTTCAACATGCATTATTCAAAATGTAATTTTTATTTTATTTTAATAAAAGTTAAGTTTTTTTTTTTAGAAAAAATTGCTATTGTATCATGTATATTTCTTGTAAAGGGTTTTACTACGTAATTTTTTTTTCTCTTTTATTATTTTTCTTTGCCATTTTTTTTATTCTCTGTTGTAAAATCATTTATATATGATTGTATAAGCTACAATAAGTGATATCAGATCCCTAGGAGAAGGAAGAGTCGAGGGTTTTTACCTCTATTCATGAAAACCGACAAGTTTAAGCATCATTTTCGTGTAGAGAAGGAACAACTAAGGGTTGTCTGTCAATTGCGCCCAAAGGAAGGAAGATTTGACTCCAAAATTTGAACCATTTTGTGGATGAGCTGTCGGATTTAAAGGCTGTTGAGTTTTGAGTGGGGTGGTTCTTAAAGGTCAAAATATTTTATTTGACTTGTGTTTAAAGATTTGGTGTTCGATTAATCTCCAACGCTATATACCAGGTGGAGAAATTTGAAAAGAGAAATAATTTTGAGTTGTGGAAGTTTAAGATGTGAGATCTGTTGGTACAACAAAGTCTGCAAAAGGTATTGGCAGGAAACACAAACAGACCAACAAATATGACAAATGATAAATGAGAAGTTATGAATGTAATATCTCTCAATACCATTCGACTGTGTTTGGTTGATGACGTTTTGTTTAAAATTGTTGAAAATGGGACAACAGATCCTGCGGATTGACGAATTGAGTGAGATTTCAACGAGATCATAACCAGTTCACCAAACAACTAGATCCAACAATTAGATAATTAATTACAAACGGTGAGAATTTGTGATTATAATTCTGTAGTCCATAGAGACATATTTTGAAATGGATTGTAAACCCGTGAGCATATGTAATCTCCCTATTTAAGCATTAAAATTACTAATTACCATTATCATGTTTCTCTACTAAAATTTTTACCACTTAAAAATATTATTTCGTGTGATTGTTGTTTACCATTTTCTTTATTCTCTATTGTAAAATCATTTATCTGTGAGCTTAGAGGGTTCAACAATTACTTACCTTTATTTTCAGACCGGTCTGCAATCTATGAAAATATCAAACCACCCACTTCAAATAATGGTGAGTCTCTATACCACCATACGAAGCAAATTATTTCAGTAAATAAAGAGTTTTGGACATGTCGCGAGGTCAAAACACGTGCCTATGCAAGACACCCATCGGGGACGTTTTTTGGATTCGATAATTCTTTATGGGAATCGAACCCAAAACCCTTCAGAAATACAAATATCTTCTTGGATTCTTGATGGTAATGAAATGATGGACCATATACCCAAATTTCATATAATTATTATGTTGATAGGTGTACACCTATTGATAATGTGCAAAATTAATGATGTTTTAATCTTAAATCCTAATCTGATGGCTACGCATTGAAGATGCTAGCATATTCTTATTCTTCCATCAAAATTAATGAGTCAAAACTATTTTTCATAACTTCCTTTAATTTATGAAGGCATTCGTTAATATGTTTACTTTTTTACATTTACCTAATCACATTATAAAAWTTYTATATATAAAATTTCTATAAAGATATATAATTGCCACGTTTAAATGATTAAGAAAGATTAATATCTTTGCAAACCATGTTTATATCATTAAGACTGAACCACCCTCTCTGGCCACGACCTGCCCACAGACATTTAATATTGTCCCACGCATTCTCTGAACAGTTTCATCTCCTACGCTTAAATCATATGCACTCAAATCATATGCGTTAATAGTCGATTTGTTCCGACACAATGCTTTGATATTACACAATTATTCTTTGATATTACACAGTTATGCTTTGATATTTGCGCTCAAATGCTGATATTACACAGTTATTCTTTGATAGAAAAAGTTGATATTAGACAGTTATGCTTTGATAGCAAATGTTGATATTACATAGTTATGCTTTGAGATTACACAGTTATGCTTTGATATTTGCGCTCAAATGTCGATATTACACAGTTATGTTTTTACGACCTCCTACGCTTAAATCATATGCGTTCAAATCATATGCATTAATAGTCGATTCATTCCGGTGCATTAAGGTATTTTGGAGGTTTTATTTTCAGCTTTAACATGTTCCATCCAGGTTCTTACATAGTTTTCCTCAGAATTGTTTTATTGATTGTCTTCTCTTAGATTATTTTTATAACTTTTTCTTTTGTAATCTTAAAAGTGTGACATGACCGCTATGAATGGGCTATTTTCTACTACATCTTTCTTCTCCTAGGGGTTGAAATGTATGCTTTTAACATGCATTATTTAAAATGCAATTTTTATTTTATTTTAATAAAAGTTAAGTTTTTTTTCTTTGAAAAAATTGTCATTATGTCATGTATATTTTTTGTAAAGGGTTTTACTAAGTAAATGTTTTTTCTCTTTTGTTATTTTTCTTTGCCATTTTTTTTATTCTCTGTTGTAAAATCGTTTATATGTGATTGTATAGGCTGCAACAAGTGATATCAGATCCCGAGGAGAAGGAAGAGTCGAGGGTTTGCACCTCTATTCATGAAAACCGACGAGTTCAAGCATCATTTTCCTGCAGAGAAGGAACAATTAAGGATTGTTTGTCAATTGTGCCCTAAGGAAGGAAGATTTGACTCCAAAATTTGAACCATTTTGTGGATGAGCTGTTGGATTTAAAGGTTGTTGAGTTTTGAGTGGGATGTTAAAGATCAAAATATTTTATTTGACTTGTGTCGAAAGATTTGGCATTTGATTCAGTGGAAAAAGTCTTCAACGCTATATATATAGGTGGTGGAGAAATTTGACAAGAGAAATAATTTTGAGTTGTGGAAGCTCAAAATGCGAGATCTATTGGTGCAACAAGACCTGTAAAAGACAGAAACACAAAAAGACCAACAAATATGACAGATGAGAAATGAGAAATTATGGATATGATATCTCTCAATACCATTCTACTGTTTTTGGCCGATGACGTTTTGTTTAAGATTATTGAACATGAGACAACAGATCCTACGGATTGACGAATTAAGTGAGATTTCAACAAGATCATAACCAATTCACCAAACAACTAGATCCAACAATTAGATAATTAGTTATAGACAGGTTATAGACAGTGAGAATTTGTGATTATAAATCTGTAGTCCACAGAGACATATTTTGAAATGGATTGTAAACCCGTGAGCATATGTAATCTCCCTATTTAAGCATTAAAATTACTGATTACCATTATCATGTTTCTCTACTAAAGTTTTTACCACTTAAAAATATTATCTCGTGTGATTGTTGTTTACCATTTTCTTTATTCTCTATTGTAAAATCATTTATCTGTGAGCTTAGAGGGTTCAAGAATTACTTACCTTTATTTTCAGACCGGTCTGCAATCTATGAAAATATCAAACCACCCACTTCAAATAATGGTGAGTGTCTATACCACCATACGAAGCAAAGTATTTCAGTAAATAAAGAGTTTTAGACATGTCGCGAGGTCAAAACACGTACGAAGCAAAGTATTTCAGTAAATAAAGAGTTTTAGACATGTCGCGAGGTCAAAACACGTGCCTATGCAAGACACCCATTGGGGACGTTTTTTGGATTCGATAATTCTTTATGGGAATCGAATCCAAAACCCTTCAGAAATACAAATATCTTCTTGGATTCTTGATGGTAATGAAATGATGGATCATATACCCAAATTTCATATAATTATTATGTCGATAGGTGTACACCTATTGACAATGTGCAAAATTAATGATGTTTTAACCTTAAATCCTAATTTGATGGCTATGCATTGAAGATGCTAGCATATTCTTATTCTTCTACCAAAATCAATGAGTCAAAATTATTTTTCATAACTTCTTTTAATTTATGAAGGCATCCGTTAATATGTTTATTTTTTACATTTACCTAATTACATTATAAAATTTCTATAAGGATATATAATTGCCACGTTTAAATAATTAAGGAGGATTAATATCTATGCAAATCATGTTTATATCGTTAAGACTGAACCACCCTCTCTTGCCACGACCTGCCGACAGACGTTTAATATTGTCCCACGCATTCTCTGAACCGTTTCACCTCCTACGCTTAAATCATATGCACTCAAATCATATGCGTTAATAGTCGATTTGTTCCGACACAATGCTTTGATATTACACAATTATTCTTTGATATTACACAGTTATGCTTTGATATTTGCGCTCAAATGCTGATATTACACAGTTATTCTTTGATAGAAAAAGTTGATATTAGA
>JASDQU010099768.1:477086-539314 GCA_032191745.1 Picea mariana | reverse complement strand
ATATTGCTTGTGAAATTGTTTCGGTTAAGCTTGACAGAGTAGCGTAATTGCCAACTAGATCTCCCCATTTCCTTTTTAATTTTCACGGAGCATAATAGCATTCAATTCAAATGGGAATAGTTGAAATCACAATAATCTCAAATTCGCATTTCATAACTGTAATTTAGGCATGATTGATGGTTTATGAATCTACCTAAATTATTAAATTTGTAATTTAAATAAAGGATTAATGAAACTATAGTATTTTTTGTTGGCAGAATTCCCATCAAAACAGTAAAAAATAGGTAATTTATGTGTTCGAGAATCCATGAATGTCGACTTGGTTTGATTGCATCGTTACCCTATATGTACATTCATTGGCATCTTGGTGATTCCATGATCTTTTGATTGTTTTTATTTAATCACATATTAGTAATTAATTATGTAACGCTTCATATGAATGTTCATATTGTTTATATTAAACACATATTGTTTATATGAACACATGAATCTCATGGAACCCTCACTGTTTATATGCATTCCAATAAGGAGAACGACGCTTATTGGAACGACATATGGAACATTCATTGTTTATTATTTTTTATATGAACACAACATGAGTGTTCCATGATCTTCATATGAATCCATATTGTTGATATGTTAGTATTGTTCGTGTTATTGGAATGTGTGTTGTTCGTGTTATTGGAATTTTAGTCTTGTTCACGAGGGATCAATATATATTATATCTATTATGTAAAGAACAAAATCATTATTAAAAGCGAGGTGGGAATGTTTTAATTGAATATATTCCAATTCTTTACCTAAACGTTCTAACACAACCTTCTGAACTCCATATCTTTAAAGTCCTAAACCTAAAAGTTTTAAAGTTTAATCTATAATTTATAATTTAAATTAGGGTTAAATTTAATCTATAGTTTAAATTAGGATTAAATTTAATCTATAGTTTAAATTAGGGTTTAATCTATAATTTAAATTAGGGTTAAATTGAATTTATAGTTTAATTAGGGTTTAATCTTTATTTTAAATTATATTTAATCTATAGTTTAATTTAATTTAATTTATAGTTAAATTCTTAGTTAAATTTAATCTATAGTTAATCTATAGTTTTTTTTTTTTTGTAAGTTAGATTGTGTATTGATTCGTGGTCAAAAAACAATTACATAAGTTTGAGAGTAATCTATCTACCTAGCATTGGTTCCCTGTTGGGAAACCACCTCTCCATGGTGTCTAAAATAAAAAAGAGGTAACGGTGCCCAAATCGGAAACCACTCTTGTCCAAAATTTAATCCATAGAAAAACTTAGCTACATGGCCACTCAGGGCCATATGTTAGATGCATGTGAGCCATAATTTTGCTATGCCACACAGGGACAAAATATTGATAGTATGTGCAGCAAAAAACAATGAAGTGCATTAGTAACTTGGTCCAAGACGCGACCCGACATAGACCTATACTTCCTGAGCTTTCCCTTTCTTTCGTTCCGCCATGGCTCTTTGGATGTCTTGCAAAAACGCCATCACATTATCCACTCATTGCCAACAATCATCCTCCCTTGTCTGTACTTCTCTCATGGTTGTTTTGATGTCCTGCGGATCCTTTTTTATGGTGCTCAGAGTGGTCTAGAGCTCAGCTCGCTAAGAATCCCTGCTATTACATGGGGAATGGGAGCGTGGAGAGGAGGAATGATAAAAGGCTGAGGACGGACGGGGTAGTGGGGGAAAGTAGGGTATTTGAGGACGTGAGGGGGGAGGTGGCACATAGCCAATTGAATTACCCATGAGATCAAACCACTCGACCCTACAGTCGTAGGGGTTCAAGAGGGGGGAGAGGCCTGTAACAGGATCCACTGGTGGAATTGAAGGAGGGGGGGCTAGAAGGGGAAGAGGAGGGGGGAATCCTTCATTAGGCAGGTGAAAATCCATGGGGGCCAGCAGAGGTGGATAATCCGAATTGCAGAGGGCAGAAGAAGCTCATGGAGAGCTTGTGGATTCACGCGCGAGTACAAAGGGGGGTGGTTTCCTTCCCTTGGCTTTGTACCAGGAAGCTCCGCGCCTTGGTCTGCCTCTGGGTCATGGAATTAAGGAAAAGAGGGTTCTCACCAGAAAGTTCCAAAACGACAAAGGAGGAAACACACCAGAGAGCTCCAAAACATCAAAGGAGGAATCGCGCCAGAGTTGTGGAGCAAAGTGGATGATGGAATGAGCTCCGAGAAGGTAACTATGAAAGAAAAGAGCCATTGTGATTGACAGGGGGGAAGAGTTCATGGTTGGATGGTGTTGAGGTGACTGAAAGGGCTCTCCGTGAAGCACCATGAAGATTTGCAGGCTCTGGAACGTGTGAACTACCTAGTCTGAGTGTGGGAGGAGAGGTGACGGTTGATGTGTATACCAGCGAGCGTGTGAGGGTAGATGTGTTGATAGAATGCAACCGGTTGCCAAGTGGCATTGCCACGTGCATCCAACATTTCCCATGGGCACCCCATCTAGGGATAATCTATAGTTTAATCAAGGTTTAATATATACTTTAAATTAGGGTTTAATCTTTAAATAACTGTAAACATTAAATTAGGGTTTCACTATACTTTAAGTATAGATAAACACTAATTTAAATATAGTTAAACTCTAAGTTAAATTTAATCTTTAGTTAATCCATATTTTAAAATAGGGTATAATCTATAATTTAAATTAGGGTAAAATTTAATTTATAGTTTAATTATGGTTTAATCTTTAATTTAAATTAATGTTTAAATATATAGTTTAAATTTAATTAGATTTAATCTATAGTTTAATTTAATTTGATTCTTAGCTAAACCCTAAGATAAATTTAATCTTTAGTTAATCTATAGTTTAATTAAGGTTTAATATATAGTTTAAATTAGAGTTTAATCTATAGATAAATATAAACATTAAATTATAGTTTCATTATAGTTTAAGTATAGATCAAACAGTAATTTAAATATAGTTAAACCCTAATTTAAATTGGATCTATAGTTAAATTAAATTAAATCTATTGTTAAACTAGGTTTTAATATAAACATGCACTTTAGTAAATTCAATAGTAAAATAATTATACTTTGTATACTTATTTAACAATTGTTCTTTCATGCATTGCTAACTTTTTTTTTTCCCTTTATTTTCTTATATATGTGTGTGTGTGTGTGTGTGTGAATTTATTTTATATTATTATATAAGTCAATGTCATTTTTATAATTAAAACAAATGTTGAAAGGTTCATGGGCATTAACAATGCAACACAACTAAAACTAATATATAAAAAGAAAATTCAAAATGTATCCCCTAATAAAAGGATCTTACTCACACCACAAATGTACAAATTATATATATATATATATATATATATATATATATATATATATATNAAAATTCAAAATGTATCCCCTAATAAAAGGATCTTACTCACACCACAAAATGTACAAATTATATATATATATATATATATATATATATATATATATATATGCTTAATGGTCATAGTTTATGTCATGGTGTAATATATACATTATACGAAGCATACACGGTTTAGTTAAATGAATTTATAACAAGAATAAATCATGATCTGCAACATATATATCAAGTAAATTTGTTATCAATGTCTTTAATACGTGTATAATTTATGGAATGATTTTTTTTATCAATGTCCTTATCACAAGTATAATTCATTATCTGCAAAGTTGAAGATGATTTTCTATCAATGTCCTTAGGAAAAGTATAAATAATTTTCTACAAAGTAAAAGATGATTCCACACATTGCATTGTGACAAACATTTCCCAACGTGAGGATAGTTAAATGTCCTTATAACAAGAATAAATCATCTCGAAATTTAAAGTTGATTTTCTATCAACGTTTTTAGAACAAATATAAATCATAATCTACAACATATATATCAAGTAGATTTGTTATCAATGTCTTTAATACGTGCGTCATTTATTAAATAATTTTGTATCAATGTCCTTATCACAAGTATAATTCATTATCTGCAAAGTTGAAGATGATTTTATATCAATGTCCTTACGAAAGGTATAAATAATTGTCTACAAAGTAAAAGATTATTCAAGACATTTCATTGTGACAAACATTTCCCAACATCACATTGTGATTAACATTTCCCAATGCCGCAATGTGATGGAAATTTGCCAATGTTGCATTGTGACAACCATTTCCCAACATTAAAAGAGAAAACGATGATTCTACAATGGGTCATGTGTTTCCCGACATCACATTTTAATGAACATTTCCCAACGTCATATTGTGACAAACATTTCCCAACGTCACAATGTGTCTATCATTTCCCAATGTCGCATTGTGACGAACATTTCCCAATATCACATTGTGACGAAGATTTCCCAACGTCGCACTGTGATCAACATTTACCATTGTCGCATTGTAACATTTCACAATGTCGCATTCTAACGAACATTTCCCAATGTCTCTTTCTCACAAACATTTCACAACGTTGCAATGTGACAAACATTTCCCAATGTCGCATTGTGATGCACATTTCCCAATGTGCAATGTGAAAAACATTTCCCAACATATCATTGTGACGAACATTTTCCAATGTTTCATTGTGACAAACTTTTTTTAAAGTCGCAATGTCTCATTGTTATGAACATTTCCCAACGTCGCAATGTGATAAACATTTCTTAATTTTGCATTGTGATGAACCATTTACAACATCACAATGTGATGAACATTTCCTAGCATCTCATTGTGACAAATATTTTACAATGTATTGTTGTGACGCCCATTTCTCAATGTTCCAAAAGTAAAAGACAATTCTACAATCTGTGAAGTGTTTCCTGACATCACATTATGATGAACATTCCCTGCATATCAATGTGAAGAACATTTCCCAATGTGGCATTGTGGCGAAAATTTCCCAATGTCTTATTCTGATGAGAATTTTCCAACATCACATTGTGATGAATATTTCTCAACGTCGCATTGTGACGAATATTTTCCAACGTCACATTGTGGCGAACATTTCCCAATGTCTCATTGTGACGAACATTTTCCAACGTCACATTGTGACAAATATTTCCCATTGTCACATTGCGACTCACATTTCTCAATATATATATATATATATATCATACAACACGCATTGTCATGGGCATGGTCATTTGTGGTCATCCATAGCCATGGTTATGGTCATGGTCAACCCTATTCATGATCATCCACAATCATTGTCATGGTCATCATTGATTCCAGTTAACTATGATCATGGTCAAACATAGTCTACCATATCAACCATGATTAGAGTCAACCATACTCAACCACACCAATGGTCAACCACTTTATAATCATGGTCAACCATGGAGTCATTGTTTACCATAGTTAACCATACTCATGGTCAAGCATAGGCTATCAATATTAACCATACTATGAATTTTTATTATACTTTAATAATATAGTATTAAAGTATTACTTTATTATTGTATTCATACTCGATTAATGTATTATTTAATAATGTATACATACTTGATTAATACATTAACGTATTAATTAGTAATGTATTAATGTATTAATTATAATACATTTAAGCATTATAATTATGAGATAGTACATATTATAATGTATTAATGTCCTATGTATTATTACATATTACATTAATGTATCATTAAGTTATTAATGTATTACTTTATTATTGTATAAATATTTTATTAATATATTAATACTTTAGTGTAATATAATGTAATACTTTAATAATGTATTAATGCTTAATTAATATATTTTATTAGTAACATTAATTAATTAATAGATTATTAATTAATAGATTAAATTAATACATTACACTATATATTAATCTATTAATACTTAAATTTAAACATTAATATTAATTGATTATAAAATATTAATATTTAATAATATATTATTAGTATATTATTTTATTAGTGTTTTAATACTTTATTATTGTATGATTTATTAATGTATATATATTTTACTAATACATGATGTATTAATTAACAATATTATTAATATATTATTTTATTAGTGTATTAATATTTTAATATTTTATTATTTAATAATGTATAAATACATTAATAAAATAATATACTAATACATTATTAATAAAGTAATATTACATTATTCTTAAATTAATATATTAATAATACATTAATATTAAAGTATTAATACATTAATAAAGTGTTATTAACTATTACAACCATTAAAACATTAACCTTCAATTAATTATTATATTATTATATTATTATTTTAATTTTATTTTTTTTACTTTAATTTATATATTAAATTATTAATTATATATTTTGATTTATTAATGATTTATTATTCTTTCATCATGCATGTTGGTCCTTAAATAATAACAATTACTTTATGAAAGTGATTGATATAGGCTAATCGACGTCATTAATTGAGAAAAATAAAAGCTCGTTCCATAAACATATATCAACCACTTTTATAAAGTGGTTATTGCTAGTACAATCTCTTTCAATATTAACAAACAATAAGACTATGTAAAAACATTCTACAAGTTAGAATATCATACACTACATCCAAAAATCCAAAAAAAAACACTCAGATACGCTAGATGGCTATGATACCCAAAAGAATTTACAGGATAGAGAAATGAAAACTCAGTCGAATTGGGCCAAATCACGATCACATCGAATGATTTCTACTTCAATTTCGTAGGCTTGCTATAATTGAGTCAAATACTTGCACACAATAGTTTCCGGATACTTAGATGCATGTACAATATTTTTAAATGAATATTCATGCATATAATTATATATTTTTTAAATAATAATGGATATAAAGAAGTATAATTGTTTTTTAAAAAAAGTTTATTTTTTTTTTTAAATTTAAATTAGTGTATGAAATCCTCTCTGCTTAATAATTTTACTGTAAAATCTATAAAAATATAGAAACACTATCCCCTCTAAATATATAATACCTTTTAAACCTTTCTCTTTACCACAATTTTTTTTTAAGCCATGAGAGAAAGAGATTTAGAATTACAATATTTAGGAAAAGAAAAAAAAAATGATCAACGGCTAGGAGAAAAGGTGATTGCAATGGTCAACAGCTCGAATAGGAGAAAAGGTAACTCAAGAAGATGGTTAAATCACACCATAAAAATTCCAAGAAAAAAAGGAATACATTAAACATAAGAGTAACACGTATCAATCTTGATGAGAATAGAAAAAATGTAAATGTGTTTTTTATCAATACTTTATCTCACCATTAATCTTAATTATTTCAAAATGGGAATGTTTTATCTTGATAAACATTGATTTTGAATTATCACATAACAAAATGATGGCTTTTAATATAATTATTTATTATTATTTTCTCCAAATTTTTAATATATTTTGTTTTCTTTCTATTTAGTTTTTAATATATAAGGTTTTATTTTCACAATATTATTGAGAAAGTAATTTTATTTGAATTCCATTTATGTAAGTATTAATATAAAATAATCAAGATTAAAATAAATAAATAAAATATATAGACATTTTTAATATGCATAAGTTTTATAAAAGGGTTTATAAATTTGAAGGATTGAAACATGAGTATGATATCATATGTAATGGTTCAAATTTAATAAATCTAAATGCATAAATAAATATATAGCATTTTGCAATCATTAATTCAAAGAAATATAGATATATTAATCCCATTTATATAATTCACAAGAAGAAACAAGTTATGAGAAAATTATCTTGGAATTGTTACACCCTAATCTTTGATGTAAATGTCGCAATTTAGTGTGGGGGATGTCTTTCTTCCTAATCAACCACTTAGTGAAAGCAATTAAGAGTCTCTAAGTCCTCAATACATATGTCACTTTTGAAGCCTTTCCATCAACTGTCCAAGAAAAAAATATCATACTTACTTCTCCACCTTTATTATATAAAATTCTTCTTACCCATCCATGGGAGAAGTTCCATGCAATACATACACTTATCATTAAGTAATTAATCTTGCAATTTTTAACCTTTTATTAATTCAACTTTTTTTTTTTTTTTTTACTCTTTTTAATATGTTTTCTTTCTTTTATATGTTTTGTTTTATTATAATTTCTTAAATATTTTATAATATTTTTATTTATTTTTTTATTATTATTATTTTTTATTTTAATTTATTATTTTAAAACTAACATAATAGCTCTCTAATGTTTTTCTAGGAAGATAAACGATCCTCCTTTTCCAATTTATACTTGCCATTCTTATAATTAATTATTCCCTATATAAATAAGGAAATTCATGCTATCACAAATCCGTTTATTCTTTATAATTAATTATTCCCTATATAAATAAGGAAATTCATGCTATCACAAATCCGTTTATTCTTTTTGACAATAGTGTAGATAGAAGTAGAATTATATTCCTTCCTAAACAAGTTCTCCATACCTTCATCAAAATTTGAAATACGTTTATTCTTATTATTATTTTTTTAATACATTTCTAATACCCATGTTTCTCGATTTTGTAAATGTAACTATATTTTGCTAAAAAGTAGTGTAAATGGTCACACGTGAATAATTCCAATCATTTTTAAATTATGAAATAATGTGGAAAGGTATATAAGTGGGGTCACTTTGGAGCTTCAGGACTCCAGAAGATTGGAGTATAAAGAAAGTGGTGGAGAGTAGAAGAGGATTGGCCTCGAGAACTCTCTTTTTCTGGGAATTGATTTAGAGAACTTTCTCTCTCATGCCAAATTATAATATAATATTAGAGAATTTTAAAACCTGGGGAGTAATATAAAATAATATATTTTATTATTTTATTTTAAGGTTTATTTGATTGATTTCACGTAAATGAATCCAACTCTTGTGAATATTAAATGGTATGGTGATGTGTTGTAGTGGGTCACTTCAGAGCTTCGAGACTCCAGGGCTCCGGGAGATTGGAGTATAAGAAATATGGTGGAGAGTTGAAGGAGGTTGACTTATACTTTTCTCTCTTCCTTAATTCAAATATTAATAAAATATTTGAGGCTTTATAAACTTGAGCGCATTTTCCAAATATATATATATATATATATATATAAGAAATTTATTATAGCATTTTTCCTTTTTAATTTAATATTTAATGCAAAATCATGTGTAAGCGTGGGCTCTCTGGGAGTTCGAGGCTCTGAGAGTTTGGAGCTTCAGAATGTTTGGAAACGATAGTGTAAGGGAAAAAACTGTCGAAGGCCTAACCTATTTTTTCTCTTTTCCAATAATATTATTAAACAGATGTAATTATATCATATGGTAATATAATTTCTTGTATTTGCATAAAGACATAATAGAGGTACTTTCCAATAATATTATTAAACAGATGTAATTATATCATATGGTAATATAATTTCTTGTATTGGCATAAAGACATAATAGAGAAACTTGTTTGGGAGATTTGGGTTCATAAAAACCTCATGTGGAATCATCACCAAACTCTGGTGGAGGCTTAAGTATTAATGAGAATTGTTCATCCTAAGTGCTTTATTTGATATACAATTATATTATAATATAATTAATAAAAAGATAATTTATGATTAAATATATTTAATTATTTTTTTCAATAAATAAATAAATATACATATATTTAGATACATAAGTTAAATTACATGAAAATGTAACATAGATAAATTGAATTATAATTATCGTCATTGTGTTATAACATAACTATTTCTAAGAGGAAAAAGAGAAAGTAAAGATTTGAGTAATTATTGAACCATGAATATTAGGTTAAACAAAACATTTATATCCTATACTTACGGATTGGATATGTAACAACATTCTTTATACATTATATATTTTAGATATCAATGTATACATAAATCCCTACTTTTTACATTTAAAAAAAACGATGCTTTGTTTTTGTAATTATAGCTTTATCTACATCTTATAGTTTTATGGTTCAGGATGCACGTCAAAGATTAGGATCATGTAAGTATATAATTAGTTAACTATTTCACTTTTTCAATGATGTGAGCAACACATTTTGGTATAAAGGTCCTTAAAAATATGCTTTAATTACTTTATCAAAATAATAATTATTTTATGTTAATCAAACATATTGATATATAAATAAATAGGTAGTAACAGTTTTATGAAACGTTAAATGAGGGGCATATCTTGAAGTTTCAAAACAATATTTTTATAAATAATTTTATTCTATGTGTAATCATATTTATAAATGAAAGTGTTTTGATCTTTTTAGTTCCTACCTCTCGACCAAGGGACTTATAGTAATCCGTTTTCACTATTTCTATTAACTAAACCAATGCATTATACTCATTTTAACCAAAGTTTTCAGCAACTTGTGAAATTTAGGTGGTTTATTAACCTAAGTTTTAGATTCGACCTTTTATTTGGCCTCTTCTTATCTCATCTTTGTGGTTGTGTGTTGTTTCCCTGTAACCTTAGCCTGGCCTAGGATTCCTTGTCTTGGGGTGGAGCTTAGTCCCAGCTCGGGGGTGAGCCACTGTTGAGCTGATGAGCAGTGCGGTGGTCTAAGGCTGGGAGGTTCGTGGAAGGCCTGCATTTGGTTGGTGGAATCTACCACTGTTTAAGGATAAATACTAGATGATACTTTAATTATGTTTCTGTATCTCTGTGTATTATAATCATCATGTATTTTGTTGTGTCTATGAATTGATGTTAAATAGTATTGATTGTTGATGATGGCAGTAAATGGTATGATTACTCTGTGTTGAATGTGTTTAATTTGTTTTGAATGCACGTGATTAATTGTGAGTGAAAATATTGTTATTCCACGTAGTAACACCTACACCATAGTGAGTAAAAAGTGGTGCTACAGTTTGGTATCAGAGCAGGAAGAGGGAGGGAATAGCTTAGTTTATGAGTATATGTTTGTGTACTCATTTTTCCAAAACGAAGAAATGATAGAAATTAATCTAGCATTACTTCTTAAAATTTAATGTTTGCTACAATTGATAGCCCATAGTGCATTTATTGTACTCTGTAAGTTCCAGCCATCTGTTGCACTTCCCTGATGCCGACCATGCGAACAATTGTTGCACCTCCTTGACTTCGGCAATGTGTTGTAAGACCGACCTACTACACTTCAACTGAAGAAATTTAACTGGAGAGCGTGGTAGGCGTGGTAGGTAGCAACCTTTGCTTTCATTCAACAACTCAGTTAGGCTTCTGGAAAAGATTTGTTAGAGGGCCTCTTCTGGAAGAGCTTTGCTAGAGGGTCGTTTCTGCTTTAGCTTCAGTGTTCGAATATCAGTTCTTCCAACGGTTTTTCATCGATCTATATTTTTTTTCTTCATCTATATATATTTTATTTTGTGCCTACATATTTCTTGACTGTGAAAAAAAATTGTAGCAAATGAATGGAGAGAAAATTACATTGCCTGTAAATCCATATTAGATTTGTTGTTTGTTATCAGTGAATGGTTTAATTTAAGAGACAATGTAACTACGTTACATTTAGATTTGGATCAAAATGTCCAACAATTCAAATATAAATGTAGTTCCATTCTCTATTCAATACTCTCTATTGGCATTAAAACACTGGATAATTTTTATGGTTTCATGTTTACAGAAATTATTTGGTTTTATTTTTAAAGCTCGAAGTATCTAGATTTTTACGTTCTTTATAAGGTTTTTAGATTTCCCTTCCTCAATAATTGCAGGCACCATCAGGTATTAAAGCGATTTTTCCAGGATTTTTAGTACTGGAGGAGCTGATATGAAGAGGAAGCTCTGCAGTTTCTTTCTCCCCAATGCAACCTTCCTCCTTCACTACGCCTACGGATGTGAATAGATTGGCCACACCTCCAATCGTGAATTATATCCCATGCACAGCGGGATTGACATTTAATGGATCGAATCGACCCTGCGATTGCATAGGTGGGGACTTTTTTTTTTTTTTTTGAAACTTTTCTATTGCGCACTCAAGAAACTCGGAGAAACTGGTTATAACTGTCTCAGAAGATAAAAAACAAAAAGGTATTGAACGAAATCTGGTTTTTGTAGGAATGGGCTTCGTCGAAAGACACACCCTTTATGTTGGTCTGCATCCAAGACCCAAGTCAGTTTGTGTCCGGACAATACGAAGGATAATCATGCCTGAATAGATCAATGCCATGTTGACTTCACCATTTACCGGTAGTAATTTAAAGAAATTCTAGGAGCAAAGGTATTTTTTCTTTTATATCTACCCTAATTCCCAAATACTCTTTATCCCATGTCATAGATCCTAAGTATTCCCTATCTCACGTTACGAAAAAGAAAGAAATTCCTAAATTCCCCTCCTTCGAAATTACTTCTAGCCATTCCCCTATTTGAAATAGCATGGAACCTGCGATTCTTTGAATACATCATAAAAGAAATGCTATCCCCCTTTATTAAGATCAATTTCTGACCCTAAAGCTTTCACCTTTGAAATTTATTTATTTTAGTTGGGTCGATTTCCATTATTAGTAACAAAGTTGAGTCAAATATTACTTATATAATAAGTCGATATCCTTGATTAAAGAGATAGCTTCAATGCACTCACAATTTTTGGGTAATTTATATTCGTTTCTTCAAAGGATCCTGTGTTTGGGCCTATAATCTACTTATGGTCGTTGATTTTTCTTATTATCCAGGATATCCTTCGAGGAGATCAATGCGTTGTCCTTCACCTTTTGGAAAAAAGATAAGCATACAACGAGCGAAAGTGAGCCTAGAAAAAGCTAAGGTTCATGATTTCATTTGGAATAACCAGAGCATGCATAAACGTTAATGATTGAAACTGGGTGAAGAGCAGAATGGGATTTGCGTAAGTAGCGCATTTGGCTTCTCCATTTATACCCAGCCGATCAAGGTTAAACCCCTAAAGAGAGATATAGGGGTGCTTCAAACTTGTAGGCAACCTCCTTATCCTCTGATTGAGTAGAAAATCATGTGTAGAGGGGGAATGAATTGTAGGGTCATGTTCCTTCCTTCTGTCCGCAACATGCCCATCAAGTTGACTAGACTAGGGTGAACCTATTTTTACATAGGGTCAAACCCCTTAATGGCCTGGAAAAAAAAGGCTAGAGTCAAAACCTAACACATAGCACCACCTCTTAGATGGCTCATCAGATCTCTCCACTGGTTGGTAATGAGTCTTCTAGCACATCTCAACAAGGTTGTTGGTGGGGTTTAGATAAAGCCAGTATTCACCCAAAAGTAGTACTTGATAAGACGTGACCTTTCAAACCCATCCATATATACAAGGTATTCACCTTTCAGGATTGGTTCAAGATCAGAAACGCTTCTGAAGAAGAGAAATCGACAAACATTAGGAAAGAATAAGAGAGAACCAGCACCAAGGAAGAAAAGAGAACCACCACCAGAGAAGAGAGGAGGGATGAAGGGAGGGAAGGCTAAGGAAACACTAATGATAAGGAAAGTTAATGGCTTTGATGGGCCACACTCTGGAACAATTATCTCACACCAAGGCATCATTACCTCAGCCACACTCAGGCAGTCAGTTGTAATTTTTTTCCCAAGAAGGGAATGAACCATGAATTAGATACCAAACATCCATTCATTCATTTGAATTCCATTCTTTCCATGAAAAAAAGTAAGAAACTGATTAGTAAACAGAAGAATATCTAGAAGCAATGGTTGATGTTCATTCACAACAAGCAACTGAGCAGTCAAACAAGAAAAAGAGGCAAGGTCACGTCCCCTACCTATATCGCATATCCAGTTGCACCATAAATATTCCACAAGCCCCATCACTATCTTCAGTCCACTTCCATGGTCGTTTTTGTAGTTTTCTTAGATAAAATATGCAAAACAAACACGGTGAGGCTATGCTCACTTATGTATTATTCAATGAAGATGGATTACATCCTTATATAGGAAAAGAATCGACTGAGTCGGTTACATGCAAACCAAAGACAACTAGACTCTTAACGAAGAACTGACTCTTAACACGCCTACAACTGGCTCTCACAACTGAAGTTTATAACTGGTGCTTACAACTGGCGCTTTCTCCATTATTTCCATGTCTCCCCCTTAATGGATAATGGATTGACTTCTACACCTAACATCTCCCTAAACAGTTCAAACTTAATCTTTTCAAGAGGCTTAGTGAAAATATCAGTAGCATTTTCACTAGTATTACAATACACAAGGGTTATTTCATTTGACTGCAACTTTTCTCGAACAAAATGATACTGATCTTCAACATGCTTTGTCCTTTCATGAAAAATCAGAATTTTCGCAATATTTATTGAACTTTGATTATCACATCTGATCATCATAGGTTCCTTTCGTTCTTCTCCAACATCTTGAAGAAGTCTTCTTAACCAAACAACTTCACAAGTTGCTGCACACAAGGCTTTATATTTTTCTTCGGTAGAAGACAAAGATATAGTAAGCTGCTTTTTACTGCTCCACGAAACAACCCCGGATCCAATGTTGAACGCATATCCAATGGTTGATCTTCAATCATCTAGATTTCCAGCCCAATCAGAATCTGAATAACCTGTCAACTCAACATCAGATGCATTAGTATATTTAATACCATAATCAAGTGTACCTTTTAGATACCTGAGTACTGTCTTTGTTGCATTCCAATGGCTTTCATGAGGTTTCGCCATGAACTGACTTAACACACTCACATAATATGAAATATCAGGTCTGGTTGTGGTGAGATAATTCAAACTACCCACCATTTGTCTATACACAGTGCCATCCACCTCCTTCGAACCATCATCATAAGAAAGTTTCACATTTGGCTGCATGGGAAAAATGGAAAACTTACACTGATCCATTTTAAATCTCTTAAGTATTTCTCTGATCTACTTACTCTAACAAACAAAAGTTTGGCCTGCATTTCTCCAAACTTCAAGACCTAGGCAGTAATGTAACTCACCAAGATCTTTCATTTCAAACACCTTTGATAACTGCTCCTTGATTTCATCAATTAACTTCTTTGCATTTCCTGTAATTATTAAATCATCAACATATAATGAAATCAATACTATATACCCATGTTCATCAAATTTGATATACAGATTTGGATCACTTTTGCTCCTCATAAAACCCTGTTGAAGAAAGAAAGAGTCTATCTTTTCATACCATGACCTAGGTGCCTGTTTTAGTCCATACAATGTTTTTTTTTAACTTACACACTAAGTGTTCTTGCCCCTTTTCAACAAACCCTTCAGGTTGAATAAGGTAAACCTCTTCCTTTAACTCACCATTCAAAAATGCAGATTTAACATCTAACTGATGCAGCTTCCAATGGTACTTTGTATCTAAAGCAATTAACATTCTGATAGTATTCAATTTAGCTACTAGTGCAAATGTGTCAGCATAATCAATACCTTTTGTTTGTGAATACCCCTTTGTCACCAGTCTAGCCTTATACTTATGTATACTACCATCTGATTTAAACTTGGGTTTGTATATCCATTTGCATCCAATGGGCTTCTTATGTTTAGGCAATTCAGTCAATTCTCAAGTATTGTTTTTCATTATAGATTCATATTCTTCCTCCATTGCATTTCGCCATTCATCATGTTCATTAGCTTCATCAAAACTCATGGGTTCTATGACATTTGAAATGCTACTCATTAGGGCATATTCTTTATACCTCTCAGGAAGCCGAATCTGTCTTGAAGATCTTCTCAACTGATTATCTTCCTCCCCACTTTGTGAAGATCTGTCTTCACTTCTAGGTGAACTGTGACTACTTGAGTTGTCCATATCACTGAGTCCTTCTTGTTGTTGTTGATGTTGTCGTTGTGGGGATGGCTGTTGCTGTGTGGGCTACTACTGCTGCTGCTGCTCATCTTTAACTCCTTCATCAAGAAGTCTCTGTCATTCCTCATGACTATTTTCGTCATGATTTCTTGCTTCCTGCTCATGGAAAAATACATCTCTACTTGCAAATACTTTGTGAGTAGCAGGATCAAATAGTTTGTATGCTTTAAATTCAGAACAATACCCAATGAAAATACATTTAATGGCTTTAGCATCCAATTTCCTCCTATTCTCCTTTGGAATATGAGCAAAAGCCTTACACCCAAATACTTTCAAATTATGAATTGCAGGTTTGAAACCATTCAAGGCTTCGAAAGGAATAACATTATCAAGACACCTTGTTGGACTTCTATTCTTTAAATAAACTGTAGTATTTATGGCTTTAGCCCAAAATGCATTTGAGAGATTCTTACCTTTCATCATACTGTGTGCACACTCTACCAGAGTTCCGTTTTTCCTTTCAGCGACTTTGTTTTGCTATGGAGTGTGAGGTACTGTAAACTGCTATACTATTCCATTATCTTTGCAATATTTGTTGAAGACCCTTGATTTATACTCTCCCCCTTGATCTGAACTGAGGATTTTGATGGATTTTCATGTCTTCTTTTCCACCATGGTTCTGAATTCCTTAAAGTACTCGAAAACATCACTTTTTCGTCTAAGGAAGTAAACCCATGTGTATCTCGTGCAATCATCAATAAATATCAGAAAGTAAAATGCACCTTCTAAAGACCTAGTCTGCATAGGCCCACAAACATCAGTATGCACAAGATTTAACACATCTCTCTTTTTCTTATCAAGATTAGAGGGGAATTCATCTCTGTGCATCTTTCCTAATGCACATCCATCACAAGCAACCTTCTCATTCTTTAACATGGAAAGTCCTTCAACCATATTCTTTTTCTGTAATAACAATAAATCAGGATGATTGATGTGTCCATACCTTTGATGCCAAAGAATCTCCATTGGCATAGTTGTAGAAGTCAGTGCATGATGTGCTTTGCTGGTAACATCAAGTTTGTATAGACCTCTTGCTCTGATACCAAGATAAAATATGCAAAACAAACACAGTGAGGCAATCCTCACTTCTGTATTATTCAATGAAGACGGATTACATCCTTATATAGGAAAAGACTCAACCGAGTTGGTTACATGCAAACCAAAGACAACTAGACTCTTAACTAAGAACTGACTCTTAACACCCCTACAACTGACTCTCACAACTGAAGCTTATAACTGGACTTACAACTGGCACTTTCTCCATTATTTCCACGTTGCTTCAGGTTTCATTGATGTGTGGATTGTTTTGCTAAAGGCATTGGCATTAGACATCAATAGCCCATGGAGTTTCTTTGTGTTTTATGGATGCATGTCCTTTTTTCATGGACAGGTGGTCAATTTCTTGAAAATTCTATATTATAATTAAAATTATTTTAATGCTTTATGGAAGCCAAAATTAAATTATTAAAAAAAATTATTTACTTTTTACAACTGGGAGGGAATTTTTGAAGACGGTTTCAGGTTCTTTGGGGAATTTAGCAAATATCCAACATGTCGAACTGTCTGGGTGCAAGAGTTTGAAGACGTTGCCTGATTCTTTCATGAATTTCGAAAGTCTCCAACATTTCAATCTGGCTTGGTGCCACGGTTTGGATATTCTCCCAGATTCTCTGGGGAATTTAACAAGTCTCCTATACATCGATTTACGGTTCTGTGAAAGTTTGAAAATGATTCCAAATTCCTTCGGTAATTTGACAAATCTCCAATTGCTTGCAGCAAATGGGATATCTCTAACGCCAGACTTTTGTTATCGACCATCTTTAAAATATCTACTTCTAAGACAGTTTGAATTGAAGATTCTTCCATATTTTAAAGGGGAGATAAGAGAACTACCCGACCATAGATATTATTTGAAATGGGAAGTCTCGGACATCTCTGGAGATTCCATTTGCAATTTATCACATCTCCGACGCATCAAACTGTATTACGATTGTTTGGAGGTGCTTCCAAATTTCTTATGGAATTTAACAAATCTCCAACATGTCGATCTGGTCGGGTGCGAAATTTTGCGAAATTTTGAAGACTCTGCAAGGTTCTTTGGGGAATTCAGAAAATCTCCAACATGTCGATCTGGATGGGTGCAAGAGTTTGAAGATGCTGCCAGATTCTTTCGTGAATTTAACAAATCTCCAACATCTCGATCTGGCTTGGTGCCACGGTTTGGAGAGTCTGCCAGATTCCTTGGGGAATTTAACAATTCTCATATACATCGATCTACGGTTCTGTGAAAGTTTGAAAATGCTTCCAAATTCCTTTAAAAATTTAACAAAACTCCAACACAGTGAGCTGTATCATTGCAAAAAATTGAACATGCTACCAAACGTTTTCGGTAATTTGATAGATCTCCAAAGCATTGATCTCTCTTTCTGCAAAATTTTGGATATACTTCCAAATTCCTTTGAGAATCTATGGCAACTTGAACACCTGCAATTGGAGGGTTGCTCCAGTTTGACCATCTCCAGCGAAACACTTGGAAATATGACTAAGCTTAATTACTTAGATCTCTCATGTTGTCTCGACAACAAATTATTGCCTCCCGAAATTGGTCCTCTAGTGTCCTTGGATAGGTTAATTTTGTTGGGTGTAAACTTAAAAGAATTGCCTTTTGATCTTGTATCCCTGAGCAATTTGAAAGGTTAATTTGTTGGGTATAAACTTAAAAGAATTGCCTTATGATCTTTTATACCTGAGCAATTTGAAAGTCCTTAGAGTAGGAAGCCCTTTGTTGGAAGTGCTAATGATTTTTCAACTTGTTATATTCCTTGCATGTCTAGCCTCTAGGGGTTGAATTTATAGGCTTAAAACAAATTTTGCAAACTGGAGCTAGAAACATGTTTTTCTCTCTGTAGCCTCATTACAGTTCTTGCTCCTATCTTTTCTCTGTAGTGTCATTGTGGTTCCTGTTGATATCTCCCTTCTTAACAAGGACTTGTTGCTAACCAACTCCCCTTTCCCTTGTTAATTTTGTTATGTGATTTAGAGTTTTATATCTTATGAACTAATCCCAAGTCACAGGATATATGATGTAATTCATGGAGATAGATTTAAGGTTGGCCTGTTATGAGTAGAAATTAAGAATTAATAAATGATATTTGTTATATATTTTTTAAAGATTATATTATATTTGTTATAATTTTTTTTACAGATTAGATTATAGTGTTATAATTTTTTTTACAGGTTATATTATAGTTTTTGTTAAAATTTTAATTATATTATTTATTATATTGTTTATTAAAATTTTAATTAAATTTTTTTATTTGAAAAAGGATATCTAAAATAAATGTTTAAATTTTAAATTTGATTGAAAGTAAGCTATTTAATAACAACAAAGTTGGAAACCATTAAAACAATAACCAATAAAAATAACATTCATTTCTCACAACTAGTAAAACTAAATTCAAATAACGATAATATTCCATATAATTATTATAATAATAAAATAATAACGATGCAGCCTAATACTCAGCCGACGAATACTACGCAGTTGTTATTTGGTGTAACTAATCTTAACAAAGATGATGAATTAACCGGTGGATCAGCCACCGAAGTCGCTGTGACACAACTGAACTGGCGGATTAGTCATAAACTACATCCTTATATACCAGCAATGACGCATGCATCTGTTCCATTCTTTTGCTTTGGCTTCTATGGTTTCCGGCTCAGCGCACCGTTTCTGCTCCGCTCTCAGACTTCGGCTTCCAGGTAAAACATTATACTCTTCTGAGAATCTTTCCTCCCCCTGAACTGTGGCTATGTACTAGGTCTTGTGTCTGCAGGTCAGTATATCTATTTCTGCTAATCAATATCTCCGCAGTCTTAGTAAAATTAATCCAAAGAATTGGTAGAAGTTTCTTAAAATGGATATAAAATATTACAGTAGGTTAAAGGTTTTACGAAATGAAATTTTTTTGGGATATTTATTCGAAATTTGATTAGAAATTGTTGGATTCATAGATTTGAGAAATTATTTTTGTATGATATAAGTGGTCTCGTGGTTTTTCAGCATGCTGAATCCATTTCTATATTTAGAAATAGATTTTGAACAACAAAAAATAGTGATTCCTGTCAAATTATATCACCTAATTTAGATAAAAAAAACATTTCATAGAAAAGACTAACCAAAACCTAAAATATTAAATTTCAAAGGTTTTCTGTTGAAATAGCGACGTTGCCCCACTATTTTCCAAAGTTTTTATGTTGAAGTAGCGACGTTACCCCCACTCTTACGCCAGTTCCATAAAATGGATATAAAATATTAAATTCGAAACCGTTTCTGTAAAAGAGTTTTCCCTGGTTCAATTTGAGTTTTCGTAGGTTTTAGGTTTAGGTTTCTGGTAGATGAATTCTGGTTAGACAATTTTGTGGATTTCGTAGACACGTTGATTTTTAACCACTTTCAGATGAATAGCAATCTGACCGTCACTGCAGTCATCGTCTTCACGTCGAGCTTGAGCTGGATGTTTTGGACATTAACTCTAGAATTATTTTCCAAAGCATAAAATATTTAAAAATTATTAATACGATATGGCCACTTTGTCGAAGTTAGTTTAGAAAACGTGGTATTATAATAAGAATTTTTTTACTTTGGTTAGTCATGTAGCACTCTTCAAAGAATCTGATGAGTGTTTAATAATAATATATATGCAGTTAGAATTACACAGTATTTCTCCAAAATCTGATTAGTGTCTAACAATGATATATATATATATATATATATATATTAACAATGTTTATATAATTATATTATATATGAAGATATTTAGTTAAAACTACACAACATTTTTATTAACAGATATTCCATCAAAGTTACATTTTTGCTTATTAACAGATATTCCAAGAAAGTTACATTTTTGCTTCTGGCTTGATAACACCCACTTCTAAATTATATAAAAAAAATTCAATCAACCATTAAAAGATAATTTAATTTAATCTGCTAAGAGGTGACTTTTAACTCTAGTACTCCTAAATCTTTTCAGTATGAATAAACACAGATTGTATGAATGTATGCTTTCTTACCTAAGAGCTTGAAGGCCTGTGTGGCTTTCAATGATTCTAGGTCGGTGATTTATTTAGCTTTTTTCATTAAAATGTTTAAAAATATTATAAAATATATCATATTTTCAAAAATATTAATTAATAAATTTTAATATTTATTATTTAATTTATTATATAAAAATAAAATTATAGTAATAATTAATTATTTAAAATTTTAAATAATTTATAATATTTTAAATTTATAATTTAAAAATAAAATTAAATAAAATAAAATTAAAAAAATAGTGCTTATAAAACTAAAACATCATATTTAAACATTTGGAAACGCTCTTGCAAAAATTCATTTTGACTTTTTATCTTTTAATTATAATTTTTGTTTTTATGTAAAACATCAAAGATTATGCATATCACTAATTAAGTGTTTATAAATTTTAAATTGAGATAAAAAAATATTGAGATAATACATTTTTAAAATATTGTTGATGATAATGATGATTGACATTCACTAAGAATGAATTGGTCTATCTAACTTTAAGAGAGTAAGTGATTACTTGTGATTTTTTAGAATTTTGTTTCTATGCTGAAAAAACATTAAGATGGAAAAACATTAAGAGAAGCTTTCCAAGATCACCATACTTTTGTTAAGTTAAGAGGTTAGGAAGGTTGGTAGTGTGATAAATATTTTGAAAATGAGATCTAATATGGGTATAGGTTGGACAATCTAAGAGAAAATGATTTTCATTTTCAACCTTTTTAGCATCATAAAAATGACACATTATATCTAAACACTTCATTTGACACATAAAATAAATAGGTAATATTTTAAACATTCATATGTATTAAATAGCCAATTTAATCAAAATTAAACAAGACACTTGTCAATTTATTTAAAATAATAATAAAAAGATAAAAAACTATCTAAATATTTTTATTTATACAAAACAAAAATAATAAACATGTGGGGGTTAGAGCAATTATCCAAGTTTCTTCATCACGGAATGAAGTCATTTCTTCAAAAATAAAATAAAAAAGTCTAGATGTAAAAGCCAAGTGTCTATCTTCCCAATAATTTTTTGACTTCCATATACATTATGCATAATAACGAGCCTAAAAATATCTACTCAATTCAAAACATATGGTGTTTCAAACCTGAATTCCATTGGGTTCCTCTTGGGATGGCTTCAACTTGTCTTCTACTTCAACAACCTGACCTTCTTCGTCTTCTTCAATCAGGATAGGTTGATCCTTCAACAACCTGACCTTCTTCGTCTTCTTCAATCAGGATAGGTTGATCCTTCATACTAGGGGAGTTCATGTTCATTGGCACAGTCTGAGGTTGCTCTTGGTTTTTCCCTTTTGGAGTTATCCTAAATTTGATGCCAAACTAGGACTTGCAAAAAATTTCTATGGATTTTCTACTTCTTGACACACCATTTCCTTAACAATGCATTATGCCTCAACCAATTTGAAATATCTGGTCTCATTGGTCCTAGAGTAAAAATAGTCATCTACCCACACATTTACTTCCTCTGTGAAATTGATTCTATGATTCTCACAATGTCCCCAATTTCCATCACTTCCTTCATCTATGCATGTGTAGAGGTACTTAAACATGCAACCCACCATCCATGTAGTTTTAACTGCTCTGATTCTGTTCAGTGGACCTTGGGATGAGGATTCCTTCGCTTTGATTGTCCTCTAGTTGTCACCTCTCGCTCTTTTCCTAGCCATCCTATAACCCTCCACTGACTTATGTCCTCATGGTGGTCTTCCTTCATCCTCTGCGCACCGCTTCTGTCTAAGCCTAACTGACCAGCCTCTCCACAGACTCTTTCTTACCCACCCTCTCTAAAATCTCGTTACCTCCATCATAAAATTCAATCCACTCTATCTCTTGGGCGCTCCACAAAGTTCAACTCCATGGGTCGAGAACAACCAAACCCTCCTCCGTACTTCCTTCTCCCTATCACTGCAAAGCTTCTCGTGAATTTCCTTGATGAGACTCTGGCTGAGGTGTTCCACTTCTGTTAGCTTAAGGAGCGCCAACCCGTTCCTCCAAATACTCTCATAGCTATTTCCTTTCACATTGTCATCATCACCCAATATCCTTTCCAAAATGGCTTATGGAGAGTTCTCCCTGCCTTCTTCTGAATTATTTTTACTCCCATAATTTCGCACATACCTAAGATTCATTTCTTTTGGTTCCCACATGGGTAGTGTCTCTACGGGCCACCTCTCTCGTTGATGACGACCTGCTTTAGCTTCTCAACATATAGCTCCCTTAACGAACTCACTAACCATTTGTTCGGGCCGAGTATCCATCTGTCCTAGCCGTTTCATCATGTTTTTGTGTTGGTGTCACCTGCTTGGGCCTCGTAGCCGTCATATTCAGCTTTCTGACCTACTGATGCTTCCTTCCGATGACCTCCTCGAGGACCACTTTTCCGAGCGTTCATGTCATATTTCTTCCATGTCTTGTCTGTTAGAGATAATGCTTCATTAATGCATTATGTTGAGTTGGAGATTGGTTTGAAGATTTGTATGAGGATGTTGAGATATTCTCTCAACCTATCCCTCCAAGAGTGGAGTTAGTTGGACCTGAATCCAGCTATATATACCTATGTAATCTCTATGTATTTGTGTGCAATAATACAAACTGTGTGTGTTTTCTGTGTGAGCTAATTCTTCCAATTTTAACTTTGTCCTGTCTCCAGGTTGCCATCACCTATCCGGTCACGACGTCTCTCACACCATTTCGGGTAAACTAAAAAAAATATTATTATTATATAATTTAATAATTTATTTGTTTTGTTTGTTAGTGATCTATGGGAATCATCACTCGGAGTTTAGAGGGGCATCTACCAGGAGATCCCACTCAGTCTAGGTCACACCAATCTTTAACATAGATATACCAACCCTTAGCATTGATGCATTTTTTAAATATTTCCTTCAAGTAGTAATTAGTTTCCAACTTAAATAGACATATAGAACAAGGCCCATCAAAACCAATTATACATATTTATAACCTAAATTTCCATGTAAAATAAGGCACATCAAATTCAATCAATCATATTAATAGACTTGAACAATTTAATAATTTACTTGTTATAAAATATACACCAACATAATCTTACTATCTATATTTTCTTTAACATAATAAGAATGTTTTTTATTAATTGCAAAATACAAGTTTGTTTCAAATATTCTAAATTCCAAGGTGTGATACTTATTTGAACAAAAACAATAGTATTTGAGGTAATACAATGATACTACGAGTTATTGAACTTTGGGTCAAATACGATTTAGTAGTCATCGAGGCCAATGTTGATATTTTCACATTTTCACTATGGAAACACGTTTTTAATTTGTATTAATAATTTAAATTATTAATACTTAATCATTCAAAATACATAAAATAAAAGAACAATGAAAAAATAACTGATTTGGTGGGACAAGGATCAAAAGCTATCCAATGCATCATTGAAGTTCATATCATACCACACTTATTATCACATCATTTTTTTTGATAAAAGCGGATAATGGATTTAGATTAAAGAAGACAATGGCGAAGCCACTGGTGCTCTTACACATATAGTGAGTCAAGCTTTACTATTCGTCTACAAAACTTGGAGGTTATACTTTCTTTCCAGGGGAGGGAAGCATTACATATTTATTTACTACGGAGACTTCTATACAAAACGCCTTCCTCACTGAGGTATTATAGAGCTCCCGTCCTAGTTTTGAGGAACCGATCAAACTACTTTGGGTCTTGCTTCCAATTCTTGTTCAGTTGGGCCATTTTTTTCTCCGGTTGGCTTACTCTAACCTCAAATTCTTGCTTGGGTTCCTTGAGCTCTTTACGCAGCTTTCCAAGCTCCTATGTTAGCTCAAATTTCGTAGTGGTGATGTCTCCTTCCCACATCTCCAACCGCCTTCCTTCATCAATGTCCAAATTTTGTAGAAAATCCAGTTGGTGATTCAGCATTTGCTTGAGATTTTTCAGGGTGTCTTCCAGTGCATTCAACCTGTCTTTTGTATTGGGTTTGTTTCCAGAGATGGATGCCATATCTGTCACCTTATTTTCTTCACCTAGTGTTATGCAAGTGTGTGCGCTCTACTCGTAACTGGCCTTTGCTCCTATGCACGACTACCTTGGTTGCCTCTGTATTCTCCTGGGATGAAAGGGTTCGTCCTTGCTTCCATTTTTAACATCACATTCCTCCCATATCATTTCCCCTAAATGATTCTCACGATCTGAAGGGCATGGGTGACCTACAAGATAGTCGCCCTTCCAAGGAAATTTAACGCCCGAATGATGAGTAAATATGTCTATTCTGACCACTTGCTCTGTCTTGTAGTACCTTTGTCTTGTAGTGCCTTGGGTTTGTCTTGTCATGAGAATTTCCTCCTTCTAGCTTGCGCCCATAAATACTTTATGGATTTTCCCCCTAGATTCAGGGTAGATCCATTTTAGACGTTGTTCCATTAAGATGTAAGGACCCAATATTAAAGAGGGCATCTTTATTGTCCTTTGCATCTGCTAGCACGTTTAAGTTCTGAAGGACATGGTAAAGCTTATAAGATCAGAGTTTTCCAAGGAGGAGTTGGATTTTCTCCAAGATGTGATAGAGTTTTGCATTTTTTACTCTTCTACGAAGGTTTAAAGCTTTGATTATTAACCATGAGTCCCCTATTATTACCAGATCTTAGACATCATGGTGATTTCTTGGTTGAGCCCTTGCCAGAGGGCTAGGGATTCTTCTCTGTTGTTAGTTTCAATTCCAAGTCCCCAGGCAAAACTTATTTCCAGAACACTAGCGGGGCTTACTAGGACCCCTCCTCCACCTGCTAAACCCGGGTTCCCTTTGGAGGCCCTGTCAAAGGACAAAATATGTTTCTTTTCTTCTATCTTCCATTCTTCGAAATCCTAATCTTCCTTTCATATTTCTGAGACTTCCTGGTGTGAGTTAATATCCTTTTTTTTTCCTGATCTTGGAGTTTAAACTGAGCAATCCAGTGTTCCTCTTCCTACTCTAGTGGCCTTGAGTTCTTTTCTTTGCAGAAGTAGGGGGCGCTTTCTCCAAAATAGGCCTTTATCTTGGTTGCAACATGAGCTAGGCTGCTTTTGACTTCCCTGAATAATCTTTTATTTCGTTCAAGCCAAATTTTCCAGAGAAAAAGTTTTGGGAGGGTTCTCCAAAGGGTGGAAATTTGGCCCTTTTTTTAGTCTAGAAGGGACAAATGGAGTTCCAATTTTGGAGCAGGCTACTAGTCTCTTGGGGAATGCCTATTGTGTTGGTCTGTAGTCCCAAAGCCAACTGTCAGACTTCTTTAGAGTAGATACATATTAGGAGTAGATGGTCTGTGGTTTCCTCTTCTTGGAGACAGACAGGACATCTGTGGGGGCCTTCCCATCTCCTTCTTCTTAGGTTTTCTCCAGTTAGAATGCTTCTGTGTGCCATGGTCCAAACAAACATATCAATCTTTGAGATGGATTTGGAGGTCCAGATTGCTTTCCAAATTGCTGGGTTTGGGGGAACATTGGGGAGAGAGATTATGAGCTGATACCATGCTGCAGTGGTGTAGATTCCAGAGCTCGCTCCCCATCCCCTTTTGTCTTTTTTCCTTTCTTTTAGGGGAGATTTCCCTTGTAGGCAGAACCTCAAAGAATTCCAGTCCTTTTCTAAGTCTGGGGGTTTGTTATTAACCCCCCACCTTAGCCACAAATTGTGTTAATTATTTCCCCAGATTGATATGTCCCAAAGAGTATTTAAGTTTTGAGTTCTCATCCACTCTTTAAGTCTTTCAAGATCCTGTCTCGAACCAAGAGGCGGGTCTCCCATGATTGAGTCTTTCCAAATATTGATTTTTTTTCCATTTCTTGGCATCCAAGTGAGGTGAGGGCTAAAGTGGGGCAATTCCTTCTAGCAAAGCGAGAAGATTGGGGATCCTCTCTTCACTAAAGCTGGACGATCAAGGCATTTTTCCCTTGGACCTCAAAAGTACTTTTTCCATAACGTTCTTTTACTCCAAGTGGAATTTCCAGTTATTAGATTCCAACGAATCTTTGCCCCTAACGCTAGATTTTGAGCATGAATGTTTTTGAAATTGAGACCTCCTTCCGAGATTGGCTTAGAGACTTTTTCCCAGCTTATTAAATGCAGTTTTCTCCCTGATTATTTTCCACCTTACCACATGAATCTTCTGAACATTTCTTCGATTTTCTGTATTATGGTGGATGGGGCCAAAAGCAAGGAGCTTTCATAGATCAGAATGTTGGCTAGGAAAGCTTTGATTAGGACCACTTTACCTTCCAGGTTTAACCAACTTGCTCCCCAGGAGTTTATTTGTTTTTTTAACTTGTCTATCAGTAGATTCCAATGCGAAATCCTTGGGTTGGATTTGAAAATTGGGACTCCCATATATTTAAGGGCAGCCCATATGGTACAACCTTCCATTCCCAGTACCCTAGAAATCTCCAACATTTCTTTTGGCATTATGTTACAACCATTGAACTTGCTTTTGGTGAGGCTTATAATGTTGCCTGAGGTTTATGTGTATACAACTAATTCATTTTTGAATTTCCTTGTTGTTTGTAAGCTCTCTCCTCCCATTAGCAGTGTGTCGTCTGCAAACTAGGCATGATTGATATCCTTTACCCCTAGTGCTATTCTCAATCCATGGAGGTTGTTGTGAGTCTAGCAATGATCAAATTGGAAGCTCAAAACTGATGCTTGGATTGCATAGAGAAGGGGAGAAAGGGGGCAGCCTTGTCGGAGCCCTCTGGAATCTTGAAAGAACTTAATTACCCTCCCATTCACTAGTGGGGCTATCCATGGGGACCCAATACAAGATTTTATCCAGTTCACAAAAGATGGGGCGAATCCAAAATTCTCCATGACTTTAAATAAAAATTTATTCCTAACTCTATAAAATGTGTTGGAAAGATCAAGATTTATTATCATACCTTTGTATTTTCTCCAGATACTTGAGTGCAGGGCCTTTTGTACAAGGATGATGTTTTCCACTATGTGTTTGCCTTTAATAAACCCTTCTTGATTTTTTGGGATGATTATAGGGAGAATTTTTTTAATTTTGTTGGCTATAACTTTTGTGAGGATTTTGTAGCTTGTATTGCAAAGGGAGATTGGTCGGAACCTGTCAAAACTTATTGCTCCTTTTTCTTTCGGGATCAACGCCAGAAAGGATGAGTTTGTTCCACCTCCTAATTTGCTGCAAGTATGACATTTCCGCATCAAATTTGTTAGATATGATTTAATTATATCCCAACTATGTTGATAGAATCTAGTTATGAATCCATCTGATCCTGGGGTTTTTTCTGGGTTCATTTGGTCAAGTGCATTTTTTATTTCTTGCTGGGTGACTTCCTTTGTTAGGTTGTTGTTGAAATATTCTTGGATGAGAGTTGGGACAAGAGAGAGAGGGTAATATTTGGGATCTATATCAGTCCCTTATGTTTCTGTGTAGATATTTTCGAAGGATTTTGTTGCAGCTTCTTTAATGCCTTCAGAGTCAGTGATTGTTTGATTTTGAACCTGTATTTCAGTAACTTTCTTGAACTGCTTCCTTGCCTTAGCTTGTTTCTGGAAGTAGTTGGTGTTTTTATCTCCTACTTCCAACCAAAGGCTTCTATATTTATGTTGCCAATAATTTTCCTCCTCTCGGCATACTTGATTGCATTTCCTTTGAAGTTGATTTTCTTGTTGCAAGATTTCTTGGGTAATTTTCTGATTTTCCATTTCCAGTTGATGATTCCCTAGCTGCTTTAGGGCTTCTTGGCAGTTTTTAATTGGATTTGACTAGCCTTTTACCTAGGCTTTTAGCGTTGTCTTTAGTCTCCTGATTTTTTCTTCCCACACTTATAAGGCTGATCCTCTTACTGTATCATTCTAGACTTTGGTAACTAGCTTTAGGAAGCTTTCATCTTGGATTCATGTTGGACTAAATCTGAAGGGGATAGGCCCGAGATTCTTTTCACAAGAGACTTCTAACAGGATTGGTTTTTGATTTGACACACTGTGCGGGAGGATTGAAGAAGTGGGGATGAGGCCCATGAGTAAGAAGGAGCTTTGGACAAGGAATCTGTCTAGCCTAGTAGCAATGTGCCCCAGTCCTACCCTCTTATTTGTCCACGTGTATTTGCCTTTAGTTTGTTTGATATCTTCTAGCTCCCAATATGACATTAAGTCTTCTACCCACACTCTTGTTGGGTCTCACACAATGGAGCCACATTTTTTCTCATTTGAAGCTAGGGTCACATTTAGGTCCCCCCCAATGATGATATTGTCAAGATCATTTAGGAGTAAGTAATCTTTTAGGGTCTCCCAACAATTTGTTTTTTCCTCCAAAAGGACTGGTACATAAAGATTGAAGAGACTTACCAGACGACCCATTTATTTTTAAAGGAGGCTGGTGTGGATCCAATGTGTGCTCATTTCAGAGTTGACTAGTTCGAACTTCACAGTGTTCCAAAGGGTGCCTATCCCGCCTGAGGCACCTCTTGCACTTTCTGCTTTTCCTTGGCTTATTCTCCATAGAGCAGTTGTTGTGTTAAGAATGTATTTCTTGTCCATGTTAGTCTCCTGGAGGAGTAGGATATCGACCTTTGAGGTTCTAATGATGTATTTAAGTGTTTCTTCCTTCATTTTTCTACCGAAACCCCTACAATTCCAGGAGATTAGTTTCATGGATTACCTTGGGGGGATAAGTGGGCTCCTTGAATAGCCTTGGAGTGTTTCCTTGTATGTCTTACATTGATCAGTTGTTTGATTGTTGGTTTTGATACTTTTAGGACATCTTTGTAGGTCTCTTTGTCTCTTTCTTCTTTTTTGGATTTCCTTCCTCTACCTGTTTTCTTTGGAGTGACCAAGGCATCACTTGCACCTTCGTAATCACTATCTAAGGAGACCTCTCCTTCCTCTATGTTCGGGTTTGCATCCTTTTCTAGGGTGGTTTTTCCTTGCTCTTCTTCTCCTAATGGAGCAGGGATCTCTCTAGCTTCTGGGAGTGATTTCTCAAGGGTTTCTTCAGCTGGAGTTGCTTCCTATATTTTTTCTTCTGATGTTTTCTCTGCATGTTCCTGATCCAATAGTCTAAAATTTTTCTCTACCAATGTGTCTGATTGATTTCCTTGTTCCTTGGTCTGTGGGGGAGTTATATTTTCATTCCATGGACCTTCTTCTTTGGATGTGGTTTTCCCTTTTCTTGGTTGTTGTCAGCCTTCTCCATTTTCTTTCTCCTTGCTTGAGTTTTTAGGATAGTTTCTTTGGAAGTGACCATATTCATGGCATCCCCTGCATTTGAAAGATAGTTGTTCATAGTCAAGCTTCTAGCAATGTTGTCATTCTCCGACCTTAAGCTTGATCGCTTCGGGAAGCCCCACCTCTAGATCCACTTCCACACAGATTCACATGGATGAGTATTGATCTTTGGGATCTGCCCTATCAATGTATTGACCCAACCCATTTCCGATTGCCTAGAGAAAAGAGGGATTCTAGCAGTGGATTGGTAGACTGGGTAGCCTGACCCAGACTGGGACATCCTTGGGTACTTCTACTGCAGGATCAAAACTCAGAGTCCAACGGTTCAGGTATAGCCCTTGAGTACCCATGAAATACAACCCATTCCTGAAGATGAGATCTCTATCTTTCTGGGAGATGAATTCAAAGATGAAGAATCCTCTTCCCACCGCATAACAGGTTACAATGTTTTTCATCAGTGGTCGCCAGTTCCTTTGGATCCAGTTATCTGTGGTTCGGGTTGACGGCCAAAGCCCCATGAATTTTCCTTCCAGTCCGTGTTCTGAAAGGGATATTTCTACCTGCATTGGGTGATTCGGAGGTAGTTCAATTTATGGGATCGAGTCGAGCTTCTTAATGAAGCTGGGGGGTTCAACAGGAGGGAGATTCTTGCCTTGGGAGGCTAGAAGCTTGCAAAAGGAAGTAGCAGGAGAAGGAGGGGGTAGCGTCTCCCCTCCTCAAGGAGTGGCCATAACATAAGCAGCTATGAAGAATCAGAGTCGAAACCCTAGTCAGTTCTCGGAGCTGATTTTTGGCATTTTTCAACATTGATTTGTCCATTATCTCATCATTCTTAGGGTACATACAATGATTTTTATATGTGAAATAGTAATATAATGAAATTAATATTTATAAAATTAAAAGTAGGTAAAAATATTAATGGTTTTTTATTATAAAAAATAATTAAGAATAAGTATTTCTCTCTAGCTAGTTACAGGTTCAATCTCCTTAGAAGGTAAGTCCATTGCGGAGGGTAATTCCATTGCCTAGTAGATTTTTCGTTGTGGGACCTGTGATCTATAACAGGCCAACAAATTTGTTCCCTAAAGTGTTCTCGGGGGTAAGAAAAGTATCGTGGAAAGGCAATGGAGTGGGTGGATATTCTGTTATATATGTAGGTTATTTTAATTGAGATAACCTTTACTTACATGCTCATAGCTAGCAATTCAAATGACAAATAACATATACAAACAATATCATACCTCCTCCTCTTGTCCTAAATGTTGAGTTACTGGAATCTTAGATCAATTCGTGGTAAATGCCGAGCTAGTTGAATCTTAGATTTACCCCTCTAAGATTTTCAATGTTTATTATTGATTTAATTGTAGCCACTTGTAAATAAACCCTACATACATGAAACCTCAAACAAAATCTTCACTCATGAGTTGTTAGAAAATAAACAAAACCAATAATAAACCTAAATAATATAACTCATGATAAAAACACCAAAGATAACAAGCATAATGAATAGTCTTGATCAAAACATAATTCATATAATAAAAAAAAATAGCATTATTTTTTATGCAAGGATAATGATAACAATAAAGTAAAAAAAAATACAAATAGTTAGCATAAAACTTTGTAAAAATAAGCAGAAAAACAAATTGTTCAATGTGGAGTAAAACTTACTAAATAAGTGAAATGTTCAATGAAAAGGTTAGCATATGAGGGAATCAATGTAAAGTGTTTGGAGTAAAAACATTTAGCATAAGAATTTGTAAAAATAAGCAAAAAAGAAAGTATTCAATCTAGAGAAAAACTTAGTAAATAAGTGAAGTGTTCAATGGGGATTTTAACATAATTTATAAGCAATGTAAATTATTGAAGTTTGAAGAAATGTAAAATGTTTGAAGGTTACGATAGACGAGAAAGAATGCAAAGTGTCACACATATAGCTTTTGCACATCTACATGGGTATATCCCCGCACAACGAACCTTTAGTCTAATAGTTATCAATGTTATAAACAATAGGATATTGTTATACATATGCATATGCTTAACAAAATGTTTTTGATGTGTGTATATATATATATAATTTAATTATTAATTTAATATAAGTTAGTTATACATCTTCAACACACACACATATAGTCCACATAGATAGAGCTTTCACACATATGCACATGTACATCCCCGCATGGTGAACACTTAGTAAACAAAATACATCTTCAGTACAAACATATAGTCCACACACATATCGCTTCCACACCTCTACACAGGTATATCCCCACACAACAAATACTTAGTCTAATAGTTATCAATGTTATCAATAATAGAATATTGTTATGCATATGCATATGCTTAAAAACATGTTTTTTTACGTATATACGGACATGAAAATTAAAATTTATTTATTAATTTAATAAAAGTTAATGATACATATTCAACACACATATACTCCGCACAGATATAGCTTTCGCACCTCTGCATGTATATATCCCCACACAACAAACAACTAGTAAATAAAATATATCTTCAACACAAACATATAGTCCGCACACATATAGCTTCTGTAGCTTTGCACATGTATATCACCACACAACGAGCACTTAGTAAATAAAATCCATCTTTAGTATGGACATATAGTCCGTACACATACAACTTTTGTACCTCCACATAGGTATATGTCCATACTGCGAACTTAGTAAATAAAATACATAAAATACACAAAAATTTGAATATAGTCTTATTTTTTTCTGAGTTTTTAATATAGTCTTTTTTTTTCCAAGGAAAAGCGTGTAATTTTATTTCATCGGATGTGAACAAAATTTCATTCTACATATACACTTTCAAAGTGTATTCCTGTTCGACTGTTGTGTCTGTATACTAATTTCTACTAATGTATCTGAAAAAATTCTTGATAAGGGATCGTATCACTATAGAGTCCATATGGACTTTACATATTATGTGGCTTGGAACAAAAAGATTCGTATAGAGAGATGTTCATATTATGTCTATTGCATTCATTCCAGAAAAGGTTGATGTAGATATTCCTTCACATGTTCATTAAGTACTTATGTTAATTTCCATTGGCCCAAAGCCAAATGAACCCCCTCTTTCGACCTCCTGTTCGCTTACTTATTCCTTTCCCTTTAGACATGTCGACAAGTAACAAAATCAAAATAGGTTTGTAAGAATTTGACGTTTTCCACTATAATAGAAAGTATAGTGTTTATACATCTTTGAGTGCCTCTAATCCAGTTAATGACATTCATGGAATCTCCAAAAACATTTAAAGAGTGAAAATCATTTTCTATGGTGAAAGCAATGAGGAGTTTAAGGCTCATCAATTCTGCACCATTGTTTGTTCCCATACCTAAGCCAATGGTCAAGGAAAAGTAGTGAGAAACTAAAAAGAATAGAATCCCTCCTCCCCCACAGATATTGTTTTGTGATGCTCCATAAAAAAAAACCTAGGGTTTTGTTTTGTCAATAAATCCTTGTAAAAATTTCTTTTCTTGACTCTTTCAACAAAAGTGGAAAGGGATGAAAGTATGGCAATACTCTTGGTTGCTATAATCTACGAAACTGATGATACTCCTTTAAAAATGAGGGATTTATGGGCTATCCAAACACCCCTTATTACCAATACTGGTAAGGATCTAAAACCCTTGTAAGTTCTATTCGACCACCATTCCTACCACGCTTGTTCCAAAGAAGGAAAAGTCTAGCTGAAATGAAGATCCAAGAGTCTCGACACTTCACTCCATACTTCTTTGATGAAACAACACTCCAGATTAATACAAATTGTTGATTCTCCTTTAGATTTATAGAGAGAACAACATCATGGTCCATGGTTATTTCTCTTCTATAGTATTTCTCAGGTCAACACCTTGTCTAATAAGACATTCCACATGAATTCTAGCTGGACAATTCAGTTTCCAAAGATTTTTCCACCACCAGACTCGCTCTCATTGATACAAGTCTAAATTTAATTTAATATAACCAATCTTGGGTGTTGTTGAGACCAATTCCCACTTCCGTAATTTTCCCTCCCCTTCTCTATTTTCCCAAATCCTTTTGTCCTTTTCTTTTCCCTCTTCTATACTTACCCTAATTCCCCTTTTCTTTTTTCCCTTCTATTCTCCCTTTCTAGTTCTTATACTTAGTCGTTTTTTTCAAAATGGTGGGTTTGCGGCTTGGTGGAATCGAAAATCCTCATCTCCATTGACACTGTCACATCATGAGTCCAACCGACTACCAAATTATTCTATACTTAACCATTTTTGTAGTTACGAGTTCCCGAGTTGGTGGGTTTCAAGTTTTCATATCCCTTGTTGCATGAACTACATTTTGTATCCGAACAATCCATGATCTGCATTTTGGTCATTTGATTTCCAGAGATCCGAAGTATATCATCCCTTCTATGATCAGTCCAACTTATCGCATTACAACACTTAGCCAATTCTTAACCTTTTTCAACGACGGGTTCGCCAGTTTCCTGGTTCACGAGTTCACAAAAGTATCAAATGCTATTTTCTTTCATCTGTCCCTACCACCTTCGTGCTATTCCTAAGACGCATTTAGTATGGTTAATGCTAATAAATCATCATGTAGTTCTCGTAAATATTGTCATTAAAATCAAGAAATTTCCTTACTAAATCACATTAAAGCATGCTTTTCAAGAGATTTTATATTATCCCTGAAGTGCTCGTTTCTAATATTATCTAGATCAAAAGAACACTCTCATCAACTTATGGTAGTAGAAACTTGACAACATTTATGTGGAGATGATTTGATAATTTTTGGATGAGAGGATCAGAATTTTAAATGGTCTAGAGCATACTATTATTATTCATCCCTTTCTGTTCACAAGGAAGTAATTTGGATGTCCAAAATTTTGTGTGAAAGTTGTGTTCCTGAAGTTATTGACTACAAGGAATTGGTTTCCTGGTATGCCAAGAAATACATACCGAGATAGCAGATGATTCCATTCTAGGACCATTCTCCCATCATTCTTTCGCCGCAAGTATTCTATAAAATGTTGAAACTCCAAGAGTCGACACTCACCTTCAAGGGTGAAGATTGCAGGGACTTCTTGAAAAAACATGACAGTGACCGGGATATTTTACCTGAATTATTGGAGAATCTGGTGGCCATCCCTGAAGATATTACCAGATTGCAAGTCATCCTTTTCAAAAACCCATTTCAGGAAATTTCCTGGTTATTTACCAGAGTTAGAGGCCAAGAAAATACTGTCGATGTTTCCTGTATAATTCTTTACATCTTATTATTTACTATTGAGGAGCAGGTCATTTTTTATTTGGGGAAGTTTATTTCCATTGAAATATCTTCCCAATTGTCTCAATATAAAAAAGATGAGAAATTATTTATGTCCTCTTATTTGGTTTCGACGATAGCACATTGTTTTCATTTCCTAAATTGTCTATTTGCAAGAAGGTGAATTGTGAATTTGAGCTTGTGAGCTTTTGGTACCAAGTATTATGTAGGAACAAATATTGCCTACATTTTCATGAAGTTTTCAATGACTTTGTCTCAATTATTAAACGATTGTTCTTTGGACGAGATACCCTAATATCTGCTCAAGCTATTAAATTCCTTGATAGAAAGGGGACTTTGGAACAAATGGAGAATTACAATGTCATCAGGATTTTTGGCTCGAAGGAAAATCCTTCCTTTATTCCATGCCATATATCCGACTGAACGTTTTTTACATAAGTTTCAAGGAAATATAACTTTTGGCTGCACTTTTTTTCATGAAAAAAGAAAAAATCAATTCATTCCTTTATTGGATATTTTGTATTTAGAAGTATGAACAAAATCGACATATTTTCAAACCACTTCCACAACTTGAATCTCAAGTATGTTGAAAAGATCAGAGGGTTTGACCCTAATGGAATATTTGTAGAACATATGTTAACAATAGGTTTTAGCAATTCGTTTATCCACACTATCCTAGGAGAAGAAGATGATCACAAAGCCAATCCTACATACATTTTTGGTGACTTAGAGACGGTGCTTAGTACAAATGAATTGTATAAACAGAGAGGAAAAGGTCCTAGCGAGAAGAGTTCACAGTCCCCAACTGTGAATTCTAATACTACAACACCCCAGAGAAGCACTCCAACTACCCAACCATCTAAGAAGGAAACCAACAATAGTTCAAGCGGAGGAGGAGATAAGAACCCCCCTCCAGGAAAAATTGAAAGCTCATATAAACTTCCTCCGAGCAAGAAGAGGAATAATATTGTACAAGAGGAAGAAGAGCATCGCTTCAAAAGTGACATCAATAACTTTTCCCTCGAATATATGGAACTCAAGGCTGACATTGAGAATATGTTTCCTAAAATTGATCATCCAGGAGGCATGGCCCACCAAAATCAATCGTTGGAAATTGTTGAAAATGAGATATTTGATGAAGAAGAATGCGTTGATTTTGGCAGCGAGTCTAAAAAAATAATTATTGAGAAGAGTGATGTGAATAATAAAAAGGGAAAATCTCGTTCATAGGTTAACATAATAAATATGTGGCCTTCCCAAATTTCCATAATTAATAAAGCAACTCGTGATGCATTGAAGGATTCCATTGGTGGTCTTGAAGAAGAAAAGATAAAGTTAAAGGAAAGGACTAAGGAACTTGAAGAGACTTTGATGCCTCTTCCACTCCTGGAAAACCTTTTTGGAGATTGTCGGACCCAACACGCCTGCAACAAAAATAAAAGGATCCTCAAGATTACTCACATCATCCAGGAGTTATGTGGAGAATAATATCAAGAAAAGAATGGCATTGATTACATAATATTGGTAAATTTCAAAAAGCATGATTTCTTTTGGCTTGAGGGTGCATAGCTTCCTTGAATATCTACAAGTCGACCTAAACAATGAAGAAGGTTTCTACCTTGATGTCTTGGTACCCTTTGGTATTAAAGTTTCCAATATGTCAGAGTTAAAGAGAAGCGAGGAGGACCTCCCCTCTCTAAGTTGGATCAAGCAGTTGAATGTCTGCTGGAAAGAGAAAATAAAGAACTTGAACAACATTGTTTAGGTGTGCAACCAAGCCATAACAAGGAGACAAGAGATATTCAAAAGAGTCACATATGTATACCTAGCAAGAAGCATTAACGAGGTACAATATCCCAAGTTGATCTTCAAGTCATTGTTATTAAAAAAAAAATAGTTCAATGATCAAGTTGATATTTTTAAAGGATTTCCAATTGAAAAATTCTATGGCATAATTGAATACGATGAGAACGCCATAGATAATTGGCTAGTAGATTATTCCATAAAAAATATGGATATTGAAGAAATATTACATGGCATTTCCATTGATCTTTGTGACCTAGAGGGTGCAATGTTCAATATTAAAATCTAGCATGAAATCAATGTGGCACCTATGAAAAGTTACATCAAATAATGGTTCAAAAAGACTATTGACAAACTGACAAATGAAGGGTAATAAATAGTTGAGACGGTTCCGATAACCATCAATGAAAATGATAAAATGACATCAGTGAGCAAATGAAAATAAGAATGACCATCATAGTAATTTTACGTTGATCACATATTTATTTTCTTTATCAATTCCTTCATCCAGTTACTCATCCTCTTTCACTGGAAAGGTTTAACCGAAGAATGATAAATTATTTTTTTCTTCTTACTAGGTCATGTTGATTCTTCTACCACCCACCATATTCTCTCTAAAAGGATTATTTCTTGTATTTATTTTCTTTATGGCCGACACGAGCCTTAATCCCAGTATTTAAGAAAAACACATTTACAATTTCAAGAATATGTAATAGACCATATATTTTGAAATTCCAAGAGAACTATTTCGGGAAGAATCACGATTGTGCTTTGTAACCTTGTTTCCAAAATATAAAGTATTTGAGGTTGATATATCATTATCTTTATTTGAGCTTCCCTTGTATCCACTCTGTTAAAGTTCTCTTATGCATGTAGATCATTTTCTTTTTTCTTTTATGTCATCGGAAATTTTTATCCCAAACTATGATGGATTTGAGGAAACTTTGCTTATTTGATTTAAATGTGTGATTCCTAGTCCTTTCTCAGGAAATTTCTATAGAAGGAAAACAAAAAAAAAATTCCTTTTACCTTATTTTAATTTTATGTTTATTTGAATTACTATAACGAACTTCTGTCAGGTCCCACATTTTGAATATTTTAGAAAATCTTAAGAAAATCTAAAGATGTGTACCACCTCTATAAAAATGCAGGGGGATTTACATCCTCGTGAGGTTGTCATTTCTATCCTAACGGATTCAAGCATCACCATTTTTGGTGACCATAATGGGGACATGAACTGAAAAATATGGAACCCAACCCAATGTTTGTTAAAGAATACATGAATTTACCCTAGGGTAATCATTCCCATTTGGAAATTGGATTGAATAATCAACAAATCATCACACAAAAATGATCACTTACTATGATTTGACACTAATGTATCAAACCTATAATAGCTAGACTTCTACAGGTCCAAAAATACTATTTATATTTATGCTGGAGTAAAATAACCCTTAAAAAATGAACTATGATAGATGAGGATGACTAGAACTATGCATTGGTACCCATGTGCATTCCAACTAGAAAATGACTAGGAGATAGCTTGATTAGTTGGAACATCCTAAAGCTCTTCCTTGTCTATAACAACAGTTCACTTGAAATTATGTCCTTCAAGAAGAAGCAAGTATTCTGATGTTTTCTTTGTAATTTCTCGCATTTCTTTTGTAGTTTAGAATGTTGCTTCTCCAACTCCTGATTCTTTTGTTGCAAATTCTAGATTTGATTATTTAATGCTTGCACTTGGTGGTTGTCCTTTATAGATTCATCAAACTCCTCTTTTGATCATCCAATGCCATGCTTTATTTTGATCATCCAATGTCTTGATTTTTTTGGACCTCATTTCAGGCATGCGTACTACTTCAAATCCTTTTCCATGTGCTTCCTTCATATGCTCCTACACTTCTAATATGTTGGCCTTGATCTTTGGTTGATGCCATTTGAATATTTCTTGGAGGATAACCTTGCATTTGGGGAGATTCCATTAGAATCCTACTCGGGACCTGGGACAAAGTCCTCTGCATCTTTTTGTAAACTTGAATCTACAAGGTACTCTGTTTTGATAGCTACAAATTGCACTCCTGAAGCTTCACTCTTGCTGAATTTTAAGTTTTCTTTATTCCTTGTCATTTTACTCAGCATGTGGACAACCATTTCTTCCATTTATTATATGTTAGAAAATTCATAGCTATCCTCATCTTCAATCAAAATTGGTTGGGGGTATTTCAATGATAGGTTAAAAAGAACCTTGGAATTCAGTCTTAACTAATTTGTAATTTTGGTTTTCCTATTGGGCTTATTGGGAATTCTAGGGCCTTGATTCCATTTCCTTTTTTGTTTTTCTTAGCCTCGGAGAAATCCTTAAGTATGGTTTCCATGGGAATAAATGTTTCCTTAATGATTTCAAGACTGTGTTGCATAGATTTCATTTTCCCTCTCATCTTTGTTTTGGGCACTTTACCCTACTACATGGTGGGAGTTACCTGTGCATATTCAAAATGGCGTGGTGATAATGGGACCTATGGGTAGCCCTGTGGTTTTTGCACACTAGAAACCATGTTACCTTGATTTTCCCATTGTTTTGCAGTGGAGGATATCAACTACATTCAAGGGCTTTCCTCTTTCATTGAGGTTGCTAACTTGTTTGATATTCATGTGGTACCTTTTGTTTTGGAGGCCTTTTTCTTGTTTGATATTTGTTGTGATGCCTTCAATGAGCCACTAGATTTAGTGGAAACCCTATATTTTGTAGTATATTCATCTTTTTTACCCTCAGTCTGTGTATCACGTTGTTGCTCTTGTTCTTGTAAACCCACATATTGCATAAAGTAGTCCCAAGTAATTTCAATTTCATCCAGCACGAAGAGCACTAGGATTTTGATCAAACCCTGATGATACAAGATTCTTTGGGAAGACTCGGGGTGGACCTGAACCCTTATGGCCATTTTTTTAATACTCTTGAGAAAATAAAATGGAAAATTTAATTCTTTATCCTCGCTCAAGTGCATGAGAAAATGAACGTGGTAACAATGTATAATCGTAAATCGGCCCTAAGATTGTGATGCATCTTTGGAATTGTATGAGAGAACCCTTTTATTATTCATGTATCCACATGACATGAATCCCATATCTCCAATCAGGTTTTTGGTTCTCTTTCACCAAAAAATTCTTACAAAGTTTAGTGTTTAACTTTCCATTCTTAAACCACCTTTCCCCACAGATTGGGAGAGCACATGTTACCCCGATAAAATGTTCTGTAACATGAATGCAGGTGTTTCTGAGCTGGGTTTGAAACCCGTCGAATGTCTATTCAAATTTCAGAGCCACACCTATGTGGTATTCCTCGAATGAGAAAATGAAGTCGTACCTCTCCGCCTTGACAAACATTTCTCTGATTTCTGGGTGTAAGGTACCACATATGTTATATTAGTAGAATAGGGAAATAATGCAGAGAATAACACTGAGATGGCAACAAAGTACTGAAATATAGCATAGATAATAATAGAACAACAAATTGTATGGAACCACAACACTATAATTATACCTTTATTGATAGGAAACAATGTTCACTTGCCTCTTCGAGGGGGAAACCTCCAACAGAGCATTTCTCTATTACAATAATTTTCCAAGACAAAACTTATCAGACCCTCTACTCTTATTTATACTAAATCTATCTATCACTAGAGGAATATCCTTTTAGAAGCGGAAGCTTCTATTAGTTCTTCTTACAATTGACTTATTCCTCATTAGTTGTAGGCCTTATTAATATTGACCTTTATTACTTGGAAATATGTTATTCTACCCACTTGACGTGTTAGGTAGGTTAGGTCCCTAACAATCCCTCCCCCTTAAAATCAGCCTTGTCCTCAAGGATTGAGATGAGGAAGTTGTTGCAAAATGCTAACTGGCTCTCAAGTGACATCGTATGGAGTTGTATCTTTCCACTGAACTAACACTTCCTTGATGGTGTGCTAACGAAGATGACACTCACGCTGGTCCAAAACTAATTGTGGTTGCAACTATATGGATCCTTCTTCCTCCAACTCGGGAAGGTTGGTTTGAGTTTTGCACTTAGTTCCAATCACCTTCTTTAAGTAGGAGACATGAAAAACAAGATGGATCTTGGAAGAAATCAGAAAATATAAATGATAGGACACCTGTCCAACGCGCTTAAGAACTGTATAAGGACCATAAAATTTGGGCGCTAGTTTCTGACAATGTTTATCCTTGAGTGAAGTTTGTTTATAACGTTGAATACGAAGAAATACTTGGTTTCCTTCAACAAATTGATGTTCAGAGAGACCTTCATTAGCTTATTGCTTCATGCAATTCTGAGCCATGACCAAATTATCTTTGAGGGTATGGAGAATATCCTCTCAAACTGTAAGTGTTTGGTCAACCTCCTAAACCTTTGAGACACTTGGCATGTAGGAGAGAATGGAAGGTGGTTTTTTTCCATATACTGCTTGAAATGAAGTCATGTGAGTAGTTGTATGGTAAGAAGTGTTGTACCACCATTCATCTAATGGTAACCATTGAGCCCATTTATTTTTCCTTTTAGAGGAAAAACACCTCAAATAAGTCTCCAAGCACTTGTTGACAACTTCAATTTGACCACTAGTCTGGGGATGATAGGCAGTGATGAAATGAAATTGGGTGCCCTATAGAGTGAACAGTTCTTGCCAGGTTTTACTATAGATGAGAATATCATAAAAGAAAACTAAGACAAAATTACGGAGAAAAGGATGGAAGAAATGATTCATGAGGCTTTGGAAGCTGGAGGGGACATTACAGAGACCAAAGGGCATGAAAAATAATCATAGTGACCCTCATGAGTTGGAAAAGCAGTCTTGGGGATGCCAGCATCTTGCAAACGGATCTGGTGGTATCCAGAATGCATATCAAGTTTGGTGAAATACTGAGCACCGCTCAACTCATCTAAGAGATCATCAATGATAGGAATGGGAAACTTGTTCTTGATGGTTAGTTTATTGAGGGCATGAAAGTTAGGACACATGTGCCAAGTAACTTCTTTCTTAAGTAAAATGACCACATGAGAAGAATAAGGGTTGGTATTGGGGTGGATAACACCCTCTTGGAGAAATTCCTGCACAATTTTGTCAATTTCATTATTTTGGGCAAAAGGACGATGATAAGGGCGAACATTGGGAAAAATACTTCCAGGAACAAGGGGTATGGAATGATCATGAACACCATGAGAAGGCGGAAGTCCCTGAGGAGTGGAAAAAACAACTTGGTGTTTGGAAAGAATAGCTTGGAGTTCAAGATGCACAAAGGGTTTCTCAACCATGTGAATAGAATGGATTTTATCAATAATAGTGAAGTGGACTTTCTTGAGGAGTTTTTCCATGTGATGGGAACTGATGATATCAGGAGAACCAACTGTGAGATCTTAGAAGTGATACCTTTGTCCCTCATGTTGGAATTGCATGGTTAATTCCTTAAAATCCTTGAGAATGGGACACAAAGTGTGCAACCATTCAACACCTAGCACAATGTCACACCCGCCCATGTCGATGGAAAACATATGATATTTCATGTGGTAATTTCCAATTTGAAGACGTACATTTTCACAAATCCCACCACATTTCATGGACCCACCATTGGATATCATGATTTGAAAATTATTGACAACACGAATATAGCAATTGGTTTCCTAGGAAATGCAACGATGAATAAATTTGTGGGCGCTAACACTATCAACTAGGATGATGACCTTACTATTCTTAATATAGCCAATGAGCTTGAGAGTTTGGGTAGCAGAGAAGCTAGTGAGAGCATGCAAGGAAATGAGTGGTTCAAATTCAGGTGGGTTAGTGGGCTCTGGGGTAGCATCAGGAAGGGATGGTTAATCAACAAGTGGAACTGTCACATCTTCTTCAGGATCATATTCAGAAATGGCCATAATTTTTTTTTTCCTTACACTTGTGCCCCTAAAAATATTTTTCATCACAATTATAGCAAAGACCCTTCAATTGGCATTCAACGATTTCATCCCTAGTTAATTTATGGACCTTGAGGGGAGTGACAGGGGGGTTAGGATTAGTGCGTCGAGTTCAAGGAACAAAAGAGGGTTTTTTGTTCTAGGAAAAAACAACTTGTTGGGATTCTTTAGCACATTTAGTAGTTTCCAACCAAGTTTGAGGGAGGGCCATGAGAACCTGGGATGAGATTTCATCGTTTAGGCCACTGATAAAGGATTCATGGAAGAAATAATATAACATGCCCTCGGTTAGAAAGGAAAAATGCTCAAAAGAAGATATAAAGTCTTCCACTCTGCCTGACTGTTTCAACTTGGTCAAACGACTGAGATAGTGGGTATCAGTGTCAAAGAGGTCATAGATATTTGCAACAAACTGTGTCCAGGAAATATACCCTTGACATGAATTTTTATGCCATTTACATCATTTCCATCATTCATGATATAGATAGAGGACATCCTAGGATTTTTTTGCCAATTCATTAGTAATACCATGCAGAGAAAAATAATGCTCCATTTGAGTGACCCAACCCATAGGATCGAAGGCATAAAATTTATTAACCTCAACATGGGGAGGACATGGGTCATGTTGAAAGGAGTTGGATTGAAAATGTAGAGAATGAGAGGAATAAAAAACATCGGGTTGTTCCAAGGAGGAAGGACCCAAAGTGATCCAGGTGGATATTGGTGGTCACCCACCTATTCCAGCTGGCTCCTTATGTCCATTTTTGTTGAACACGTCTTTTTGTACTGCTTTATAATTGTGAGTTCTACACTTTTGGGGCTTTCTGAAGCCTCACAGATTCTTCAAGTGGATACCAGTGGCCTCTTTCCTAATCCAACTAGCTTATTTTGTATTTTTTCATGTCAGTACATCTTGTTGTACTTTCAGGGCTGTTTTGGGGCCCTAAACATTTTTTTTTTCTCACCACAGTCAAACTGTAGACGAAGTTAGAGTCTGATGGAAGAATGTGTATCTCTTTGAAAGACCTTTCCAATGGGCTATCACACACTTAAAACAAAGTTTGTATGCAAAAGTTATGGCCCTAGGATGTTGAGATACCAAATTGCACCAACTTACCCATAGGGCCCACATGACTTTTGGCGTTTCACCTTCTAGGGTTAGGTTTTTTCATGTCTAGGGTTTTGGTATTCACATGTAATATGAAAGGGGACTATGGAGCCTCATTGTAATCCATTCTTCTCAGAAGGATGCATGTAGCAACCAAATCTCTTCTTAGAGATAGCTACCACCATTCGAGCAAGTTTCAGTTCTGCCGTTTTACAGTTTCAACCTATTTCATTATTTAATCGAATATATTGTTCACTGGATATTTGTGTTATTCTTCCTATCTCTATGTTTATTTTATTGAGTCTATTAATCAATTTTTTCTTCTCCTAAATCCAAATTAGTGGTATCAGAGTGGTCTGCTCTTCATTTATTTTTCTTTGTGCATGTCCCCAACAAGGTCTGGGTATAAGAAGTTGGGACTCAAACCCATCGAGCCATTACTAGATTGGTCGCTCTGAAACTGAAAACAAGTCATGGGAGAAAAATTAATATGATGGATAAGGAGATCCTATTAAAATTTTTCTAGAGGAAGCCCTCACATGAAAAAGGAATGAAATGATGGACAACTTCGTGCAAATTCTTTGACCGTTGCCCACATGAGAAGCATCTTCATCAAGTGACCATGAAAACCCATTCAAGGTACAGGTAAATTTTGATATTCCATTATTTGAAGGACTAATAGATGCAGATGCTATAGATGAATGGTTGAATATGCTCGAAGGATATTTTTCAGTCCATAATTTTTTCGATAGAGAAAAGATCACTTTTTCACTCCTCAAGGTCATTCCCCATTTGAAAGACTCGTGGGATACTTACTCTAAAAAAAGGGCCATGGAGGAATCTACAATTTGTTTGGTGGCCCCTACATGGTATTTCTTCTGAGACGCCATTAAAGAAAAATACTACTTTGTTGGAAGCTAAGAGGACCAATACACCATATGGACCACCCTACATCAAGAAAGGGACTAGACAGTACCAGACTTCACCAAAATTTTCCATAACATACGCACCAAATTGGGTATCAAATATTCTGAGAGTCATATGGTGCTCAAATATCATGGTTGTTTGCATCGATACATTCAAAAATAAATGTAGTTCCTAGAAGTCACCTCATTGGGTACAACTTATACATATGCTATCAATATCGAATAGAAGATTAAGTAGAAATGACGAGAGTTTGGATCTATAAACTGCTCGCAGCCAAAGCAGGGAAAAGGCAGCCTGATCTCACAAAACAAGGGACCAAGTCGATATTGCCTCCCTCAAGACAATCCATCCAAGCCACAACAAAAGAAGGGCAACCAAAATATGAAGAAGGATATGGGAAAATGGTGTGAGTACCATAAAATTACTTCGCACAACACCGATGAATGCCTCTCCAAGTAGTCCCTCATGGTCGAGTTGAAGGCTTCCGAGTCAGAGGTTGATTCTGATTCTAAATCAAATCATGAAGGAGGGAATTGGATTATCTATGCTAAACCCAGTGCCATGGTCACTACCACCAAAGTCTAGACAAGCGAACTAGAAGAACTAGAGGAAGAGGAACACCTCTTTCACTCGCAGATGTGGGTCAAGGGTGATCTAATTCATTTCATTGTCGACTGCGGTAGTCAAAAGAACCTAATTTCAGCAGATTTCATCAAGAGACTGGACCTGCCAATGACACCGCACCCACAACCCTACACCATCGGTTGGCTTCGTCAAGGAAGAGATCTTTGCATCAACCAACAATCTCATATAGACTATGACATCAAGCCTTTCAAAAATGAGGTACTTTGTGATATTTCTCCCCTTGAAATTTGTGATGTTCTCTTAGGACAACCATATTTGTGTAAGCGTCATGTTGTGTATGAGTCTAGACCCCACATTTTTATTATTACTTTGGGTAGACAATTGTACAATATCCTAGAGGTGGCACCACCTAATGTTATTTATTTAATCTCTGCTAAGCAATGTAATAAGTTCATTTCATAGACCAGGAAGTTCACCTTCTTTGTGATCCATGTTGACAATAAGAAGAAGGTCACTACCACATATGTGGCCTCTACATAACGCCTCTCTTTGTAGTAGAAGCAAGTGGACGGGATCATGGAAGAATACAAAAATGTCTTCGCCTCACCTACAGAGGTACCGACACATTGCCAAGTAAAGTATCCCATTGATATGACCCCTGGTGCACCTCTACCTAATGGTCCAGTCTATCGGTGCTCGCTGATGGAGAATGAAAAAATTAGGTGTCAAATCTAAGAGATTCTTCAAAAGGGCATCAAACCCAAATCCTCCCCTTGCAAAAGCCCGATTGTACTGGTGAGGAAAAAGGATGGGAGTTGGTGACTCTTCATTGATTACAGATCCCTAAACAAAATCACAGTCAAGAACCACTACCCCATCCCCAGGATTGATGACCTTCTTGAACAAATCAAGGGGGAAAATTTATTCAACAGGATTGACCTAAAGTCTGGCTACCACCAGGTTCCCATCGAACCAACTGATGTCTGGAAGACAACCTTCAAGTCTAAATAAGGTCTCTATGAATGGCTATTCATTCCCTTTGTCTTAACAAATGCACAAACCACTTTTATGAGGTTGATGGATGATGTATTGAGACCCTTCACCAACTCCTTTGTGGTAGTATATTTGGATGACATCCTCATCTTCAACAGAACGTGGGAGGAGCACATGTGTCATATTCAATAGGTTTTGAGCACTCTACGGTAGCACAAGATTTATGCCAACTTAGAAAAATGATCTTTTGGCATGAACAAGGTCCAATAACTGGGATGCATTGTTGATGAACATGGGGTACATGTTGATCGAGATGATATCTAAGTGATCCGTGACTGGCCAGCCCTGACCACACTCACCGAGCTTCAGAGCTTCTTGGGTCTATCCAATTTCTACCGACGGTTCAGGTTGGGATTATCCCATATTGCATGGACCCTCAACAAGGTGAACAAGGGTGGTGGTAGGGTCAATATAGTATGGGGGAAGGGGCATCAGTGAGAATTTGATGATCTAAAACATCGCTTGTGCTCATCTCCATTACTCTCCTTTCTTGATCTACAACACTCGTTTGAGATTAAGACTAATCCATATGACTATGTTGTGGGTGCAGTTCTCACTCAACACTCGCATCTTGTGGCATACCATAGTGATACACTCTCTGATACTTTCTGAAAATACCCCACCTATGATAAGGAAATGTATTCCATTATACAAGCCTGCCATCCATGGAAACATTACATTCTGGGGAAAAAGACGACCATACACACTGATCAAAATCCTCTCTAGTTCATACAGACACAGGTGAAATTGCAGAACGACTGCTATCAAAAGTGGTCCGCCTACCTACATTAGTTCCATCTCAACATAAAGTATAAGACATGTATCTCCTATCATATCATTGACTGCCTTCGTCGGCCTCCTGTGGCTGCACTCACCACTATTCTCCAGTCTTGTGGACATGAAGCATAGGAGTGGCCCCAACTTTATCAACAAGATCCAGACTTCGCCACCATATATCATCTCTTGGGTACAAACGCCATTGTTACTAATTTTCACATTCAGGACTGACTCTTATGCCACCTAGGCCATCTTTGTGTTCCTACAAGTAAGTGTACAAAGATGATTTGGGAATCCCACTACATTCAGGTGGCAAAACATTTTGGTGTAGAGAAAAATGTGGTCGTTCTTCATAAAAAAAATTATTGGCCCAAACTTTGACAGGAAGTCAACAAGTATATCATATCATGCACTTCCCGCGCCACTGCCAAGACAACCATTAAGAAGCCAGGATTTTAAATGCCTCTTTATATTCCCGAGAAGCAGTGGGAATCCATATCAATGGATTACATGTTTGGTTTTTCATCCACCAAGCACGATAATGACTGCGTGTTTTTGGTCGTTGATCGGTTTTCAAATATGGCCATCCTCACAGCCTCTAAGAAGAATGTCACAGCAACAGAGACTGCCAAGCTCTTCTTCAAACGAGTTTGGATCCACTTTGGGATACCACATACCATCATCTCCGACTAAGACAACAGGTTCCTCAACACCTTTTGGTCAAGTCTCTAGTCTCTATTGGACATGAAGCTCAGAAAATCCACTTCTTTCCACTCCCAAACCAATGGCCAAACTGAGGTCATCAATCAGATGATTGTGGACATCCTGTGCATGTACAATTATAAGCATCCTCCTACATGAAACGAGAGTCTTCCATATGTCCAACACAACTACAAGAGGGATCTCCATATTTCCATCAGCCATAGCCCATTTCAGGTGGGTCTGGGATTCCAACCCTTGGGACCCATTGATGTTGCACTTCCTCTTGCCACCGCATAGAAAAAATATTCCCCTGATCAGTCTGTGATTGACAAAGATACCATATTCTTTGAGAGGATTCAACACATCCTCCAATAGGTCCACGAGATTTTGTAGAAATCCAATGCTAACTACAAGAAATGCCATGATCAACACAGGGTACCACACCAGTTTTAGGTTGGCGACAAATTCTAGTTACATTTGCAGAAGGAGCATCTCACTGGGCCCCATTGGAAGCTTCACCCACTTTGTTATGGGCCTTACACTATCACCAAGGCTGTGGGTAGCAATTATTTTGATCTCAACACTCCACCCTTCCTTGGTATGCATCCATTATTCAATGTGGACCTCCTTCGAACATATTTTCCACCATTATTAGACACCTCTAACAATGACGAACAACTAACGCCAACAAATCTCAACCCTAACTGCATGGAACAAGAATCCACCAATCCAATTTTGCACACACAGGTCAAGGGCACTCACCAATAGTGGATCCAACTTTATCGGGTTATCAAGTCAGGGTAACTCCTACTCCAAGGCAAGTGGCTCACCCAGGTCCAAATCCATCAAAAGTTTCCTCACATGATGGGGGAACTCAATGCAATGGATACCATTGCTTCCTAAGGAGGGAGGATTGATCTAGGTGGATATTGGTGGCCACCCACCTATTCCAGCTGGATACTCATGTCCATTTGTTTTCAGCACATGTTTTTGTACTACTTTATAATTGTGAGTTCTACACTTCTGGGGCTGTTTGAAGCGTCACACATTCTCCAGGTGGATATGGTTCATTTCTCATCTAATCCAACTGGATTATTTTGTATTTTTTCATGTCAACACATCTTGTTGTACTTTCAAGGCTCACCATAGTTAGACTATAGACAGAGTTAGAGTCTAAAGTCTTAATGTGTATTTCTCTGAAAGACCTTTCCAACAGGTGATCATGCACCTAAAATGGAGGTCATATGCAAAAGTTATGACCCTAGGAAGTTGAGGTACCATATTACACCAACTTACCGATAGGGCCCGCATGACGTTTGTCGTTTCACCTTATAAGGTTAGGTTTTTGGATGTCTAGGGTTTTGGCATTCATGAGTAATATGGAAATGGCATATGGAGCCTCATTGTAATATATTCTTCTCAGACGAATGCGCATAACAACCAAATCTCTTCTTAGAGATAGCTACCACCATTCGAGCAAGTTTCAGTTCTGCAATTTTACAGTTTCAGCCTATTTCATTATTTAATAGAAGATATTGTTCACTGTATATTTGTGTTATTCTTCCTATCTTTGTGTTTATTGTAGTTAGTCTGTTAATCAATTCGTTCCACTCCTAAATCCATATCATGAAGGGAGGTTCAACAACTAGTTGACAACATATTGGAGGGTGTTAAATTGGTTCATGAATTTGGAGTCCATGGTGTCAAGTTTGTGCTCGATGTGGGTTTCTAATTGTGCAAGGGGGGAATTGGTAGACGCAATTTCAGAGGTCACTTGATTGATGAAAGCTTGTAGTTCTTGGTTGCGAGTGGTGGCCATTTGTATAGGGAAAGTGTGGGTAAGGAAAAAATGGGTGGGTGGGGCCACAAAAAGGACTTATAAGTGATATGTAACACATTGATGAGGGGAATAAGGGAAATATAATGGAATAGGTGGAAAAATGGGGAAGCCGAGAAGGGATCGAGTCCACAGATTTTTTTTTAAATGAAAGGTATGATTGCAATCAGGGAGAAAAGGGGATTCCAATGGGATAGGTACCAAATAAGTTTGTCGGAGGGACCACTATACTCTTCTTTTTTTACTCCTGTGGAGTTATACTCCGATCTGAAGAATACTGCAGTGACGAAATGCCCAAATTCTTAATAGGGAGAAATGTGTAGTAATTTCGCAACCAGAATGCATGAGGCACAATTTCACGACAATAGATATTTTTTTTTCTGTTTTTGTTTTTATCCCAAGGGTTAGGGTATTCAAGGGTTCTACAGTCAAGGGATTTCCCTGTGCTATAGCTCTCTAATATATCTACGGTCTCCAACAATAGTACTCGTCCCAATATCTCAGGGCACCAAATAAGTAGGATAGACCGTGTTCTTATCCATACTACCCGACTGCCTAGGTACTAGAGAGTATCTTCCCAAGTGATTTTCTCGGTGGCACTATAACAGTAAGATGATCGATCGATTTATCTATGGAGGGCTTTAGGAGATTTAGGCAGATTTCTATACATGCGTTGTCTGATGCCCTACCACTCAAAGGGGTACAGACAAGGGTTACAAGGGTGGCCAACAGATGAGTGCTTAAGTACCACTCGTATTTCCTGCGTGTATGACTCTTTGACCGCAAGTTTATGTGTGTAACGATAGATCTTTGTAGCTTTAAGATGCCAGAATACGTCTCTACCTTAAAAAAAATTAACCCACAATTTATGTCGAGGAAAGTGTTATGATACCACTTGTAAGGTACCAGATCTGTTATATTAGTAGAATAGAGAAATAATGCAGAGAATAACACTAAGATAGAAACAAAGTACTGAAATATTGTAGATATACTAGAGGAACAACAAATCATATGGAACCAAAACACCAGAATTATACCTTTGTTGATAGGAAACAATGTTCACTTGCCTCTTCAAGGGGGAAACCTTCAGCAGAGAAGAGATATAGTACAATAATTTTCCAAGACAAAGCTTCTCATACCCTCTACTCTTATTTATACTAAATCTATCTATCCCAAAGAACAATCTAGAGGAAGATCCTTCTAGATTCTTCTTTGGGATAGATAGATTAGGTATTCTTACAATTGAATTATTCCTCATTATTTCTAGGCCTTATTAATATTGACATTTATTACATGGAAATATATTATTCTACCCACTTGAGGGGTTAGACAGGTTATGTCCCTAACACTGGGACAACTTCGAACAACGCAAGCCCCTGTGGCTCCTTTTTGTTTAGCTTCCATAAGTCTCAGCGATATACCATGTTGTGTTGAGTACCTAAGAAACAAGATAATAATGAACCTCAATTCGCTGAAACTGCAGGAAACGAGCTGATCGTGACCTTTAATTTGATGAAATTGCACCTGTAACTATAATTGCCCGCAAACTTTGCGATGATGAGAATTGAAGGTGAAGTTCACACTATTTTAACATGAACTATATAATGATGATTTCAGAGATGATCTTTCGTGCACTAGAGTACGCATGAGAATGCATGCGCATGCAGGCACCAACAAAAGACTTTCAAATATTTGAAATAATTTCTAAACGTTTAATTAGTTAAAACTATGTTCTTTTACATTGTTTGCAAGAACATGCTTGTTCTTGCAATCAATGTTTTTCTGCCCTAAAAAGGCCCTGTAAACTTGTTATAATCTCATTAAAATATTTCAAGATGACACATGTTATTAACCCAAATCATAATGTTCAATAACCTTCCAAGAAATTAATAAAATGGTTCAAAAACAATAGAAGGGTAAAAACAACTCAAGCTGACTCATTAACAATGGAAAAGAAACTGAACAAAAATTAGGCTTAAGAGGATTTATAGGATAATGGAGGGAACAAGCAGGGATGTAGACATAAGTTCCAATGGCTACCTTAGTTGAAGAGTGTACGAGGAACCTAGATATGTGTGTTACCTAGTAAATCCTTGGTTGTTTGGGTTGAAGAAGTAGGCTAGCAGGATTGTGGAGCATTCTCTCTAGTTGAGAGAGCTGATGGGAACAGTTTTCCCCTATGTGGGATAGTGGGTGTTGTAACTCCTTGAGAAACCATGAGGTCCAAGTGATACAGAGCTCTGAGACTTCCTGGTCAGCTTGTTGTTGAAGCCCAATAAGGGAAGTGGGATAGTCCAAAGGACCATTTAGAAGAGAAGGGGGTACATTTCCTTGGGTGGGATAAGCTATGGGGAATGAGAGGTTGTGATATGGGAACTATTGTTGTATTTTACTATTGAGCCTATTCTTTATTGAGTTGTTGTTAGACCTTAGTTTGACTTAGGTATCATTTTCCCTACTGGAGTCATATCCCTATGTCGGGGATGACTTGTTGTTGAGAGTGTATGAACAATAGAGTCTACGACTAGGAGGGATGTCCGAGGACTGCATGGAGTTGGTGATTTATAACAAAAGATAAGTTATATTTTATGTGTTTTCATATGTTACTTATCATTTTTATGTTTTCAATATTTCTGTTTGCTAAATGTTTACGTAATTATTTATGGTTGTGCATGTTATTGTTAGTTTTGCATAATTGTTGTATATGCAGGGAATGACAATTAATAAATGTTAATTGTTGATCAATTTCTATATAAATGGTCATGATATTATAGCACAAGGCCTAAATCTCTTCACGCGCCCAAAAATAATTATTGTGCATGCTAGGAAACAATTCCACAGGAACAAATGAGAAATAAATATCTTGCACAGTACAAGGAGGGTTACACACACAACTTCTTTTTATGAGATATTTCCACTATTATAATTGGTTTCAGAGAAAACAAATCTTGTGGAATGGATAAACTTTGGATTGGGGATATTATCTTGTGGTGTTTCAACATATTTTTTGATCTATGGGTAACGGGATATGTTACATACATAGTTCAAGTCATTGTATCTTTGTTCAAATTCAAGAAGTTTCATGTGTGTGTTACGAGGAAAAGTTCTTTATGGCTTGGGGTAAAACCACAATAGATGGAATGACACCCATAAATCAACTCTAATATTAATTATGCTAGATATATAGAAATGCCAAGAGACTACCTCCTCTAGACGTCCATAGGAGACCCTTATCAAGCTCACAATTCAATGCTTGATACCTCCAACTTGTCATCAACATTAAATATACAAAATTATATGAAGTTTTGTGAGGTGTTAACATATAAAATAACATAGTCCATTAACATGTATAACAAATTTTTCCATGGAAAATAATACAAATTTTTGCAACATATAATTGGATGAGAAAATCATATCTATATTAATATAATCAACATAAATACATATGCGACAACGTTCTGTACTAGAACTTGAAGGAACTGAGAAACTAAGTTCCTCCACCTCCACCTTCACCACTTAAATCCTCCACAAGGAAATCTCATAAGTTAAAGGAGTAATTGGGTTCCTCCTTCACAAAATAGGAAGAGCATGGAGGATGAACATAGGGAAATTTCAAGCCTAAAGGACAAAGGTATGCAAACTGCATATGAGGTGAAATTTCTCTAGAGTGTATTTTCTCTTGACTTTTCCTCTCTTTCTCAAGGATTGTATATGGCTCAATTTATAGCCTTCAAAAGGAAATGAAGTTTCAAATCAGAGTGTTTCCAGTATATGAAAGGCCAAAGGGTAAGGATCCCATGATTTGGCATGGAAAACCAAAAGTATCTTTTAATTTGAGCACAAAAGCCAATGTATGTGGGATATAATGGAACAACCTACGTATATGCAGGTTGTCTGATTGTAGCCGGCGTATATGAAAAAAAAATGGATTTTTTTCTTTGGATTGATCAAAATGGGGTAGTTGAGTCTATAGAGGGAAAGAGGAGGCCACCAAACCATGATTCATAGAGTGTGGAAACAATTTCTATAATATATACCCCCTAATGTGTGAAGTCAGAGGAGAAATCGAGATGACCGAAATAAATTATAATTCCCTGAAGTGGAGTAGTGAGGAACCAGATGGAGGAACTAGTCACACCTTAGAATATTAAAATATATGTTGACTTTGTACACATGGCTACCAATATGAGGTACACTGCAGATCCATGTGAATATATATATATATATATATATATATATATATAAGGTAAATTTTCATGGCCATTAATAGGCAATACAAAGTAGGCATATGCCAAAGGAATTCTTGTTCATGAAGAAGACACAGTGGATTCTGGTCTCAAAATCAACTGAATACATTTGTATACAATGAATTATAATCTGATATTCCATGATAATTTAATTCATATAGGTTCTGGTACTCTGAAATAAAACAACATATATGAGGTGTTCTTACTCTGAACTGGAGGTATTCCACACTAGTCAACGATGGTGCAAGTCTACATCACGTGAATAAGGGAGTTGAATTCAAACTCGATGAGACTTCATTTTATTACTGGTCATTGAGGTATACTATTAACACACACAAGACAACCCACCGATGATGAAAGTAGGCATCGAGGCACCAAGTACATTCAACAAGTGTGAATAAAGGTGTTTAGGTCGAACACTTGAGGAATACATCGAATATGATACATTGATGTATTCCCAACTGTCGATAGTGAGATAAACTACCATTGATGACTGCAAGACTCTATGTACTCTTAATACTATAGATCTCAATTCCACAATAGATGAGATGAGATCGATGGAAGGAGATCCGCTGAAAGGAGAGAATTGATGTATCTCTCATCATCCAACATGAGGTACAAAACTATACTTTGACAATTAGGAATAAACCAAAAGAACATGATATGCACGAACCAATGACCATATGTGTCTCTCGCGTGCAGGAGATGAAATAAGTACATGAAAGAGACCCTTCGAATAGAAGCCAATAATTAAAACTATCGAAAGAGGCGAGGAAGCCACCAATAAGGTCTAATGGAATCCAAGACACTACATGAATCCCAATGTGTGAATAGATTTATTATCGTTCAACACAAGGGAAACCACCCAGTCAATGACCAATGAGGAGATATCATACGTTGGGTTCAAGGTCACCTACCAATAATAAAAGTAGGCCTAGGGTGCAAGGTAGAACTACAACTTCATGTGATTCTGAGATTAACTTATAAGGGAATGGCCGACCTACAAAGTCAATAATTTTGAGGAATGGATGACACAGGTTTAGACTTCCTTGGAACTAGAGCATGAGACAAATGGATAACTAAGGAAGCATAGACTCGAGACTGATTATAGACCAAAATTTTGTGACACAATAGGCATCACCAAACTCTGCATAGGGACTGGAAGAATAACCAGTTGGAGGAGACTAAATCTGAGTAACGAGTACAACTTCCTAAGGAAACACTAAACTGAAACATTTGATGAATGGGATCAAAAATTTGTTCTCTATTCAAAGGATACACAATTGTTGCCGATAGAAGACAAAATTATTTTCCCACCTTTTTTTTTTCTTCTTAAATGTGAAAAAATTTTGTGATACAAGAGAGGAAACAAGTGTTGCAATCAAGTTAACAAGTTCCATGTAGTGGAACATATTCATGCCCCATGTGAGGGAACAAATGCGAGATATGGACACTCAGGGAGATGTTTCCTCTTAGGGTAAAGGGTGTCAAGATGCAAAGGGTATATCGAAGGAACTACTTGGTGAATGTTGAGAATTGTTGGGAAAATAGGATTATAACAACAAATTGGCAGTCGACATTAGACTCAATAATCTATGCAAGGTGATAAAATAAAATTACAACTTGACATTTCCAGTAATGTTATTTTTCATAGATTTAGTCACCTAGGCCCGGAAAAGCATAAAACTATACCAAGGAGAACTCTTCCATCGAATAGTGACTAGAGTGTTCCTTTTTCATAATAAGCCTATTTGGTTTGGAAAAGGGTTAAACTTATATAGAAATAGACATCCTTTCAAATCAATTTGACGAGTGTTAAAGAGACAAGGTCACTCGACAATATTTTCATTTTAAGGATTCTGAAGAGAGATTAAATAAGACTCTAGGATGTTTTTATGAGAAAAATATAATGGGGGAGTCCCATAGGTAATGGCCAGAACCTAGATGGAGTAAGAAGAACGAATTTCAAATGCAATGTCATGGTGGCGCTAAACAAGACTCCTGAGCCTAATAGAAAACTTACAACATGGGAGCCAAAATGAAAAGGGGTCTAAGCTAGGATGCCCATGGAAGGTAGGATCTACCATGTGAATTAAAACACTTATAACAAACAAAGAATGTTTTGTGTCACAACTCAATGGGGTTGATCCTAAGCAAAAATGATACAAGAAACATATAATGTAAAAATGCATGGAGCGGAAAATCTAACCTGTATGCCATTTTTGAGATCATGACTTGTCAGAATGGATCAACATAAAGAAACGCACCAAATAAAATGTCTCCAAAGTCTTGTATATAAGACAAAAAACACTTACCTAGAAGTTAATAAGTTCAATATAAAAAACCTCTGATAAAACATGTGTTAATGGATATAGAACTTGAGAACAAGAAAAACTAAAAGTACAATATATACGTAGGACTACATAACTTTGAGACTTATGAATATTAGTTCTCCAGGTAGATCCCATTGCTAGGCTCAGGCCAAGGGATTCTTTGGTAACTAACTAGTAAATTTTCCAGTTCAGGAAGTGGTCGAAAATCCAAAATCATAGCTTCAATGATAGCCTCATCTAAAGGAAACTCGACATCAATGAAACCATGGATTGAAAACCAACAAATCATAGAGCTTTAGGTCTCACAAAGAATAATATCAGACTCAAGAGGAAACACCATATTACTAGAGCCCATACGGATAGGCTAGGCTTCCGTGAAGATATTCTGTCGAAATCCAGTAGCTCATTGGTAGCTGACACAATTAGCTTGGGAAAACACAAATCTTTCCAAGATGAGGAGGATACAATACTTGTATAGGATCCTTCATCTACAATACATCAACAAACACCTATTTTATTAACTCCAACCATTATATGGAACGATGAAGAAGAAGGAAGGTGAGGTTCTACAATATCATTCCAATCAAAGGAAACCATCCTAAGACTTGGAGGGAGTGTACTTAGAGAGAGTGGAATTCCCCCTTGTTCATAAGGTACTGAACTAGAATTTATAAGGGCATGGTATAAAGATGAATCGCTCCCTAAAAGAATAGGATGATTGGTTCAATATTTCGTCAACGATGTCACTTCCTTAGACTTGTAACTCTCTAAGAGAACAGTGGGATAGACCGAAGATTGCATCGACACAACCACTTCCTCAACCATTGGTTCAATGAGATGCAGGACAACATGGTCAAGAGATGCATCACCCCCCAACACAAGAGTGGTTTCGGCTAAATATTGCATCGGAACGACTACTTCATCAGCCAAATATTATTAGATTGTTGGGAAATGGAAGACAAATCAGAACTAGAAGGGCCATAATATAGGGACAATGCTTCTTGTACCACTGCAATAGCAGGGAACTAATCCATTATTCCATCTCCTTTGCAAAGTATACAAATGAACTTGGGCTTACATCCTTTACATGTAAGCTTCTCAATCATACGAATTCCCCGAAAATGATTTTCAGTGGCGAGTGACATGCTCCCAGCATGACTTGTAGAGGATAGTATTTGATCTCCAACATGAATTGCAGAGGTTGTTAATGAATCCTCAACATGATTAGCAGAGGTTGGTGATGTTTTTCTATTATGACTAGTAGTGACTAGAGTTGTGCCCCCAACATGACTTGCAATAGCGGGTTTCTTTCCCCCAACATGACTTGCAACAACTAGTTTCTGGTCTTCAAAACGACTCATAGAGGTTGTTGACAAATCCCTAACATGACTAGAAGAGGTTTATTTCATGAAAGGGTGTGAAGGCATCATCCCATATGGGAATGCTTTTGAGGAAAAAACGATATGATACAGATTTCCCATGTGAGGATATACAGTTCCCCTTGACAAAATTGATTCCACCCAGATGTAATACTAGAGGTTAGAGGAGGATTTTCCATGAGAAAAGCATTCATGGGAAAATGCATTGTGGACGATGGGTAGACAGTTGGGATATATGAAGTAGAAACACCACCGATATGTCCATTTCATCCTTGAAAATTATAACTAGGATTGGGTGTGGAGGAAGGAGGATTCAAACCCTCCATTGTAGGAAATGATTGAGGGTAACGATTATCAGATGGCAACATGCCCCTTAACTCAAAGCTATAATTGATGTTGGGTGTCAAAAAGGAGGAAAATATGTGTGAAGTCATATTCATATACCAAAAGAAAAATGATTAGAGGCTAAACACATTGAATGAGTACTATAACAAGGCATCCCCATGCAAAAGGTGCTAGGGAGGGAAGATATTGATGATGAAGAAATCATACCACTCAAAAGGATATAAGGATTCATCCCCATGGATTGAGATAAGTTGAAGGACTAGGTAGCACTAAATGAGGCAGTCACAGGGGCTCCACTAACCATATCTGATGTTGGAGTCAAATCAGTAATCAAAATGGGATAGTTGTGAGCCTGAGTGGAGGAGATGTATGTACCATGTTTATTAATTATACTTGTTTTGGAAGGTGGTTTCTATATCAAAAGAAACAATGGTAATTGATTCAAGGACCAATGAGACCATCAAAGAGGATAGTCTCTCTCCTCGATGACACAAAACTCATTACCCAATACAAAATAATATGGAAAACTAATATACAAAGAGATAAATCCTAAATAAAAATAGAATCCAAATGCACACAAACAAGTGAGGATGGATGATAAGGGACCTCACGAACTAAATAAGGTATGTCTCTCCCAGGAGGGGATGAGATTCCCAAACAATAGGGTGGGGGTAACATAATTACTTATAAAGACCCTCTTTGGATTCAAAACACAATCAGTCATATCCTCCGGAGATAAAATCCTCCATAAATTATGTGTGTTCTATGATCCCTATCTAATTTAGGGTACCTGCAGAATAACCTCTGCAAGCAACCTATGTGGATACCTAGTTCAGACAACTAAGGACACCACGATATAACATATTCTTAGACGAGAAGTTACAGGTAAGGTCCACCATATCGTCATGGTATAAAATATCAAATCCTCAAAAGCATCACCTATGACATAGGTAAAGGCACTAGCGGAACGCCCAAATATGAATAGAACCCCATAAATATCTTTGACTCTAGGAAGGTATTAGAGGGATATCTCTAAAACCAACTTTGCATGACCTTCTGCTTAACTCCTGTGTGAGTGGAGCTTTCTGAGGACACTAATCATACAATGGGTTTCACCACTACCTGGATGAACACCTATGTTGAATTTTATAGCCTTGGAGAAATTTACTCACAAAATCCTATTCCAAGGCTCTAAGTCCTAAACTTGTTTGTGTACCCTGAGAAATAAATCATTTCTAATCAATTTTAATTATTGTGGGTTAATTTTAGTGGCTTCTTCTTAATCAAGAGGTGAGATCATGAAACTAATGGTGTGATGACTCATCATATGAAAGAAGTGCATGTAAAAACATTGCTAAGTACTAGTATTATTTTTCAATATAAATGGTATGCTTATAAATGACATGAATAAGATGCAATCTATTCAATTTTAATGAGAATGAAATATTTCCTAAGATTCCAATACTATTGCAATTTGAACAAAAGTGCAAATTCTTCAAGTAAATTTCAAAAACAAACTATTTTTTTCTATTTTCAGAATAAGGAAATGAAAATAAAAAAAATGAAGAAACAACCTCTCGAATAGACCTTGGTTCTAGCACAGGAAGACATGCCAAGAAGGACACCAAGAAGTTACTACTCAGATCAAGATGCAAGGAATAAAGATGGGAAACTAGTTTTCCCAAAAATTCAAGAATAATGCAGCTTCCTATCACTCTGTAGGCACTCAATAGATAGGAAAAAAACCCAAGAAGAATTAACAACACTCAAAACTCACCCAACAAACACCATATTGAGCCAGAAAGGTTTAGAAAAGGGTGTACATGATTGTTTAGGGAAGACAAGTGTATTCACGCACCCTACACACATTCAACACATGTATGTAAGCGCCTGTCAAGGGAAAATACACATATATAGATAAGGACATTGTATTGCTATGGACTAGGCCAAGAAACTTATATGTAAATCAATGTAGAGGTTGTTAAGAAACAAGAGACATAGAAACTCAGGAAAACATAGAGCAATGGAAGATAAAAATCACCAACTAACCCCAAAAGAGAGAGTTCCCTAGTGGAGTCACAAATTTTGTTATGAGGAAAAACTCTCTATGGATTGGGGTAAAACCTATAAATGTGGATGAACATGCACACATAATATCTATCTAGAAAGGGGCATACATAGTTTGCAGAAAAATGAGAAAAGATGGAAACAAGAGAGAGAGAGAGAATCAAAGAATCGTATTAACTGTATTCCACACTCAAAGAGTGAATAATTTACAATAGATATAGGCTACACGAGTAACTAATTAACCATAGTAGTTATATAGATATATATAGTGTTACACATTATTTATGTCACCCCCGTGATCACCGATGATATATGTACTTCTTACTTCTTTGTTCCCTGAAGCTACTGAAGAAATAAGGCTTTCTCCTTGGGAAAAGAATCATATTTTCTTTATTTAAAAACCCTACCAAAGAAGATCGTTGTACCTTTCCAAATGATAAGGGTGCGATGATCCATGATCTTCACATGATACACCACAATGGATTGTGATGTCTTTGCAAGATGCTTTTGTATAAGGTGTGACGATGCTATAAAAAAATAAAAAGGGTGAAATTCTCAAAAGTTATAGAATGAAATATTCGAAAGGATGAGGTGGCCTCCGATCAGTTTGGATATTACTCGTTTCTATGATTTAGTGGGATCATCCTAATATCTTCACCCATCCCTATCCACCCTATAAAAAGAGGGATCTCTCACGGGAAAAGTTAGGCTGAGTTGTGCATGAAGAATTCTTCTGAAGATTGTACTTTTGATAGCTTTTCTTTAGCTTTCCAAGTGAAGTTGTGAATACTCTTCATCAAAATCATTGGAGAAAAGGTGTGTGTGTTGAGGTAAAGGGCCATTGTAAGGGACCTTTCAACATCAAGGCATAGGTTGTATGCTCCACTTTCATCAATATAATGCAAGAATACATTTCTTCCCTATAAAAGTGTCTCCATTTTTATTGTATAACTCCTTGATCTTATGCATAGGTTTCATTGGAATATATGTATCATTGCTCTCTTTATTTGTTGGTTTGTCTCTTAATAGGTTCAACATCCCACAATTCTAAGGATGGAACAAGGATGACACTAGCAAGGATCAAATGACATTTAAACGATATGTCATTTATCCCTCATTGAACTAGTTTATATTACAATGAAATCTAAGGAGGAGCTTGTATTTTGCTATGTTTTGTTCTAATTTCTTGTTTAAGTTAGGGAGATTAGTTCGTCTCTGCACTTACCTATTTGTCCATTAACAAAATTGGTGACAATATTTGTAATGGCTCTAAATTAATTTAAGCAACCATTGAATTACAACTCTACAGTAAAATTTAAAAATTACTTAATCTAGCACATTCACAATCTAATATTTCAAGTAATAAAATTTAATAACAAATTTTTATACAAACAATGCATGAATTTTAAAGAAATACCTTAACTATGATGTTATCCGCAGCTTGCTTCCTTAGCTTGCTTCTTTAGGACACCACCCAAAACCAACCTCCCTACCGACTAGTTAGCTTCTAGCCCTAGGATATCAACGGATATGCTAGCCCTCCAAGCCCAAAACCTCCAGCAACCCCCCGGTGCACTGTAAATTCCTCCCTCTATCCAATACTCAGCGCTCTCCCAAAATCCCTTCTCCCCTCTCCTAGAATGAATGCCCCTCTCAACTCCTTTCCCCCCCCCTTATTCCTCCTTCACCGCCTTCCCTACATTAACTCCTACCTAACTGCTTTATTACACCTT